>CM046299.1:43446382-43639606 GCA_025267735.1 Mactra quadrangularis | reverse complement strand
GTTTGGTGTTAAAACACGTTTTTTCAGGTGCCCTATATGGTTAACAACCTAATTGCAAAAAATCACATTCGCACACCGAGCTGCGCCATGGCAACAGAGCCGCAAAGTATACCGTGCAATATGGCTATATAGGGCTTTAGAACAGCAAAAATAGGCGTCGCCTCCTGGTGTCGGGAGGTTTGCACGCGTTTTTTGCTACCTTAATGTAGTTAGTTGCTTGTTTAAACACATTTTCTCGATGCCCTACGTAGTTAGCAACCCATTGACACAAAAATCATACCTGCGCAGTGAGATGCGCGTGGGCTACAGAGCCCCAAAGTCGCGTCGCCTTGTAGTGTCGGGAGATTTGCACGGGGTTTCTCGGTACCTGAACGTGATGGTTTGGTGTTTAAACACGTTTTTCAGGTGCCCTAGATGGTTAGCAACCTAACTGCAAAAAATCACATTCCCACACCGAGTTGCCCCATGTCAACAGAGCCGCAAAATATACCGTGCAATATGGCTATATAGGGCTTTAGAACAGCAAAAATAGGCGTCGCCTCCTGGTGTCGGGAGGTTTGCACGCATTTTATGCTACCTTAATGTAGTTAGTTGCTTGTTTAAACACATTTTCTCGATGCCCTACGTAGTTAGCAACCCATTGACACAAAAATCATACCTGCGCAGTGAGATGCGCGTGGGCTACAGAGCCCCAAAGTCGCGTCGCCTTGTAGTGTCGGAAGATTTCACGGGGTTTCTCGGTACCTGAACGTGGTGGGTTTGGTGTTTAAACATGTTTTTCAGGTGCCCTAGATGGTTCGCAACCTAACTACAAAAAATCACATTCGCACACCGTGTTGCGCCAT
Organism: Mactra quadrangularis; assembly: GCA_025267735.1. Taxonomy (NCBI): domain Eukaryota; kingdom Metazoa; phylum Mollusca; class Bivalvia; order Venerida; family Mactridae; genus Mactra; species Mactra quadrangularis. Next base: position 43,638,761 of record CM046299.1, on the reverse strand, counting down.
GGCAACAGAGCCGCAAAGTATACCGTGCAATATGGCTATATATGGCTTTAAAACAGCAAAAATAGGCGTCGCCTCCTGGTGTCGGGAGGTTTGCACGCGTTTTTTTGCTACCTTAATGTAGTTAGTTGCTTGTTTAAACACATTTTCTCGATGCCCTACGTAGTTAGCAACCCATTGACACAAAAATCATACCTGCGCAGTGAGAGGCGCGTGGGCTACAGAGCCCCAAAGTCGCGTCGCCTTGTAGTGTCGGGAGATTTGCACGGGGTTTCTCGGTACCTGAACGTTGTGGGTTTGGTGTTTTAACACGTTTTTCAGGTGCCCTAGATGGTTAGCAACCTAACTGCAAAAAATCACTTTGGCACACCGAGTTGCGCCATGGCAACAGAGCCGCAAAGTATACCGTGCAATATGGCTATATAGGGCTTTAGGACAGCAAAAATAGGCGTCGCCTCCTGGTGTCGGGAGGTTTGCACGCGTTTTTGCTACCTTAATGTAGTTAGTTGCTTGTTTAAACACATTTTCTCGATGCCCTACGTAGTTAGCAACCCATTGACACAAAAATCATACCTGCGCAGTGAGATGCGCGTGGGCTACAGAGCCCCAAAGTCGCGTCGCCTTGTAGTGTGGGAAGATTTCACGGGGTTTCTCGGTACCTGAACGTGGTGGGTTTGGTGTTTAAACATGTTTTTCAGGTGCACTAGATGGTTAGCAACCTAACTACAAAAAATCACATTCGCACACCGTGTTGCGCCATGGCAACAGAGCCGCAAAGTATACCGTGCAATATGGCTATATATGGCTTTAGAACAGCAAAAATAGGCGTCGCATCCTGGTGTCGGGAGGTTTGCACGCGTTTTTTTGCTACCTTAATGTAGTTAGTTGCTTGTTTAAACACATTTTCTCGATGCCCTACGTAGTTAGCAACCCATTGACACAAAAATCATACCTGCGCAGTGAGATGCGCGTAGGCTACAGAGCCCCAAAGTCGCGTCGCCTTGTTGTGTCGGGAGATTTGCACGGGGTTTCTTGGTACCTGAACGTGGTGGGTTTGGTGTTTAAACACGTTTTTCAGGTGCTCTAGATAGTTAGCAACCCAACTGCAAAAAATCACATTCGCACACCGAGTTGCGCCATGGCAACAGAGCCGCAAATTATACCGTGCAATATGGCTATATAGGGCTTTAGAACAGCAAAAAATAGGCGTCGCCTCCTGGTGTCGGGAGGTTTGCACGCGTTTTTGCTACCTTAATGTCAGTTAGTTGCTTGTTTAAAACACATTTTCTCGATGTCCTACGTAGTTAGCAACCCATTGACACAAAAATCATACCTGCGCAGTGAGATGCGCGTGGGCTACAGAGCCACAAAGTCGCGTCGCCTTGTAGTGTCGGGAGATTGCACAAGGTTTTCACGGTACCTGAACGTGGTGGGTTTGGTGTTTAAACACGTTTTTCCAGGTGCCTAGATGGTTAGCAACCTAACTGCAAAAAAATCACATTCGCACACCGAGTTGCGCCATGGCAACAGAGCCGCAAAATATACCGTGCAATATGGCTATATAGGGCTTTAGAACAGCAAAAATAGGCGTCGCCTCCTGGTGTCGGGAGGTTTGCACGCGTTTTTTGCTACCTTAATGTAGTTAGTTGCTTGTTTAAACACATTTTCTCGATGCCCTACGTAGTTAGCAACCCATTGACACAAAAATCATACCTGCGCAGTGAGTTGCGCGTGGGCTACAGAACCCCAAAGTCGCGTCGCCTTGTAGTGTCGGGAGATTTGCACGGGGTTTCTCGGTACCTGAACGTGGTGGTTTTGGTGTTTAAACACGTTTTTCAGGTGCCCTAGATGGTTAGCAACCTAACTGCAAAAAATCACATTCGCACACCGAGTTGCGCCATGGCAACAGAGCCGCAAAGTATACCGTGCAATATGGCTATATAGGGCTTTAGAACAGCAAAAATAGGCGTCGCCTCCTGGTGTCGGGAGGTTTGCACGCGATTTTTGCTACCTTAATGTAGTTAGTTGCTTGTTTAAACACATTTTCTCGATGCCCTACGTAGTTAGCAACCCATTGACACAAAAATCATACCTGCGCAGTGAGATGCGCGTGGGCTACAGAGCCCCAAATTCGCGTCGCCTTGTAGTGTCGGGAGATTTGCACGGGGTTTCTCGGTACCTGAACGTGGTGGGTTTGGTGTTTAAACACGTTTTTCAGGTGCCCTAGATGGTTAGCAACCTAACTGCAAAAATCACATTCGCACACCGAGTTGCGCCCATGGCAACAGAGGCCGCAAAGTATACCGTGCAATATGGCTATATAGGGCTTTAGAACAGCAAAAATAGGCGTCGCCTCCTGGTGTCGGGAGGTTTGCACGCGTTTTTTGCTACCTTAATGTAGTTAGTTGCTTGTTTAAACACATTTTCTCGATGCCCCTACGTAGTTAGCAACCCATTGACACAAAAATCATACCTGCGCAGTGAGTTGCGCGTGGGCTACAGAACCCCAAAGTCGCGTCGCCTTGTAGTGTCGGGAGATTTGCACGGGGTTTCTCGGTACCTGAACGTGGTGGTTTTGGTGTTTAAACACGTTTTTCAGGTGCCCTAGATGGTTAGCAACCTAACTGCAAAAAATCACATTCACACACCGAGTTGCGCCATGGCAACAGAGCCGCAAAGTATACCGTGCAATATGGCTATATAGGGCTTTAGAACAGCAAAAATAGGCGTCGCCTCCTGGTGTCGCGAGGTTTTCACGCGTTTTTTGCTACCTTAATGTACAATGTAGTTAGTTGCTTGTTTAAACACATTTTCTCGATGCCCTACGTAGTTAGCAACCCATTGACACAAAAATCATACCTGCGCAGTGAGATGCGCGTAGGCTACAGAGCCCCAAATCGCGTCGCCTTGTAGTGTCGGGAGATTTGCACGGGGTTTCTCGGTACCTGAACGTGGTGGGTTTGGTGTTTAAACACGTTTTTTAGGTGCCCTAGATGGTTAGCAACCTAACTGCAAAAAATCACATTCGCACACAGAGTTGCGCCATGGCAACAGAGCCGCAAAGTATACCGTGCAATATGGCTATATAGGGCTTTAGAACAGCAAAAATAGGCGTTGCCTCCTGGTGTCGGGAGGTTTGCACGCGTTTTTTGCTACCTTAATGTAGTTAGTTGCTTGTTTAAACACATTTTCTCGATGCCCTACGTTGTTAGCAACCCATTGACACAAACATCATACCTGCGCAGTGAGATGCGCGTGGGCTACAGAGCCCCAAAATCGCGTCGCCTTGTAGTGTCGGGAGATTTGCACGGGGTTTCTCGGTACCTGAACGTGATGGGTTTGATGTTTAAACACGTTTTTCAGGTGCCCTAGATGGTTAGCAACCCAACTGCAAAAAATCACATTCGCACACCTAGCTGCGCCATGGCAACAGAGCCGCAAATTATACCGTGCAATATGGCTATATAGGGCTTTAGAACAGCAAAAATAGGCGTCGCCTCCTGGTGTCGGGAGGTTTGCACGCGTTTTTTGCTACCTTAATGTAGTTAGTTGCTTGTTTAAACACATTTTCTCGATGCCCTACGTAGTTAGCAACCCATTGACAAAAAAATCATACCTGCGCAGTGAGATGCGCGAGGGCAACAGAGCCCCAAAATCGCGTCGCCTTGTAGTGTCGGGAGATTTGCACGGGGTTTTTCGGTACCTGAACGTGGTGGGTTTGGTGTTTAAACACGTTTTTCAGGTGCCCCAGATGGTTAGCAACCTAACTGCAAAAAATCACATTCGCACACCGAGATACGCCATGCCAACAGAGCCGCAAATTATACCGTGCAATATGGCTATATAGGGCTTTAGAACAGCAAAAATAGGCGTCGCCTCCTGGTGTCGGGAGGTTTGCACGCGTTTTTTGCGACCTTAATGTAGTTAGTTGCTTGTTTAAACACATTTTCTCGATGCCCTACGTAGTTAGCAACCCATTGACACAAAAATCATACCTGCCCAGTGAGATGCGCGTGGGCTACAGAGCCCCAAAGTCGCGTCGCCTTGTAGTGTCGGGAGATTTGCACGGGGTTTCTCGGTACCTGAACGTGGTGGGTTTGGTGTTTAAACACGTTTTTCCTGTGCCCTAGATGGTTAGCAACCTAACTGCAAAAAATCACATTCGCACACCGAGTTGCGCCATGGCAACAGAGCCGCAAAGTATACCGTGCAATATGGCTATATATGGCTTTAGAACAGCAAAAATAGGCGTCGCCTCATCCTGGTGTCGGGAGGTTTGCACGCGTTTTTTGCTACCTTAATGTAGTTAGTTGCTTGTTTAAACACATTTTCTCGATGCCCTACGTAGTTAGCAACCCATTGACACAAAAATCATACCTGCGCAGTGAGATGCGCGTGGGCTACAGAGCCCCAAAATCGCGTCGCCTTGTAGTGTCGGGAGATTTGCACGGGGTTTCTCGGTACCTGAACGTGGTGGGTTTGGTGTTTAAACACGTTTTTCAGGTGCCCTAGGTGGTTAGCAACCTAACTGCAAAAATCACATTCGCACACCGAGTTGCGCCATGGCAACAGAGCCGCAAAGTATACCGTGCAATATGGCTATATAGGGCTTTAGAACAGCAAAAATAGGCGTCGCCTCCTGGTGTCGGGAGGTTTGCACGCCTTTTTTGCTACCTTAATGTAGTTAGTTGCTTGTTTAAACACATTTTCTCGATGCCCTACGTAGTTAGCAACCCATTGACACAAAAATTATACCTGCGCAGTGAGATGCGCGTGGGCTACAGAGCCCCAAAGTCGCGTCGCCTTGTAGTGTCGGGAGATTTGCACGGGGTTTCTCGGTACCTAAACGTGGTGGGTTTGGTTAAATTTTGTTTAAACACCAAACCCATCACGTTTAGGTACCGTGAATACCCGTGCAAATCTCGGGACACCAGGATGAGGGGCGACTTTTTGGGCCCTGTAGCCACTGCACATCTCACTGCGCAGGTATGATTTTTGGTGTAAATAGGTTGCTAACTACGTAGGGCATCGGGAAAATGTGTTTAAACAAGTAAGTAACTACATTCAGGTAGCAAAAAACGCGTGCAAACCCTCGGACACCAGGATGAGGCGGCCATTTTTGCAGTTCTATAGCCATATAGAGCCATATTGCACGGTATACTTTGCGGCTCTGTTGCCATGGCGCAACTCGGTGTGCCAAAGTGATTTTTTGTAGTTAGGTTGCTAATCATCTAGGGCACCTGAAAAACGTGCTTAAACACCAAACCCACCACGTTTAGGTACCGAGAATACCCGTGCAAATCTCGGGACACCAGGATGAGGGGCGACTTTGGGGCCCTGTAGCCACTGCGCATCTCACTGCGCAGGTATGATTTTTGTGTAAATAGGTTGCTAACTACGTAGGGCATGGGGAAAATGTGTTTAAACAAGTAAGTAACTACATTCAGGTAGCAAACAACGCGTGCAAACCTCGGGACATCAGGATGAGGCGGCCATTTTTGCTGTTCTATAGCCATATAGAGCCATATTGCACGGTATACTTTGCGGCTCTGTTGCCATGGCGCAACTCGGTGTGCCAAAGTGATTTTTTGTAGTTAGGTTGCTAACCATCTAGGGCACCTGAAAAACGTGTTTAAACACCAAACCCACCACGTTTAGGTACCGAGAATACCCGTGCAAATCTCGGGACACAAGGATGAGGGGCGACTTTGGGGCCCTGTAGCCACTGCGCATCTCACTGCGCAGGTATGATTTTTGTGTAAATAGGTTGCTAACTACGTAGGGCATGGGGAAAATGTGTTTAAACAAGTAAGTAACTACATTCAGGTAGCAAACAACGCGTGCAAACCTCGGGACATCAGGATGAGGCGGCCATTTTTGCTGTTCTATAGCCATATAGAGCCATATTGAACGGTATACTTTGCGGCTCTGTTGCCATGGCGCCAACTCGGTGTGCCAAAGTGATTTTTTGTAGTTAGGTTGCTAACCATCTAGGGCACCTGAAAAAACGTGTTTAAACACCAAACCCACCACGTTTAGGTACCGAGAATACCCGTGCAAATCTCGGGACACCAGGATGAGGGGCGACTTTGGGGCCCTGTAGCCACTGCGCATCTCACTGCGCAGGTATGATTTTTGTGTAAATAGGTTGCTAACTACGTAGGGCATCGGGAAAATGTGTTTAAACAAGTAAGTAACTACAATCAGGTAGCAAAAAACGCGTGCAAACCTCGGGACACCAGGATGAGGCGGCCATTTTTGCTGTTCTATAGCCATATAGAGCCATATTGCACGGTATACTTTGCGGCTCTGTTGCCATGGGCGAAACTCGGTGTGCCAAAGTGATTTTTTGTAGTTAGGTTGCTAACCATCTAGGGCACCTGAAAAACGTGGTTAAACACCAAACCCACCACGTTTAGATACCGAGAATACCCGTGCAATCTCGGGAAACCAGGATGAGGGGCGACTTTGGGGCCCTGTAGCCACTGCGCATCTCAGTGCGTAGGTATGATTTTTGTGTAAGTAGGTTGCTCACTACGTAGGGCATCGGGAAAATGTGTTTAAACAAGTAAGTAACTACACTCAGGTAGCAAAAAACGCGTGCAAACCTCGGGACACCAGGATGAGGCGGTCATTTTTGCTGTTCTATAGCCATATAGAGCCATATTGCACGGTATACTTTGCGGCTCTGTTGCCATGGCGCAACTCGGTGTGCCAAAGTGATTTTTTGTAGTTAGGTTGCTAACCATCTAGGGCACGTGAAAAACGTGTTTAAACACCAAACCCACCACGTTTAGGTACCGAGAATACCCGTGCAAATCTCGGGACACCAGGATGAGGGGCGACTTTGGGGCCCTGTAGCCACTGCGCATCTCACTGCGCAGGTATGATTTTTGTGTAAATAGGTTGCTAACTACGTAGGGCATGGGGAAAATGTGTTTAAACAAGTAAGTAACTACATTCCGGTAGCAAAAAACGCGTGCAAACCACGGGACACCAGGATGAGGCGGCCATTTTTGCTATTCTATAGCCATATAGAGCAATATTGCACGGTATACTTTGCGGCTCTGTTGCCATGGCGCAACTCGGTGTGCCAAAGTGATTTTTTGTAGTTAGGTTGCTAACCATCTAGGGCACCTGAAAAACGTGTTTAAACACCAAACCCACCACGTTTAGGTACCGAGAATACCCGTGCAAATCTCGGGACACCAGGATGAGGGGCGACTTTGGGACCCTGTAGCCACTGCGCATCTCACTGCGCAGGTAAGATTTTTGTGTAAATAGGTTGCTAACTACGTAGGGCATCGGGAAAATGTGTTTAAACAAGTAAGTAACTACATTCAGGTAGCAAAAAACGCGTGCAAACCTCGGGACACCAGGATGAGGCGACCATTTTTGCTGTTCTATAGCCATATAGAGCCATATTGCACGGTATACATTGCGGCTCTGTTGCCATGGCGCAACTCGGTGTGCCAAAGTGATTTTTTGTAGTTAGGTTGCTAACCATCTAGGGCACCTGAAAAACGAGTTTAAACACCAAACCCACCACGTTTAGGTACCGGGGATACCCGTGCAAATCTCGGAACACCAGGATGAGGGGCGATTTTGGGGCCCTGTAGCCACTGCGCATCTCACTGCGCAGGTATGATTTTTGTGTAAATAGGTTGCTAACTACGTAGGGCATCGGGAAAATGTGTGTAAACAAGTAAGTAACTACATTCAGGTAGCAAAAAACGCGTGCAAACCTCGGGACACCAGGATGAGGCGGCCATTTTTGATGTTCTATAGCCATATAGAGCCATATTGCACGGTATACTTTGCGGCTCTGTTGCCATGGCGCAACTCGGTGTGCCAAAGTGATTTTTTGTAGTTAGGTTGCTAACCATCTAGCACACCTGAAAAACGTGTTTAAACACCAAACCCACCACGTTTAGGTACCGAGAATACCCGTGCAAATCTCGGGACACCAGGATGAGGGGCGACTTTGGGGCCCTGTAGCCACTGCGCATCTCACTGCGCAGGTATGATTTTTGTGTAAATAGGTTGCTTACTACGTAGGGCATCGGGAAAATGTGTTTAAACAAGTAAGTAACTACATTCAGGTAGCTAAAAACGCGTGCAAACCTCGGGACACCAGGATGAGGCGGCCATTTTTGCTGTTCTATAGCCATATAGAGCCATATTGCACGGTATACTTTGCGGCTCTGTTGCCATGGCGCAACTCGGTGTGCCAAAGTGATTTTTTGTAGTTAGGTTGCGAACCATCTAGGGCACCTGAAAAACGTGTTTAAACACCAAACCCACCACGTTTAGGTACCGAGAATACCCGTGCAAATCTCGGGACACCAGAATGAGGGGCGACTTTGGGGCCCTGTAGCCACTGCGCATCTCACTGCGCAGGTATGATTTTTGTGTAAATAGGTTGCTAACTACGTAGGGCATAGGGAAAATGTGTTTAAACAAGTAAGTAACTACATTCAGGTAGCAAAAAACGCGTGCAAACCTCGGGACACCAGGATGAGGCGGCCATTTTTGCTGTTCTATAGCCATATAGAGCCATATTGCACGGTATACTTTGCGGCTCTGTTGCCATGGCGCAACTCGGTGTGCCAAAGTGATTTTTTGTAGTTAGGTTGCTAACCATCAAGGGCACCTGAAAAACGTGTTTAAACACCAAACCCACCACGTTTAGGTACCGAGAATACCCGTGCAAATCTCGGGACACCAGGATGAGGGGCGACTTTGGGGCCCTGTAGCCACTGCGCATCTCACTGCGCAGGTATGATTTTTGTGTAAATAGGTTGCTAACTACGTAGGGCATCGGGAAAATGTGTTTAAACAAGTAAGTAACTACATTCAGGTAGCAAAAAACGCGTGCAAACCTCGGGACACCAGGATGAGGCGGCCATTTTTGCTGTTCTATAGCCATATAGAGCCATATTGCACGGTATAGTTTGCGGCTCTGTTGCCATGGCGCAACCCGGTGTGCCAAAGGGATTTTTTGTAGTTAGATTGCTAACTATCTAGGGCACCTGAAAAACGTGTTTAAACACCAAACCCACCACGTTTAGGTACCGAGAATAACCGTGCAAATCTCGGGACACCAGGATGAGGGGCGAATTTGGGGCCCTGTAACCACTGCGCATCTCACTGCGCAGGTATGATTTTTGTGTAAATAGGTTGCTAACTACGTAGGGCATCGGGAAAATTTGTTTAAACAAGTAAGTAACTACATTCAGGTAGCAAAAAACGCGTGCAAACCTCGAGACACCAGGATGAGGCGGCCATTTTTGCTGTTCTATAGCCATATAGAGCCATATTGCACGGTATACTTTGCGGCTCTGTTGCCATGGCGCAACTCGGTGTGCCAAAGTGATTTTTTGTAGTTAGGTTGTTAACCATCTAGGGTACCTGAAAAACGTGTTTAAACACCAAACCCACCACGATTAGGTACCGAGAATACCCGTGCTAATCTCGGGACACTAGGATGAGGGGCGATTTTGGGGCCCTGTAGCCACTGCGCATCTCACTGCGCAGGTAAGATTTTTGTGTAAATAGGTTGCTAACTACGTAGGGCATCGGGAAAATGTGTTTAAACAAGTAAGTAAATACATTCAGGTAGCAAAAAACGCGTGCAAACCTCGGGACACCAGGATGAGGCGGCCATTTTTGCTGTTCTATAGCCATATAGAGCCATATTGCACGGTATACTTTGCGGCTCTGTTGCCATGGCGCAACCCGGTGTGCCAAAGTGATTTTTTGTAGTTAGGTTGCTAACCATCTAGCGCACCTGAAAAACGTGTTTAAACACCAAACCCACCACGTTTAGGTACCGAGAATACCCGTGCAAATCTCGGGACACCAGGATGAGGGGCGACTTTGGGGCCCTGTAGCCACTGCGCATCTCACTGCGCAGGTATGATTTTTGTGTAAATAGGTTGCTAACTACGTAGGGCATCGGGAAAATGTGTTTAAACAAGTAAGTAACTACATTCAGGTAGCAAAAAACGCGTGCAAACCTCGAGACACCAGGATGAGGCGGCCATTTTTGCTGTTCTATAGCCATATAGAGCCATATTGCACAGTATACTTTGCGGCTCTGTTGCCATGGCGCAACTCGGTGTGCCTAAGTGATTTTTTGTAGTTAGGTTGCTAACCATCTAGGGCACCTGAAAAATGTGTTAAAACACCAAACCCAACACGTTTAGGTACCGAGAATACCCGTGCAAATCTCGGGACACCAGGATGATGGGCGACTTTGGGGCCCTGTAGCCACTGCGCATCTCACTGTGCAGGTATGATTTTTGTGTAAATAGGTTGCTAACTACGTAGGGCATCGGGAAAATGTGTTTAAACAAGTAAGTAACTACATTCAGGTAGCAAAAAACGCGTGCAAACCTCGGAACACCAGGATGAGGCGGCCATTTTTGCTGTTCTACAGCCATATAGAGCCATATTGCACGGTATATTTTGCGGCTCTGTTGCCATGGCGCAACTCGGTGTGCCAAAGTGATTTTTTGTAGTTAGGTTGCTAACCATCTAAGGCACCTGAAAAACGTGTTTAAACACCAAACCCACCACGTTTAGGTACCGAGAATACCCGTGCAAATCTCGGGACACCAGGATGAGGGGCGACTTTGGGGCCCTGTAGCCACTGCGCATCTCACTGCGCAGGTATGATTTTTGTGTAAATAGGTTGCTAACTACGTAGGGCATCGGGAAAAGGTGTTTAAACAAGTAAGTTACTACATTTAGGTAGCTAAAAACGCGTGCAAACCTCGGGACACCAGGATGAGGCGGCCATTTTTGCTGTTCTATAGCCATATGGAGCCATATTGCACGGTATAATTTGCGGCTCTGTTGCCATGGCGCAACTTGGTGTGCCAAAGTGATTTTTTGTAGTTAGGTTGCTAACTATCTAGGGCACCTGAAAAACGTGTTTAAACACCAAACCCACCACGTTTAGGTACCGAGAATACCCGTGCAAATCTCGAGACACCAGGATGAGGGGCGACTTTGGGGCCCTGTAGCCACTGCGCATCTCACTGCGCAGGTATGATTTTTGTGTAAATAGGTTGCTAACTACGTAGTGCATCGGGAAAATGTGTTTAAACAAGTAAGTAACTACATTCAGGTAGCAAAAAACGCGTGCAAACCTAGGGACACCAGGATGAGGCGGCCATTTTTGCTGTTCTATAGCCATATAGAGCCATATTGCACGGTATACTTTGCGGCTCTGTTGCCATGGCGCAACTCGGTGTGCCAAAGTGATTTTTTGTAGTTAGGTTGCTAACCATCTAGGGCACCTGAAAAACGTGTTTAAACACAAAACCCACCTCGTTTAGGAATCGAGAATACCCGTGCAAATCTCGAGACACCAGGATGAGATGCGCAGTGGCTACAGGGCCTCAAAGTCGCCCCTCATCCTGGTGTCCCGAGATTTGCACGGGGTTTCTTGGTACCTGAACGTGGTGGATTTGGTGTTTAAACACGTTTTTCAGGTGCCCTAGATGGTTAGCAACCTAACTGCAAAAAATCACATTTGCACACCGAGTTGCGTTATGGCAACAGAGCCGCAAAGTATACCGTGCAATATGGCTATATAGGGCTTTAGAACAGCATAAATAGGCGTCGCCTCCTGGTGTCGGGAGGTTTGCACGCGTTTTTTGCTACCTTAATGTAGTTACTTACTTGTTTAAACACATTTTCTCGATGCCCTACGTAGTTAGCAACCCATTTGCACAAAAATCATACCTGCGCAGTGAGATGCGCGTGGGCTACATCGCGTCTCCTTGTAGTGTCGGGAGATTTGCACGGGGTTTCTCGGTACCTGAACGTGGTGGGTTTGGTGTTTAAACACGTTTTTCAGGTGCCCTAGATGGTTAGCAACCTAACTGCAAAAAATCGCGTGCAAACCTCGGGACACCAGGATGTGAGGCGACTTTGGGGCCCTGTAGCCACTGCGCATCTCACTGCGCAGGTATGATTTTTGTGTAAATAGGTTGCTAACTACGTAGGGCATCGGGAAAATGTGTTTAAACAAGTAATTAACTACATTCAGGTAGCAAAAAACGCGTGCAAACCTCGGGACACCAGGATGAGGCGGCCATTTTTGCTGTTCTATAGCCATATAGAGCCATATTGCACGGTATACTTTGCGGCTCTGTTGCCATGGCGCACCTCGGTGTGCGAATGTGATTTTTTGCAGTTAGGTTGCTAACCATCTAGGGCACCTGAAAAACGTGTTTAAACACCAAACCCACCACGTTCAGGTACCGAGAAACCCCGTGCAAATCTCGGGACATCAGGATGAGGGGCGACTTTGGGGCCCTGTAGCCACTGCGCATCTCACTGCGCAGGTATGATTTTTGTGCAAATGGGTTGCTAACTACGTAGGACATTGGGAAAATGTGTTTAAACAAGTAAGTAACTACATTTAGGTAGCAAAAAACGCGTGCAAACCTCGGGACACCAGGATGAGGCGGCCATTTTTGCTGTTCTATAGCCATATATAGCCATATTGCACGGTATACTTTGCGGCTCTGTTGCCATGGCGCACCTCGGTGTGCGAATGTGATTTTTTGCAGTTAGGTTGCTAACCATCTAGGGCACCTGAAAAACGTGTTTAAACACCAAACCCACCACGTTCAGGTACCGAGAAACCCCGTGCAAATCTCGGGACACCAGGATGAGGGGCGACTTTGGGGCCCTGTAGCCACTGCGCATCTCACTGCGCAGGTATGATTTTTGTGCAAATGGGTTGCTAACTACGTAGGGCATTGGGAAAATGTGTTTAAACAAGTAAGTAACTACATTAAGGTAGCAAAAACGCGTGCAAACCTCGGGACACCAGGATGAGGCGGCCATTTTTGCTGTTCTATAGCCATATATAGCCATATTGCACGGTATACTTTGCGGCTCTGTTGCCATGGCGCACCTCGGTGTGCGAATGTGATTTTTTGCAGTTAGGTTGCTAACCATCTAGGGCACCTGAAAAACGTGTTTAAACACCAAACCCACCACGTTCAGGTACCGAGAAACCCCGTGCATTTAGGGCATTTGTTACAACAAACTTTTCAATTTAAGTGTGTTATCACGAACTACATGCTCAATGATTTCCGTTATTTTGATATTTCATCCAAATAATTAACAAACATATTATTAAAAAAAGTATGGTATCATGTATAACGGTAGTATGTGAAGGTTTGTGGTAGTATGTGGTAGTGTGTGTTAACTCGTCAATTCTGGCCTAGCTCCTAAGAATTTACATTCGATATACCTCGGGCAATATGCTCGGAATCAGTTTAACGTCATAATTTAAATGCAACATTAGCGGTTGAGACTTCAAATATAGTAACAGTAAATATTCCAAACCTCAAATATGCAATTTATTTTGCAATGTTTCTATTATTACGAAATTTGAGCCTGGCCAGTTCGGCACTACGCCTCGGAAACTAACGTATACAATCAAAGCACTGTAACTTCCGACTCTTACACTAGAACGATTCCAAATATCAATCACGTTCTTTAAATAAATTATAACATAAATCAAGAATTATAGGCATAATTTCACTTAGAATTTAGTGTTAAAATGTCAGTTTTTGTAAACTCCGCCTCTTATGTAGAAGGCATATCTCCTTCAAGTATTGGGGCGTGGTATTCTCTCAAATCTTGCGATTTAGACAGCCCCTACTTCGATAGCGTATTACTATTAGAATTACTACAACAATCACGATATCTTTAGTCGAAGTTGAAGCCGCTATAAGAGAATGTAACATAGACAGTGCACCTAGTCCTGAAGATAAAGTTTATGGTATCATGTTGCTAAATGGTGGAAGTCATCTAATCAAATGTTTACACAATCTATTTCAAAAATGTTGGAAATTAGGCACACTACCTGTTAGCTTCAAAACGGACCCAAAGATCATGATGCCAAAACCAGGTAAACCAGACTACAACCAAGTGAGATCCTACAGGCCTATTACACTTGAGAGCACTATTGGTAAACTGCTTGAGAGAATCATAGTCAAGAGACTCAGTTGGAAACTAGAGACTGAAAACAGCTTATCTAAGTGTCAGTATGCATATCGTAAAAATAAAGTGTGTACCCATACTGTACTAAGAACAGTTCAATCTATTCAAGAGGCCACAAATCAAAACAAGTCAACAATATTATTGACCATGGATTACGAATCTTGTTTTGAACGGGTCTGGAGAAGCGGTCTCATGAATAAAGCTTGGGAAAAGAATATATGTGGACGTCTCTGGATTTAAATCTTATCTTCAAGATCGCCAAGGTTATCTGAAAATTAATAGTTTTACATCTCCAATTATGACATCTAAGGTAGGAATTCCTCAGGGATCAGTACTTAGTCCAACACTATGCAATATTTATACTAGTGACTGCTTCAATAACCAAGACTCACGTCATGCTGAATTTGCAGATGATATTAGCTTGTGGATTAGTGCTGGTAACTGGGGAATGGCCATTAAGGAAGTACAAAAAAGGTATGAAGATTTCTCATGCTAGTGTAAAAGGTGGAATATGACAATTGCTCCGGAGAAAACCAACGTCCTCCTGTTTGGAAAATGCAAAGAAAACGCGCCTAAAGAAATCAGTCTCGAACAGCGCACTTACAAAGTTTAACCACATACTAAATTACTTGGAATTTGGATTGATGACAAATTATCCTTTGCCAAACATGTACTAGAAAGGTCAGCATCTGCAATGGGTGCCCTTGGTGTTCTAGACAAATTCATTACGTACAACAGTGGCTGTTCTCAATCCATATACATGCAGCTGTATAGAGGCATAGTACTACCAATTATGGACTTTGGAGCAGAAGTGTTTGTAAAGGCATCAGATCTGGTTTGTAAGGAATTTGGATCTGTCCAACGTAGGGCTATGTTGAAGGCCACTGGATGTATAAATAGTACGAGCACAGAAGCTCTGGAAGTTCTCACAAACAGTCTTCCAATTGATCTGCATATGAAGCTTAGACAAGTCCAATCAATCATTAAAATAGCAGAGAACACTGATGATGATCCACTGAAAGAAGATTTTAATAACTGGGTACAACAAAAAGATAATCAATATCATGGTAAACCAACAAATTGTGAAATTCTCATGAACATCTTTAATCAAACTAGAGGAAAAATAAAATTTGAAAACATTGAGTCTGGATTTCAGTACCTTAAATCATCCATGGGTCTGACAAAAATTCACAGCAAGGTTAACTATAAAGAACTGGAGGAAGACAAAGATGTTCAGGCTGAAAATATTTCATCTCTGTTACTACACTGTGATAGAAATGAAGTACTTGCCTTTACTGATGGATCTGCTTTTGGTAACCCTGGACCAACTGGTGCTGGCGCTGCCGTATACTTGGACGGTTATGAATCAAGCCCAACTTTACTAAGAAGAAAAGTTGGCCAGCTCAGTAACAACTATGTTGGCTTGGAAATAACATTTGAATTCCTAAAAGATATTACATCTCTAGTCAACAGAACAATTCATGTGTTCACTGATTGTCAAAGTGCTATCACTTCAATGTTTGGAGGCAGCATTCCTAGGCACAGAATTGAAAACATCTTGAACATAAAACAACTACAGGTAATAAGGTCTTTGGAAGAAAGAGGAAATATTATTTTATTTAGTACATTGGGTTCCTGGCCATAAGAATATTGCAGGAAATGAACTAGCTGATAAGGAAGCTAAAGACTCAATCCCAATTAAGGTGGACATATGGGTATATTTTTTTCATTTTTTTCATGTCGTCAAATATGAGTTTTAAATCAATTAAAGACATTGTAGACATGTTCTGTACACAGTATAAAAATCTTTCCAGCTGGGCTAGTATACTTTTTTAGATATAGGCTGGTGAAAGGTCTCACCTAGCATTAATAAATTTGCTTATGAAAATCGAACATGCGCTGCAAATTTCATAATTTAAAAGTAGTAATGTTCAATCTGTTAAGAAATTCAATACGGTTGCATTCTATAACGTATTATGTTTCGGAATAAATGATAAAGACTGAAGAGTAAGCCAGATACTGTCAGAAAAACATAAATATTGAATACGCTATTTTCATTAGTTTAATTTGTTTTAAAAATGTCATTCATATCAATTTTTCCAGAACGATACAAACAAGTTTAATATAGAATAAAACTGTTTAAAATACATTACCATTGCTTTTGTGTTATAACAAAACTTTGTGTGCATGTGAACCACCACAAAGCAACCAATAAAGAATATAATTGTTGTCCCGTACGTTATCAAAATTGACTCGTACGTAATATACTTCAGTTTGGTCATCAGAACTATTGATAACTAAGTTAAACTGCAAGAATACAACTTACATTGTTGCGTAATTTGTTTTACGATTCAATGTACTTGTGTTTTACATATAAAACTGCAATAATATCTCCCAATTACAATGATTACACGAACCATTATCATTTTTCCAAGAGAACAACATTCAACAATTTTGTGACAAGTTTAACAAAGAAACATAGCAATCCAATGCATAAACTAATAGAAACTATTTAGTAGTGGGGTAACATATGATTTAAAACCATCAAATCATCCGGCAAATGCATGTTTAGACAATTCTACAGTGTCCCGTACGTTATTAAATAAGTAAGATAATATATGGACCTGATCAAATTATTGCAGTGTGTGCTAAAATGATTCTAAAGTTATAATTTGATCAAACGATGCATTGTTTTAATTTATCATTTCAAAGCTAGATGGTATTCAATTGAGAACAATGCAAACTATTCATCAATTTTGGCAAATAACAAGAACTATACCTTATTTTCCCGTAACTCTTGTTTGTTACTTTTGAACATCATCAATTTCATTATAATTGCCGTTCCGATAATAGCTTCGTCTGTGAAGATTAAATGCATGTTAAGGAACCTTACAAAAGCAATTTATCATAAATGTTCAGACGATTATCAATTATTGTGTCACATTTTGTCCCGTACGTTACGGACTCGTACGTTATTTTTCATTTTGTATTTACTGGATTTTTGTGTGTCACAAATATGCACCTTGAATGAATGATAAAAACACTTTATAAACTTTTTATTTAATCATTGAAGATCATTTCAATGAAGAATTTACATATCTATTTGAAAAGGTTTGTTAGATAATTTGATTTTACTAATTGTCCCGTTCGTTACGTGGTGAAAATTACGTTTCATTTTCTAATGAATGAGCTCATAAATTACCGATACCAATAAAATGTCAGCTAAAATGAATATCTTATCATTAGGATATAACTTTATGGACTTTACTTACACAAAAAAAGTGTGTAAAGAGTGCAAAGCTGTGAGCTTAATGAAGCCTTTAAATGAATGTCCCGTACGTTATCGGAGTTTGGAGACAACGTTTGTTGTATGAGGTGTGAAAAAATATTTTTGAATTTACATTATAATATGTGTTTTTCTGAAGGATTTAGTAATAATTGACATAAAAAATATATATTTAATTGGAAATCTATCTGAATCTTTTAACAATTTGAAGCTAACTTTAAGAATTTGTCATTGGAGACATAGGGATTTTCTACACCCTAGCTTAATTAAGAGACAACATTTTGAAGAAATCGAAGTTTTCTTCAAGAAATATGTCGTTTATACTTGTACTATAGCATTATCACTTGTAAATATGCATTTCATTTTCATAAATTCTGTAAGTTATATTCCTGGAAACATGATAAACGTTGGAGACATCAAATGTACATTCTAAGCGGGAATGAGTCTAAAGCTGCAGCAGCAGAAGTAACAACAGAAACAAACAATGACAATGAAGAAATTATTGGAAAAATAGACAGTAAAAATGCAATGAAATTGATTCATGAGACTCTTATTAAGAAATGGAATTTCAGATATACTGTCAAAGAAAAGAATGAACACATTCAAGAAATTTACCACAATGCAGGCTCAAGGAAATGTTTCGGCCAAAAAGACAGGAAGACCTTTAGCACCATCAATCAGCTTATCACAGGTCACACGAAATTGAATGGTCACTGGTCAAAACTAGATACCACTACAGACCCAAATTGCAGTTCATGTAACTTACCAGAAACTGTCAACCACTACCTCTTTGACTGTATCAAATATGAGTCAGAAAGATCAGTTCTAGTGAGAGTGGTGGAGGATATTATATCTAAATACCAACTAGACTGTCCAGTTATATCTATGTCTGTCTTGGTGGGAGAAGTTGAAGATGCCTGTGATGAAGCAAAGCAAAGCTTTATTCAAGCCCTCCAGTCATTCATAAAACAAACCAATAGATTTTAGTATGCTTACAGCGCTTTGATTTTGTATGTGTATATAATGATTATTTATGTATAAGTTTATTTATTTATTTTTTGTATTTTTCTAAAATCTCATGATCAAATTGTTTTGTTTTTTTCTACATTTTGTATACAAGATTTTTGTTAATGTCATTAATCCCGTAGCAGCAAGTGTTTTAAAGTACATAGTTTAAGTACAAATTGTGACGACAACGATGCACATAAAGACTATCAGCTACTTCGATAGCGTATTAGAATTACAACAACAACAACAACGCAAGTTTTATCAATAAATAATACTGATGTCTACCTCGATTGGTCCGCTTGTTGGTGCTGTAGATCAAGGAACTAGCAGTTCAAGATTTCTGGTAAGTTTTATTGACAAATCCGATTTGAAATCGTTCTAAGTTTTTGCAGTATTACAAGTGTAGTGGTTTTCGGACAACGTTTGTATTCGGATATTCTTTTATAAATTAAGGTTCAAGTAAAGCTTTTATTTACATTAATAATAGTTAAATAAAAACTGCTCTAATTCTGTCGTTCTTTCATCAAGAGCAGTGTTTTATACATCAAAATGTTCTT
Source organism: Mactra quadrangularis (assembly GCA_025267735.1). Lineage (NCBI taxonomy): Eukaryota > Metazoa > Mollusca > Bivalvia > Venerida > Mactridae > Mactra > Mactra quadrangularis. Next base: position 43,619,879 of record CM046299.1, on the reverse strand, counting down.
AAGAAACATGCCAAGTGATGCTGGCAATTAAGGTTCATGTAAAGACTTGGATTGCTGAAACATAGTAAAACAGAAATAGCTCTAATTCTGTCATATTTCCACCAACAGTATTGTTTTATACATCAAAATGTTTCTTATGAAACATACAAAGTGATGCCGATCACCAATTTCGATAAAAATATTTAGCAAAAGATGTATTTGCAAAATTGATGCTGCATAAATAAAAATACTGAATTACATTAAAATTTTCTTACAACAAAATTTAACATTAATTCCATTACAGAACCTTATAGTACACATTCCAATGAAAGTACTGCAATATTTATAACCTCAATAAGTATTAAAACAAAACTAAGGCAATTGAAAAACTAAAGTGAAAGTAGAAACAGGGTCGTGAAAACCCATTACACTTGTATCTGTCAAAATGTTTTTCATTTACCTTAGTTTTGTTGTTACATTTTTTTATGTTATAAATATTGGAGTACCTTTATTGGAATATGAACAGTAATGTTCTATAAATGATTTAATGTTAAATAAGTTTGTAAAAAATTCTTCATGTCTTTTAGTATTTTCAGTTTTACAGCATTTATTTTGCAAATGCATCTTTTGGTAAACATTTTCATCTAAATTAATTACCAGCATCACATTGTATGTTTCATAAGGAACATTTTGATGTATAAAACACCGCTCTTGATGGAAGTATAAAAGAGTTAGAGCATTTTTCATTTTACTCTTTTTAATGCAAACAAAGACTTTACTTGAACCTTAATTCAGATGAAAACTTATAACAAAAGATGAATTTGCAAAATTGATGCTGTAAAAATGAAAATACTAAAAGACACTCAATTCTTTTTACAAACTAATTTAACATTAAATCATTTACTCCAAAATATATAATCCCAATAAATGTTAAAACAAAACTACGGTATATGAAAAACATTTTGACAGATGCAAGTGTAATGGGTTTTCACGACCCTATTTCTACTTTCACTTTAGTTTTTCATTTGCCTTAGTTTTGATTTAACATTTATTAATGTTATAAATATTGGAGTACCCACAGACTGTTTGTTTCACTAAATTATGCATTTTCTGCCTATGCATAATTTTGTGAAACAAACAGTCTGTGGGCATAATTTACCTTAAAATCATCTAGAAACACATTTTTCCTAACCTTTATGTTAATTTGAAAGGTACTGGTACAAAAATTCATGTGAATATTTAATTAAACTTGAAATACTTACAAGTTATCCATATGAGCCGAAATAATAGCCACGGCAGTGAAATTTGATGTAAATCTATATGGTTGCAAATAGGTCTGTCCTGATATACCGGTATATTGCAATACGCAGCTGCGGCAATACCTACCGTGGTACGTATTTAACATACAGGTATATGGTGATATTATTTATTTCATGGGAAAAATCTTCCCTTTTCGAAATAAAAGTAGCCAAACGTCAATTTTTCCATTGTTCATTCAATTTAAGCTTAAGTTACAAGAATTTAACTGAATTGTGCGCATTTGATTGATTGTACGGAACTTGCGCAAAATATGTTCTTGAATCGAATACTTTGGGACAGGAAGTTTTGAAGCATGGTGTCCAGGGGCTTGATTGCTATGATGTTTGCAGCTAAGGAGGTGATCGTTTCTTCCAACGAAGCATCTATTTATGTGAAAAACATATATCACAGTACTAAACAGAGTTGGATTTTTGTCGGCAAAAATGAGTTTTTTCCTTGCCAGTGGCAAAAACTGGTAAAAACAGGCAAAAACTGGTAAAAACATGTTGTGCTGGTATCTCACACTTGGTCAGTGCAAATACTATAGTGATTATTCTTTGTTTTATGGATTGTTCTCAGCTTCTGAATATGAATACAATATAAAATTAATAAAAGGAAAAATTTGTCCATTATGAAGCCTGATGAATCTAGGACCCCACTCATTTGGGAGTCAATGTATTGTTTAAGGATGTGTCAGTCAACTTTATATTTAACACTAAAGTAATCTTAATATTTTAAAGTATTTGTCTGTAAACATTTTTTATAAATATTTCCTTTAATTCTGAGAAACTTGTTTTTTATCCAGTTTTTAGCCGTCCTGTTTATCCTGTCTTTTTGTTCCACCAGCCGCAAAAACTTACAACTCTGTTGATTAATCTATTGTTTAATACAGCATCATTTAATTTTCTTTTTCAAAAAAAAGTAAAATTATGAGGATGTTCACTCAGTTTGAAATATAACTTTCAAATATTACCTTTGAAATTTGAGAAATTAAGTTTTTGTCAGTTTTTTTCCATCCTACTTTTCTTGCTGCTTTTCCAACACCAAAATCTGTCAATTCCTTGGCACAATGTAATTATAATGTATTGTTCACTACGGTATCAGTCAATTATACTTTCAATATTAAGTATTTAGCATTTCCAATCAGTTTAAAATACAACTTTTAAATATTTCTTTTGGAATTTGAGAAATTTAGTTTTTGACAGTTTTTTGCACCCTGTTTTTTCCAACGGCAAGAACTGTCCAACCCTGGGCAAAAATATAATTATTAGCTCGACTTTACCTAGTAATGTAGAGCTCTCCTACTCGCCCCGACGTGGGCATCCGCGTCCACATTTCTGATTAAAGTTTTTGTGCACAGATTAAAGTTTTTGTGCAGTAAAATACTTTCTTCTATATCTTTGTTATTTCTTAAGATATTAACTGCAAACTTTAAATATATGTTCCTTATTAATATTATCAACCACATCTCATGTGACAAGGTTCATAACTCCAAATATATTTTTTTCAGAATTATCTCCCCTTGAACTTAGAGTTTTCTTTAAAAAATGTTTGTTTTTACTGCAACTGTTTTATTTCTTTAGGTATTGACTTCAAACTTTAAATATATGTTCCTTATTATCAACCACATCTCATGTGACAAGAATCATAACTCCAAATACATTTTTTTATCAAAATCGTCCTCCATGAACTTAAAATTTTCTTTAATTTTTTATTTATTTATTTACTTTAAATTTGTTAAGGTTATATTTTCAAATTTTAAAATATGTATGTTCCTTATCATCAACCACATCTCATGTGACAAATACTTACTTTAGGTCGAGCATGCTGTCTCCTCTGACAGCTCTTGTTATGTATTTGTTATTACTGTTTCAGTCAATTGTACTTTCAGTATTAAAGTAATTAGCATTTGCAAGCAGTTTAAAATATTTCCTTCTAAATTTGAGAAATTTAGTTTTTGCCAGTTTTTTTTCCAGTTTTTTGCCACCCTTTTTACCTTGCCATTTTTTTTCGGTTTTTACCATGGTTTTTTCCTCCAGCGGCAAAAATTGTCATATCCTGGTACTAAATGACCACATAGACTTAGTGAGACTAGATTCAAGTAGTTGCATGTAAGATTTGCAATGTTTATATTGAAAACAGCATAGGCACAACCAATCTTTAAACCCACAATATAGTGTGGTACGTATCGCAATATGGTGCTAGCCTATTGCAATATATCGCGATACCCTTCTGGAGTTGCAAAATCCCTGCTTAAGACTGGTTTTGATATTTTGTTATACAGTATAAACAGTGCAGAGCGACCCTCCCCAGATCAAATTCTGATATTTTTGTATATCCATTACACTTTAGGTACAATTATAATTGAATTTAACCTCGGCAGAGCAACAACCTCTATATAGCAACACACTTAAGTCCCTTCCAGTGGGTGTTGTTCAAGAGGGGATGTACTGTACTACCTCTTTGTATTTATTTGCCATCAATATTAAATGAGCATTTGACAAATAATCTAATATTAAGGAAACAACGTCATACATAGTATTGTCTTGAATGATTAGTTATTTATCAGGGCTTTTTTCAGTATTTGGGGACGGGGCCCGGGGTCTTTTTTATGTAGAACATTTGGGGAAATTTTATTGCAATTTCATAGATATGGGAACAAAAATCCTAGGTAAACTCCAAATTTTGGGAAAACTGCATGATTTTAAAGAAATTTTAGTAGGGGAAGGCACTTATAAAAGATCCTTGTTATATAAGGAAAAAAGGTTTGTTTATGCATCATTGTATTCCATGTTTTTATTGGTAATGTGTTACTCCTAATTTGAAAAATAAAAATTAATGATGAAAATTGGTAATTTATCATACTTATCAATGGCAGGTAAAATAAATTCATGATTAGAAACTAGGTCACTTATTCAGAAAGTTTATATAACGCTGTATACTCAATCTTATCAGAGGTAAACATATGTATAATGTTGTGCACAATGTTCAACTTGTCTTAAATTTCCTGTGCAATCAGCTTGTTTTTTGTTGTACCAAAATGTTATTTACTGATGCAAGTTGAAACATTACAGACTATAGCTTTATACAAACAATGTACATTGCATTGAATCTTATTAGTCTTTAGTATGTTGAAGGTTTTGTTGCGGGCCTATTAGAACTGGGGGGGGGGACAAAAGGTAGGAGGGGCCTGGGGGCTATCATTTAAAATATGTATGATTTTAAATTGAGTTCAGATAGATTTTTGTCACAATTACATTGCTATCTTACCCACCAAAAATCAATCTAAAAATGCTCTCTACAGCAATGTGTTGTAATGTAAACAGATATACTATGTACTTGGTACTCAGATAAGATAAGAACTGTTTACAAATCACTTAACTGACCTACAATGTTTATGTTGCAGGCTTACTATGTACCTGGTAGCCCACTCATATATTTATAACTGTAGACTTGCTCAGCATGTATTGTATGGTTGATAATAAAATATCTCTTGTATTTATTTTATGACTTGCATAGTAGATCTATAGAGAAGTTACTGGTTTACTGTCTGATATTGATCAATGTTGGCTCCCACCAGTAATAGTGTTGTACCAATAAAATGTTATATTTAAAGTATTCAAGAAGAGTAGCAGACAAAATAAATCTTGATTTCATTCTATTATGACTGTTGAACCAGTCTATTAATTCATGTCTGAATGGGATTGATAAGAATTTTCTCAGTTAAATACTGTAGTTACTTTGAGCAGCTCTGTACAAATCAAGAGCTCAATTCTGCCACACCTCATATCAGAATGCCAGAATAACCTAAAAATAAACCAATGACCCTATATTAACCGTAGCGTCCATGAATAAATTTAGGTGAAGGAAACCCTTGTAGAATTCTTACTTATAATTATGTCTATATTTTGTAATGGTAATGTAGTACATGTGTATTGTTATTTATTTTCAGATATTTTCAGCTAAAAATGCAGAACTTGTAACTTATCATCAAACAGAAATCAAACAATTCTATCCTAAAGAAGGGTATGTACAACTAAACAAACCTTAGTATACAGTATTTTGATAGATTATTCTATGACCAGTATAAACAGAATGTATAACATAAACTACTCTGATAGCATTATCTGAAAGTGAATTTTCTTTTCCACTTAAGTTAGACAAATCTTTACAACAAACTTTCATCAGTACAGGACATATGCTCGCGCAAAATAGAATTTTTTCTTTCATGCTTAACGGTGAAACGTCGTGTTATTCGATGAAAATATAAATTTTGTATTTTCATCGTAGTGAAAATATAACCTTATATTTTCATCGTTCATGACATCATATTAGAAGATAAATGACATCATCTTGGAGTAGAAATAACGTCATTTGTGTAAAATACATCAAATAAAACACAAAACTGAGCGTGAAAGAAACAGAATATTTCTCAACTTTACTGAATTGAATGCAAGTTTTCTGTACCAAAAATTTTGAGTTATGTTAAATATGCAGCCCATGTTAATTACATAGCATACTATATACCAAAATTTAATATAATGATGAATGAACTAATAATGTATTATATTGAATATGGAAAATAATGACTGCAAGAGTATATCCATTCAAACTGCTGGCTCACTTTGAACTTTTTTCATGTCCTCAAGAGTTTGAGTCTTAGAACTTTTACTGTATTTATTATTGTATGGTTGACACACCAGTTCTCGAACCTCTAAGGACTCAATGAGCCATTTCTAATTAATGCAACAATTGTTTTAGAAAAATACATTAAAAACACACCTTTTAACTTATATTCCACTTTTCTATCATATATTTGTTGATATTTTATAATTGCAACAATCCAAATTCTTCCAGAAAAAAACACGACCATTTTCTGAAAACTGTCATGGCGGCTAAAAATAGATTACCTAATTTCGAACCTCTACTGTATTTGGCTATTTGTGAGGTTATAATTAGCTGTCACATGACTTTATGAGCGGACAGGAATGGCTACCTGCCATGTGCTTCTTTTGCAATAACATACTTTTAAACAATATTTGATGGATTGTACTGACGGAGCGGAAAAAGGTAATAAGGATTTCCTGAAAAATATTCACCATCACAAAATATTCATTCTAATTACCTGTTTCTTGCGCATTATTCTCGTTTGACAGCTGTAGTTGGGTCTGTTGTTGACCAAACATTTGTGCACACGAGTTGATGACATCATACGCATTTGCGTAGCGAAGTAAACAACATTTTTATGAAAGGTTCGAGATCAGGTGAGGTTCGAGAACAGGTGTTTATACGATATAAATGTTTTAAAATAATGTTCTATATTACAGATGGGTAGAAGAGGATCCTATGGAAATATTACAAACTGTAACCACTTGTATGAATAAAGCTGTTGATAATTTAAAAGCTTTAAATCTTAGTGCGAAAGATATCAAATGTTTGTATTTCATGTTTTATATCTTTTATATCTATTGACTTTTCAAATTCTAAGAAACCAGGCAGGGTGTTAAATCAAGGGATGTAGTGCATCAATGGGATACAGATTTACCAGTAACTTTTCCTGTGCAGGGAGAAACAGAGCAGGTTGTGAGGAGAGACAAAAGTGCAAAATTCTGGGTCTCGGAAATCCATTTTAGAAGAATCACTAGTATCTTAAATAAGAATTCACAAGTTTAGAATGTACAGCTGAGATCCTAACAGCATTTATTGCTGAACAGTATGACAAACACAGCTTGGCAGTTTAGTGCTTGCTTGCGATGTCAACCTTGCCTTCTTATTTATATAAGGGAGCATATTCAGTCACCATGAAATTATTCAAACTTCAACTGTTTAGAAAAAAAAACAAGACTATAATATTGTTATTGAGGGATTGTTTTTTAATTCCAGGTATTGGTATTACAAATCAAAGGGAGACTACTGTTGTATGGGATAAAATTACTGGAGAACCTCTATATAATGCTATAGGTATACAGTCTACGAACTTATTGTATTAAAGTGGTTGCTCGAACTGGTCATTTTAGTAGAAATCACTACATGAATATCTTGTTTGTATATTTTTGGTTGCCCATGAGAAATTATGGTAGCTTGAACTAAAACGTAGTTGTCCCAGGCAACAAGACACCCAATAATTTCGTAGACTGGGTATAAACACTTGATTTAGTTCTGTTAAATTTTTCTACAAAATTTTGTCAAGAGTTATTTTATGGTTTAGATATTGATTTGTCATTGTATGATACAAAAAAGTATCATGAAATAGAAAAAACAGTCGTCCGTTTGGAAAATTATAGATAAAACTTGTAAAAAACATGAGTAATAAAAAAATCGTGGTGATGAAGATGATTATATAATAATAATTATAACTTATTTCATTCTGGATAATATATTTTGTGTAAACTAGTTTTCAATACGGTTCACAACATTATTGTTTACACAAGGCAGAAGACAGTCAGATTTTCAGCATTCTTAGGATAACATGATGGTAATTAGTTGTAAGACCTTTGATAATACAGGTTTTTGTCACTGTGCCATACATTTTGTCTTGCTCTGGTGTTTTTAAATTCAATACATTTTATTATTTTGTTTTACAGTATGGTTAGATCTTAGAACATCTTCGACTGTTGATAAATTAATATCCAAAACACCACAGAAAGATAAAGATTATTTGAGGGTATGATAATTTACTTCACATGTATTAACAGAGATCGTACAAACTGGAAAAATCATGAAAAACGAGATTTTTCTGGAAAAATCATGGAATTTTGAGTTTAGGAAAACTATCATGGAAAAGTCATGGAAAATTAGAAATCATTTTGCAAAAAGTTGATGGTGTCATAGGAAAATTTATTTTATGTCTATTTTTATTTCAACCCATAAAAATAAATGAAAAACATAAATTCAAACATGAATCACAACTTTAAATGTTGGTTTCAAATCACACTTGGGTATGAAAATGATAATTTTACCACCACACCGTTTTCTGTTTTTCTACTCCTGTTGTCTGCTGTGATGTGGTGTTTTCAAATTGTACTGGATTTTAGTTTTGTATGTGTTTTAATTGTATCATGGAAAACTTAGAGCAATCATGAAAGTCAAGACAGGCTGTAAAGTGGGCCCTACTTTTCTTACTTTCCCTACTTTTCCCTACTTTTTCACTCTCTCCCTACTTTTTCCCTACTTTTTCTTGAAAATGCCCTACTAGCCCTACTTTTTGGAGTTTTTGTCGTGAATTCGTGGAAAAAATTGGAAAAGTTTATGAATATTTGTTGAATAGTACTTAGTATTTTTAAGACTGCCTATTTGAAAATGCATATTCAGACTGCTTCTGAATGTTTTTTCTTGTGTTATGGTAGTAATGAATGGTTATTAATACAAGTGTTAACACAGTGATAGAATAGGAACTCCCTGAAACATTATTGATGGTGGAGGCACACTTAAAAGTGGAGGGTTGTGCACTTAAAAGATGTCATTTTTTGGCAACCTTTTATTGTGAAGTTCACTAAATACAGTTAAAACACTAATTTCAAGCCTTGTGTGAGCCATTTTGAAGGGGGGTTAGCGACATCTAAAACATGTGTTTTGAGCAATGTAGGGTTAATTCAATTTTGGCAGAACAACCCTACTATCCCTACTTTTCAACCCTTAAATTACTACTTTTGCCCTACTTTTTTTCGTAAATGTAGCCTTACTTTTTCCCTACTGTTTTATGGAAGGGCACTTGACAGCCTGTCAAGGAAATAACATGGAAATTTGGTATTCAAAATCTGTACGAACCCTTATTAAGCCAACTTAAAAGATTTTACTTTGAACTCTATTTGATAGGGTTTTCCTGTTGGTAAAAACTTCTGTTTGTACTAGATGGACCTGTGTGGAACAAAGTTTAAATATTTGCACTTATAAATGTATTGTGTTTAATTATATAATGTAGTCTATATACATGTATGTAACTGTTAAACAATAATTAAATTTTATATTTCAGCCATTATGTGGTTTACCTATCACTACATATTTTAGTGCTGTAAAACTAAGATGGTTACTGGACAACAGTGAGAAAGTTGCCACAGCGGCTGCTGAGGGAAGATGTTTGTTTGGTACTGTAGATTCTTGGTTGTTATGGGTATGTATATTTATAGATGTCTGTTTGGTACTGTAGATTCTTGGTTGTTTTGGGTATGTATATTTATAGATGTCTGTTTGGTACCGTAGATTCTTGGTTGTTATGGGTATGTATATTTATAGATGTCTGTTTTGTACTGTAGATTCTTGGTTGTTATGGGTATGTATATTTATAGATGTCTGTTTGGTACTGTAGATTCTTGGTTGTTATTGGTATGTATATTTATTTTGCCAAGTCTTGAATAAAAAAGGGGAAAATTATTAATGGCTTCTATTACTGTATAATCTTTTTCCAAGTAGAATGGGGTTTAACAAATGACAGTAGTTAGAAAGGTGGTCAGTAGATGAAATTTCACCCTTCCAAAAATTATTGATACCTTGGCATAGAGATTTGACTTGACTTGTAGAAGACATTGTAATCGGCTTATTATACAGTGTCATCCATAAATTACCATTACACTTCTGTAAATGTTTGATTGTTTTTAAATTTTACCAATACTTTGGAAATAAAAACATAACTTAAAGTACATTTTCATTTATAACAATTAAAGGTACTCATTCACAGATTTCAACTTAAATATCAACATTTTCTTAAACTATCAAAATTGTATGGAAACAATTTTGAAAGCAGGAAATTAGTGTTTTGATAATGACAATTTTAGTGTAAATTGACATACGAGAGGTGTTCAACTTATATTTGAACACTTTTTTGATGGGATTAAAATCAATTTCTGACAATAAATATCCACATTTTACTTGAATATGTTACAAGTGGATTGTCTATGATCGACTGGCATATTACAATTAAAAAATTGAAACAATATAAGGCTGTTATTAAACATTAATGAAGGGACCTTAGTTTTGGCGTTTTGAACATAGCGAAATCTAAAGTAAACGGTCACTTTAGAAGTTGTTATCATCTTTATCCCATAAGATTTTGCAAAATCTTTTCTTTCACAATTTGTTCATGTATATTTCTACTTCCTTGTGTTCTTTGAAGTTCGAAATGTGCGTGAAATTGCATTTTATTTGTCTGACAACAACATTATCTAAATGAGCGTTGAGCTGGATCAAGTACATGATAAATAACATTATTTATGAATGTTTCTGCAACTTCTAATTCATTTTATATATGTAAATGTTTAGTTTATGTGATAAAGACACACATTTCCAAAGTTCTACTTCGAAACCTCTTCACAGGCTTTGAATGAGGCTTTTATATTTATGTTATGTGACGTCATATCAAGCAATGAAAGCTAAAGTAAATACTTCTAGACATGGTCATATCAAAGTAACTACAACTATTAAGCAAATCATGTCTATGAAATTGGTGTATGACTATATTATTTAGCAACTTCAATTATAAAAAGTGAAAATATAGTGTTTTATACGTTACTTAATTTGACCAAACCGTGACGACTTTCTCTTACTTGTCTTTGAATTGCCCTATAAAGGATCACTTTTTGACCCCTTAAAACATAATTGATTATTGCATTCCTTTCAATTTACACACTTTGGACATTAAAGTTTTAATAAGGATATATTTAATTAAATAATTTCAAAATCTATTATGTAAAATTAATGAATGTATGATATATGCTCTCAAACACTGATTTCGGACTAAAGTCTAAAATGACAAAATGCATTTTTTTTTTGTTAAAAGACGTAATTTCGTTTTATCAAATTACGCATGCTATTGGGATACAAAAAGGTAATTATAACATTTATAACACATCCAACAGGCCATATCTAAGAGCAAAAAATGTGGTAAAACTCTAAAAAATGATGTTTTGTGGTGGTCATCTAACATGCTATAAATATGTTTGATAAAATAAGTTTAAATAATTTTGTTTCATAGAACATGATTATTTACATAACAATAAATATAAAAAGCAATTTTTAGAGGAAACAATCCGGTCATAGGCTTCAGAATCAGAGTTCAGATCTGTTCAAATATAAGTTGAACACCTCTCGTACAACCACAAATGATGGTGTTTCATTTAGTAAATATATACCCTGTATGTCATGGTATAGACCCTTATAGTGCATTTTTGTGACTTTTATTGTGTATTTCATGCAACATTTAGGTCAGTTTGTCTTAGAATAATAAGAATTAATTTTTTAAACAATTACAGACACTGACCGGTTTTTTGAAATTATAGAAAAAATAAACCAAATCTACTAGTACCTTTAATGCTCAATTGCAGTAAGTATCATTACTCCCCTTTTAAATGAATGTTACAATCTATTATACCTTGCATAATGAATAAATACATTTGAATTTAATTGTATTAATGAAAAACCAGCTTTTTTTTCAAGTGGAAAGGTAATTTAATATGACTCAGTAGTTTAAAATTTGAATACTCTTATCTTATGTCATGTATTGTTTTAGAATCTTACTGGAGGTAAAGAAGGTGGTCAACATATAACAGATGTTACAAATGCTAGTAGAACAATGTTAATGAATATCCAAGATTTAAAATGGGATAACAAACTTTGTCAGTAAGTTCTCACTTATAGTTTATCATTGTTAAAATGTAAACAATGTAATTACATTTTATAGTCTAAGTTTCATGCTTACGCACGTTCACCGACTTTACAGCAATTACCCCTGGTCACTGGGCTACTGGTATCTATCTATCAATCTCCCTGGGGAGTCTTTTTACTCCACTTATTAGCGCAGCCAACAAATTGGCGCAGTGGAATTATACCACCCTCGCAGGTACCCATTTACACCTGGGTGGAGTGAAGCATTCACAGGTAAATTTCTTGCTCAAGGAAATTAGCAGTGCCCCTGGTGGGATTCGAACCCAGGACATCTTGATACCTAAGCGCGCGTCCTACCACTGGACCACTGCTCCTACTGTTGACCAGTTTGTTAACTTTGCACTCTAGCTCTGCTTTAATGCGGAGGAATATTAGGCGAGGCTCAACATTTAAGGTCATCCAATAAGTAATATACAGTTTTAGCATTTTGAAATGATAAATACATACATTGAAAGTTTAATTTAATTGAATTATCTATAGTTTTCTATCATTATGACTTATTGAAAATCTTTATGTAATTGTGGAAGAAATATTTAAGCGAATTAAACTTGTTGATTACCTGCAATATATTTAATTATTAATTATTGTTAAACATTATTCAACTGTTAGTGGCTCATAACATAAATACTCACTACATTATTTATATTCTCATGATTGAAAATGAAGTATTTAAATCAGCGGGGTTAATGTATGCCCCCACTGGCAGTAAAATAAAATATACCAATTCTAAATTTTTCAAATTATCCTAAAATAGAATGTATTTACATATCATTACTGACAATATTTTCAGATTTTTTGACATTAATCAATCAATGTTACCAGAGATAAGAAGTTCAGCTGAAACATATGGTCATTTATGTGATGGACCTTTAAAGGGACTTCCAATATCAGGGGTCAGTTGATATATATGACTTCACAATTTGTAGGGTAAAATATTCATTAAAACATTGAAGTCCGCTATCTCAAGAACATGTAGATTTTGTAAGACCTGCCAGGCTAGCTCAGTTGGTAGTGCACAAGTCTACTGATCGGGGGTTGTAGGTTTGATTCCCAGGTGGGGCATACTTTTGTGGAGCTTGGTCATGAAATAATTTTCTACTGCCATTCTCCTTCCTAACACTGATTCTAAATCATATAGGACAGTAGTTGTTCACTGACGGAAGTATGCGCCTAGTAGTTGGTTAACCGCTAAATCCAGAGATTTAGCTTTTCTAGGAACAGTGAGTACAGAGTAGGTGGACTGACCGCCATGATATAACCTATGCAATGTGTTGCTATAGGGTTTAAACCAAACAAAAAAAAATATTGTAAGATATTGTAACTTACACAAAATGTTTTGAGGTTCAGTCAAAAATTTTAGATACTTAAGATAGTAATGGAAAATCTTGACATATATTTTGCTATCTAAATTTCATTTATAAACTAGCTTATGCTATTAAGTCTGATAAGAGGCATTACGTGTATGTAGTTTTGAGAATTAGAATAATTAAGGGTGCATGGGTGGAAGTTTTCTGTGTAGATACTTATTTCAGTTTTTTGAGAATGAATAAGTCTATGTGATTTAAATGAAATCTTCTATTTTGATATTTTTAAAGGTGGTTTTCAGTATATTTTAAAACTTTCAACTTTCACCCATGAGGTTGTTATTTGTTAGGAAGACACAAACACCTCAGTATTATATCAATGTTACTACATCTTATGTTCTTATATTTGATATTTTGTAGATACTTGGAGACCAACAAGCTGCATTAGTTGGACAACTTTGTTTGAAACCAGGACAAGCAAAAAACACGTAAAAATCATTTAAGACTGTTACAACATAAAATATGATATTTGAAGTTCAATTGATTGTTTGTTTGTTCTGTTGGGTTTAATGCCGTAGCAACACATTGTATAGGTCATATAACGGCGGTCAGTCAACCTACTCACTCCTCCTGGAAAGGCTAAATCTTTGGATTTAGCTGTTAACCAACTACTAAGCTCATACTTTTGTCAGTGACTGACAATTGCCCTACATAATTTAAAATCATTGGTAGGAGGGAGAATGGCGGTAGAAATAATTTCATGAACAAACTCCATGAAAGTATGCCCCACCCGAGAATCGAACCCACTACCCCTCGATCAGTAGACTTGCGTGCTACCAATTGAGCTAGCCGGGTAGCTAATGTACAATTGAAGACAAATTTCCATAATTTGTTTTGGTGACATGAATTGTTCATCTCTGTTTCTAATACCTATAAAACTTACTTGATGTATTGTGATGTTATACCGAGGGCTGACTGTAACACTATTGTAACACCCTTTATTTTCTAATTGTGTTACTGTAGTATTTCATTCAGCCCTCGATACAATCTATACTAGTATCCAGAAACTTCAGTAAAAGATCAAACCTTTGTTTATTATTTTCTAACATATTTTAATATGTTTGTATTGAATTGAATTCTGTTATTTACTCTAACATACAGTTATGCGTCGTACAAACAATAATGTTTACTGTAGTTGTTGTACTTGTCTCTGGGCAAGTGGAAAATCCAGAATTTCTTGTCCCTGGTATTATGGTAGCCAATGATGTATATATTGTTATGAGATTTTTTACAGGTCGTCCACATAAACATCGCATGTATAAACATAGCCAGTTTCATTACACACCAATATTTAGGGGTGAATTATTTAAACAATTTTATAGTTTAGTTAATGTACACTTATTATTAACATACTATTATATGAAATTTACAAATATGTATATACACTGTTTAAGATAAATGTTAAATACCAAAGTGGTATGTTTAAATCAGTAAAATACTGTTCATGCATCAGCTGATTCACCTATTCAGTGGGTAAGTCTATTGTTTAAAGTACATAAACACGCATGACCGAGAATTCCACCTGCAGTTTTAGATTTCATGAGTTTTATTATATTACAGATATGGTACTGGTTGTTTCTTACTTATGAATACAGGGCTTGAGGTAAATACATGTATATCTTGTTGATTTATTATTATACCCCCGCTTCAAAGAAGAGGGGGGTATACTGTTTTACCCTTGTCCGTCCATCCGTCCGTCCGTCCATTACAAAATTTCCGTTGCAGTTTTCTCAGCAACTATAACATGCAGCAGCCTAATACTTTGCATATTGCTTCATCCCATAGTCCCATGTGGTGTAAAGCGATTTCATGCTCCTTGCTCATCTACTTCCTGTTTGTCGCATATTTTTAGATTTTTGCGGGGGTATCACTAGTGAGCATTAGCTCACAGATTTACTTGTTTAACTTTGTCAGTATATTATCCTAGGGTACTCTGATTATGTTGATGAATTGAGACTATCGTAGTTGAAGTCTTTTGGTATTAAAATGCTTTGCCTTTTATTCATTATAGTTAAAATCAACCTGTATTTAAACTCTTATGTTTTTATTTATTGTGCTTGCTGTAAGCCATTATTCAGTCAATTTTCATTCATATAGCTATGTCATTGGACATACCGATTGTTTCTGGAGATGCTAGAATCTCTGGACCTCTATTTTAAGCTTTTGATTTTTAATGGTAAGCAATGACCTTCACAAGTGTCTGAGAAAATATTTTATGTCCAAACTATGGTATGTAAGTTTCAATTGGGAATGTAACACTTGTATAACGGATTGACAATCAGGCAATCATACAAACTGGTAACAAAACCGGTTTCAATCCATACCCAGCTTAAATATGTTTCTTTGAAAAATTAATTAGATATGTTAAATGTGATTATTATTATATTAAGGTTTGATAAGTCAAAGTATACATGTATGTACTATAATGTGTTTATATTACTTTCAGCTTGTTCATTCAAACAATGGTTTATTAACTACTGTAGGCTATAAACTTGGACCAAATAAACCTGTAGTTTATGCTTTAGAGGTAATTTTATATTGGATTTTACATAAATGATAAAATAGAGTTAACAAAATTGAACTGAGTTATTATTTTGATTGATTTATTATCTCATCTTTTCTTATCTGTTACATATTAGAATTATATTTCCATTATTTTCACAATTGCAATTCTTGAAGTGTACATAGGTACCTGTGAGGGAAAGTTATGATTGTGTTGCCTTATTTGTCAATGCTAAATAAACAAAGCCTACAACTCTTCATAGAGATTGATACTTGGATATCAGTAACTTATTGACCAGATTTAAAGACTATAAATTCATTGAGATTGGCTAAGTATGAGACAATAAAATACAGTTATTGTTTCCACTTTTTATAAATTTGATCATTATCTAGAAGACTAGTATATATAGGATATTCGTCAACTTTGGTGTATGATTGATTTTTATTTCATCGAGTGAGCTCAGAAAAATTATTTTCACGAGTGGCATAGCCACGAGTGAAAGTGTCATTTTCTGGGTTCATGAGTTGAAATAAAATAGATCTTACACCAAAGTTGACGAATATCCTGTTTCTTTTATGAATTCTTTCGTGTTTTATGAGATATTAATTACACAAACAATAACGTGACGTCAATTCTTAAATATGACGTCATTAATCTTCTAATTTGACGTCATGAACGATGAAAATATAAGGTTATATTTTCACTGCAATGAAAATATAAAACTTATATTTTCATCGTATATTTTCATCGTATATTTTCATCGAATAACGCGACGTTTCGTCGTTAAGCATGAAAGAAAATGTTATATTATTATTTCAGGGAGCTATTGCTATTGCTGGTGCTTGTGTTAGATGGTTAAGAGATAATCTTGGTATTATAAAAACTTCAGAAGAAATTGGTATGATTATAACATGTTGTGTAACATCATTATATATATATAAAATAGATTTAACTATTTGTATTAACTTCCAATATTTTGTAAGGAAGTAGTCATCAGATTGTAAAAATACCATATATTTTCAAATTGTTACTACTGATTAAATCCATAAATGCTATATGCTATCAGTCTTATGATAAAATTACAGCCTGTTCTGTAAGATAGTCACTTCATTGTGATTTTTGAAAGCTCTTTTTTGTCACATACTAGTTCTAATGAATGATTTTGTTTAAGCTTGCAAATCTCTGATAGTGGCTTCCACAAACATGAGGTTCAGAATTGTTACAAATGAAAAAGATACTAATAAACCATCACCGCACTTACTAATGTAACTGCTCTGACAAATCTGTGCATTTATTCTTTTACCCACTGATTAGTTTTTCTTTTTTTTCCAAGATGACACTTACGAGGGTTGATCCAGAAGTAATGAGACAACGTCTCTAACTTTCAGAGTTTGTGTAATAGAGTTATAAAATTATCACCATGCGTCACAATTTTTAATTACCTATTCACGCACCAAAAATTATACTAGCACTTCTTTTTTGAAAAAAAATATATAGCTTTATATTGGTCATGGTTCGGTATATCGCCGCACGCCAAAATAACGTCATTTTTCAATTATTATTACGGTCTCTTTCAGTAATGTTTTTTGTCAAATAGTACGCCAAAATACATGAAATTTGCATGACGTGACGTCAAAAGTGTGAGTTGTTTACGGTTAAATTTTGATTGACATCGGTGCGACCACTTGCGTTCTACACTATCAAAACTTAATCAACGGAAAAAAAAAATAGGCAAATTCGGACAAAATCACACAACCTACCTATATTCAATTTTAATACCAACTAGGTGAAATACCAAAAAAACTGTGGAAATGTTGAATCAAACATCGGTGAAAATGCCTGTAAGCAGGGCACAGTGTGTACTTGTCAACCGCTGGTTTGAGAGGTTTGACGATGATCAGAAAGTTCTAGATGATAAAAATAAACCAGAAAGTAAGTCGGAGAGTAGATGAATTTGTACCGCAAAGCGCATACCGGACGTCACTAATGAAATAGGCCACTGATTATGTGCGAATTAGCAGACGAACTGGAAAACTAAATGCATTCCGTTTAGTAGAAACACTCACCTTCGCCGATAATGGCCTTGGTATCAAGAACAGTTGGAAAACATGTGATGATTGTGTTTTTGATATGCGAGGTGTCCTACTCTCCCGTCCAGTACCAAAAGGCCATACAGTGAATTTCAAGTTCCGATTCAATTCAATAATTCAAAGTAAAACAAGTTTAGAATAATTAACTTTACGTAAGCCAATACGGTTTTTTATTCAACATTGAATTTGGTAGATTGAATTTTACCGATTAGTCCGCCATATTGGATTTTATAAGCAACAGCACATTTTCTAAATCCAAGCAGGTGCCCGCTTCCTTGTTTTCGTAACTTTTACGGGCGCATTTTTGTCTCTTGATTTGACTGTGTACAAGAACTCAAACATTCATTATGTCATCACTGGACTCCGACTGTTGTAAAGATACGTTCAGCCAGTAGATTTATATACAAGAACGGTGCATTGCAGCCAAGGAAATTCCTTTGAGAAAGAGTGACGCGATGTAAGTAAAGGTTATAACACTTTATCAAGATGTCGTTGACGTCAAAAGTCTGCGGCTTGCGGCGGATTGCGTTACCCTCCATGAGTCAGGAAAGTATAGCTCGAGATTTAGAATACGCAAATGCATGATTTTTCACTAGCTTATAGAAAACTACTTTTTACACAACTGTTACAATTTTCAAGTTTATTCCACGATCGGTATTAGATTTATGGCGTTTGTCTCATTACTTCTGGATCACCCCTCGTATAACTGACTATAACATTTTTATAGACTTGTTTTGACACCATCCTTCTATAACTTTGTACAATTTAAGTATCCAATTTAACAATTATTATTGAGTAAAATTAAAATGTTAGAGATAATTCTTATTGTGTTTTGTGTTAAAAACTACCTGAAAATAATCTTAAATAATTGTCACTTTGTAACATAATGCTTGGGAATTAATGAATATGGTAAATATATTATTTTTACTATTTAATGATATATTATAATGTGTACTTGTTACAGAGACATTAGCTAGTAAAGTAGAAAGTACATCAGGATGTTATTTTGTACCTGCTTTCTCTGGTTTGTTTTGTCCATATTGGCAGAATGATGCTAGAGGGTATGTAAACATTTATTATTTGTTCATTGTTGCCTATCTTGCTAGCCCGAAGCCGGGACTTGTGTGAAAACTACTTATTTCATGTAGTCAGGCTCGTTGATAATGTTGTTCTTTATTATATAACGTTAAAAATCAGGCTAGTGCTCGAGGAAAATTAACTGCTTATTATTTACACCATTGCTTAGTATCCCCATGATGAGATACTTGCTAATATTTAAATTCCTATAAAAATATTTTGTTAAGACTTTGTTATAGTTTTTTTGTAATCTTCCACCATGTCCAAGGTCCTTTATCACAAATAAATGTTTCTATATTTTGTATTTCAGTATAATATGTGGTTTGTCACAATTTACAACTAAAGAACATATTGCTAGAGCTGCTTTAGAAGCTGTTTGTTTTCAAACTAGAGAGGTAATGGTTTTACTTTATTGTGTCCCCTGAAAAGGCAACATATAGGGCTAAGTTTCAGCGGCAACAGTGGTAGTGGCTATTCAACTACTGACTTGAAATTAGATCTTGTAGTTGAGAAGTGCAAGGCACAAGAACTTTAACTCTGCTTCATAATTCAAAAATATTACAGTAACTCCCTTTGTCTATTTCCTTGTTGCATTTTTTTCATGGAGCATCAGTCCAGTTCTATTTAAGTTATGTAATCTAAACTAAACAGTAGGATTTATTTGATATCATAGAAGAGAATAGAAAAGCAGTGAACACGAAGCATAACTTGTCAGGCAACACATCGGATTGGGGGAGTTGAAGTTTTTAATAATATTTTTAAGAGCATTTTCTGTTATCCCTTTGTGGCTAAGTACATAATTACATCCAGTTGAGCATCACTGTAGCTTGGGCACTTGTAAGCCACTGACATGGGTATGTGCTAAACCTTAAGGTTATAAGCTTTGATCCAGAGGTAAGGGGTCTGCATATGGTTAGTAAGTTGGACAACAGACTGCTAAAATATGACTTAACATTTTGTGAAATATGGCATATAGTATCATATGTGACATTAAAAATTACATTGACAATATATCAAGATTATTCATGCAGTGTACCTTTAAAGTCTACATGTATTTCAGTTATTAGAAGCCATGAACCAAGATAGTGGTATACCTTTAAAATCTATACAAGTTGATGGTGGTATGACAGCTAATAATTTATTAATGCAGTTACAAGCAGATCTGATGGGCATTAATGTTGGTAAGTTTATTTATACCAATAAATTTAAACTCAATGGATCATGACACAAGTTCTCACTACAAAGATCACTCTCAAGTCTCCAGCATAGTCTCTTGGTACTGATCTAGTTGGATATGGTATCTTGACTAAGGAAACAATGAGGAAAGTTTTAGATGTGATTCAAATCAATGTGGAACTGGCTATTCATTGATTACCAATCAAATGCCATAGATTGAATAGGTTTTATTTCAGACTTGTACAGAAGTTAGTACATACATGTAGTTACCATTTAATATAACAATACATGTACAAAAGAAAAAACATAATCACTCGGACATGCTTACAGCTCTCTACAAAGTAAGTTGGTATTTGTTGTAACGAAAACTGACTTTTGTTTAAGCCTGGCCAACACCCTGTTCATGTGGCAGAAATAATTAACCACTTACTTAACTTAATTATAATAATTTACTTTTTCATTTGTCACTCTTACGTTTTCAGTGCGGCCATCAATGCCAGAGACTACAGCACTAGGTGCCGCTATGGCTGCGGGTCACGCTATAGGTGTATGGAATCTTGATACAGGTGATGCTAAAGTCACAACAGATGTATATACTACATCTATAACAGAGAAAGAAAGAGATGATAGATTCTCTAGATGGAAACAAGCTGTACAAAGATCTATGCATTGGGTACCAACAGATGAACATACTGGTAGGTAGATTTATGATGTCTGTTTTATATCTTAACATTAAAGCTCGAGGCTCAGTCAGTAAATAGCACACACATCTACTGATCGAGTGGTCGTAGGTTTGATTCTTAGTGTGGCTTACTTTGGTGAAGCGTGGTCATGGAATAATTTCTATGACCATTTTCCCTCCTGTCACTGATTTTAAATCATGTAGAGCAGTTGTCAGTCACTGACGGAAGTATGCACCTACTAACTGGTTAACCACTAAATTCAGTGATTCAGCCTTTCAAGGAATGTTGAGTAGGTTGACAGACCGCTGTTATATGACCAAGTCTTTATATTGCATTAAACCAAACAAAAAAAATGTGCCACTGAAATCAGTTAAGATTTAAATTACTGTCAGCCATTTCAGTCTTACCATGCAATGAATTTGTATTTTAGTTCTTATATTATGTTTAATAGTATTTCTTATCGCATGACTACTCTGATAAAAATAAATCTGTTTGTTGCGTTAACATTATACATATATAGTTGAATCTATGAGTCATTGCAAAACTTATCTACATCTTTCTTTATTTACATGTAGTAATTCCCCCCACCCCCACCCCAAAAAAATAAAAAAGATTTGGGGGGTATGTATGAGTCAGCTTGTCTGTCAGTCGGTTGGTTGGTTGGTCTGTAGCTTTCTTGTCTGCCCATTTTCTCAGCACCTATTTTACAGATTTGATTCAAACCTTAAACATATACCCAATATCAGGCAGACATTTTCATATCTCATTTTGGTTACGGTCAATTGATTTCTCCCTAGTTAGGGCCCTTTGATGAAATATTTTGTCTGCTTATTTTCTCAGCACCCAATTTCTTCACAAACATCTGTTGGGGAGTATATCATCACATTCAGTGATAGGTCTAGTTAGACAAGTTTTTGTGCTGACCAATGTTTGTATTGTAGTCACTAAGAGTAGTATTATTTTCTATTGCAAGATTAGGAAGACCCTGGACATTCTGGAACACTCTAGCTGGTGGATGTTTTATGATAACAAATATAGCATTATTAATGATAGCTCAACATATCAACAATAGATGATAGTGCCTTTATATTAGTGCCATAATATAGTATAGATAGTATGTTTATATTGTACATACCTGTCTACCTTAGACCACTTCTACAGATTTTGGGTTTGAAGTTTTACTACAGATTTGGGTTTCAAGTCTAGTGATGGAAGTTTTGCCTGATTCAAAGTTGTTACAGTTATTGAGATTGTGTGTGTTTCACTGTTAAACTTGGACTATGTAAAAAATTCAATGTCTGTTTATTAAACACACTGTTGGTGTTGTCATGTTGTCATTAACTAGCATTGAAGTAGTCGTTTGTTTGCTTTTAAACTTGTTTCAATATATTGGAGATATTTTTCTCTAACTGAGCTTTGCAGTGACTTAGTACAGTGCTGTAAAACATCAAAATCTGTGTTTTCAGTGTAAATGAAGATTTTGTAAAGTCTAACTTTTGTATCATGAAAATACTGCTGAATGTCAAATCTGGTCATATTGTGTCATCATTACATGAACTGCTTAGTTGGAAATACTACCCTGTAAAAATAAATAAATTATATATGTTGTCTAGTAATAAATTTACTTGTATGTTATACTTGTGGACTGTGATCATTGAAGCAATTATTCAATTTGTTTTGCTAGTGTGTGAATTTTTTGTTCACTAGATGATAAAATAAGTTCATACATTGTTATATTCTTTCTTGTTTTGTACTGTACTGTGATCCCTCTTTTATTATCTCAGTTATTAACCTATCGGCTCGTCCAATATGACTTTTCAAGCTGTGTACTTGTCCAAATATTTTTCAGTATTGTACAGTAAAATGTATAATAACCTATAGATATATTGATGGTTGCTCTGTAGTATGTTCATTACATAAAAGAGTTGAGTTACTACAATCTTGTGGGCAATCTTCGTTTTAAAGGTGCTTGTTTTGATGTAAAAATGTTATTAGAAAATTTTATTATAAGCTTCCCAGTCAAATACCATGATTTATCTGTGAAATAAAAATCAATATTTCTGACACTGTTTTAAACAATGAAAATATATTTGTTATTTTTCACTGTTTGGATGTGCCGTTCTGATGACATGTCATACTTAAACTATAAAAAAACCAGCTTGAAGCATACCATAAACAGAAAATTTGTTTATTTCAGTGTATGATCTATTTATTTCACTCGTGAGCTAATGATATTACATTTTCACTCGTGGCTACGCCGCTTGTAAAAAAATATTGCATCCTTAGCTCACTAGTTTAATAAAAATCGATCTTGCAACGAAAAAAACCAAATATCCTCTACAAAAATTATATTAAAATTCATTATACATACTGCAGCTCTATTGTGACTTATACTCGTAGACAAGATATTCCTGCCATGTTGATATATTTGTATTATTTTGTATATTGATAATATTAATATTAAACAGATTATATTTTATATACTGATCAACAAAGTTTTAGTGAAATTAGAAACTACATTGCATATTTTCAAAATTAAATTGACAGGATTGTGGTGCAGTTTTTGTTTTTGCAAAAAAAAATGGTTGAATGAATTTAGTATTACATGTCCAATTGATCTTTTTTCTTCATATTAATTATAAAACATACTTTATTGTGAAAAATTCTTCTACCAATTAATTTTGTAATGAAATAATTATAGAACAGAACCATACTTTTATACTTGTAATAAAATAATTATAAAATTCATTGGATTTTTACTCTGATCAATTATGATGATATTTTGTTTTCTGTTACTAAAATGTATATATTTTTCTTGAGACCAAATCTTAGGTATCAAAATAATGTTTTTTAGCTAAATCAAAATATTTATAAAAATTACCTGTTATAGTAGAAAAGTTTTGAACTTGCTCTAAATGTAGTTCTCTATTTATAACTAAAAACAATACCTTCTTTGTAATTTGTGTAAATGTTTAAAAACCAACATATTGTTCATTTCTTATGTACAAACTTGTTACAATTTTAAATTAAAGATAAAGAGTTCATGTACTATACTGTTCAACTATAACTTTCTAAACAGTTAATGTCACATTGGAATTCAAATAAATGTGATAGGAATGGCAAATTTAACTGTTACATTGATAAAGCATAATCATGTATATTAGTAATCTCAATACATAAAATGAATGTTACTTTTGTTATTTAGCCTTTCATGCATAATATTTAACAAAATCTATCTCTTAGACTATATATTTATGCCCTTCAAAAATTCTGAACATATGAAATTTTGGGAAAAGCTAATCATGCATACAGCTAGTAGTTTTACTATTATTAAAGTTGATTCATAATATGATTTGAGTATTATGTTGATGGAATTATTAATGCTGATTTTGAACGTTCCTAAACTGACTCTTTGTTTCTTTTGTTATGGGTAAATGTGAATCAATTTATACTTGGAGTAGGAGTTAGTTAAAGAAGTTTTGGAGGGCTCTGTATAGATCTCCTGTGATATAATATTCTATTATAAATGTTCTGTGAAAGCCATGTTAGTGCCATTTTGTTCTGAATTTGAAAGTAGAACACAAATATATATAATAATATAATAATATATATTATTGTAAAATCATGAAATCATAAAGATATTGAAGATTTTTTAACTTATTGTTATTCTTGTACGTAAGACTTTAAACAAAGATGCATGTGTGTGTTTTCTATTCAATTGAAGTCTGTATAAACTTCATTTCACATCTGAGTTTTCAAACAATGATGACTTTGTTGAACACATTTAATTCACCTGAAGACATTGTTAAAGGATGAGTTTTTGTAAAAGGGTTTTCTTTGGGTGAATGTAACACTGCTCCTACACCTACTGCACCTAATTTATTTAAAATGCTTGAAAAACATACATAATCTGCTTTTATCTTTAACTTAAGGCAAAGTGCCAAAAAAGACCCTTTTATTTCTTTGACATTCAAATTAGGTCACACTCTTCAATTTTAAAATGTATACAATGGCATCAATTTTTTAAATGTTAGAAGTGATTTTTAAAAAATTGTAAGAACGGTGTTGCATTCATCTGACTTGGATCTATTTAATCAAGAAATCATGCCAAAAAACGTTAGACATAGAGCTACATGTACATGTGAAGCCATAGATCAATTACGTATGTCCATTCGGTGATTATTACTTGTGAAATATTATAGACTGATTCTGGCAACTACCTGTACATGTGAGAACTCGAGTGGCTTTTAGAGCCTTCTTGTTTAAAATTGTGTTTTACTGCCATGTATGGATTATAATGTTTTGTTATAATTTGAAATGATATGTATAATGTTGTGTTATTGTTTCACTTTATTATATGCAATGGAGCACAAATGATAGATTTTATACGCATAGAATAAAATTGTTAAAGGTAGATGTGTATTTTGTTCTTTATTTTTGTCCACTAAAGTATTTGTCCCTTCTACTTACATGTAAATACTGGACATTGTTGTTTGACCTATACATTGTGTTGGCGTTGTCTCAGGTTGTCAACAGATGTTACATACATTTGTACCACAAAATACATCAAAACACTTAAAAGTCAATCATATTCTTATTTGGACACCTCAAGAAAGGTTGAGTCCCAGGTGCTAGTAATAAGAACAATAAGGGTTACTTAACTCAGTAAAAATTCATGATGCAAGCTGGGATCAAATCCATGATTTTTTGTAAGCCGACACTATCACGTAGCCATAAAAGCTAGCATGAAGTCAAGGGAGTACAATAATCCTATTGCAGATTTAGCCTAAAATGGTCATAATTCACTCTGATATTGATTTTCGACAATTTTTCGCCAAACCTGCGATATTTCACCTCTGCTAAATACACTCCTAACTTATTAGAATTCATCCTTGAATTCCTAGAACTTGAATGTCTGTCGGACAATCTTAAGGGTGCCATTATACAATTCATAGTGCATGTTTTATGCTGGGTGCCATCGCTAACTCAGTATAAATTCATGGAAACTAGCTGAAGTCAACTTCATGACCTTCCAAGTAGTAAGCAGACTCTATCTGCCTACCACAAAAGCGACATGTAGTTTAAAGGCAAGGAAGTACAAGTGCCATATTATACCTCAGTTACAATTATTGTTTCACCAAATTGGGTTAGTATAAAAGCTTATAGCAAGATATGACCACAATATGTATATACTTTTATTGCCTCTAAGGCCAGAGAGCAAAAAACATTAATCCTTCATAGGTAAATGAAGATATATAAATTAACAATGTATAGATTCAAAAATTATTTATTTATGTAAGTATTTTAATTTATTTTTACACAATTTATAGAAATGTACGTAAAATGTGAAATGTATAAATAAACGTAGAAATTACAAAAATATCAATATTGAATATTGTCTTACATATTGATTATATAATGACATGGTACAACATTTTAACATGATTACATTTTATACAAGTGTCATATATTGTATATAATATCAATAAATTTAGACAATGTTATACAAGAATTGTAATGTGGAAACCACATTAAAGCCGGATTTTCATCAAGATCTGACCATAAATGACAGAGATATCCAACATATTAAAAACAATATAGCAAAAATTACAAAGGAAAATAACCTATATTAAAGCCAGGTAGAGTTGTGGTTATTTTTATTTCTGTTCATCACATAGTAAGTTATCATTGTATGAAGTTTCATAAAGATCTTACAATAAATGGCAGAAATATATAGTAAAGAAAAAACTTTAACACAATTGTTAACGACACCGGATGCTCACTGCCCGGGTTTCGTCAAACTATAAGCCGAATTTTTTCGTAAAAAAATCCAGCTAAAAACCATTATGTTGTCCACATACCAATACATCACAGGGCTAGATATTAATTCTACAACTAGTTTGCCCAGTAGGACAACCAGCTATATGTTTTACTTGCCTGAATCAAAGGTTTATTAGCAGTAATAGGTTTCCTGAACCCAAATATAGGCTGTCAGGGGCAACCCATTTTTCAATATCGAGCCCTACATCAATCAAAATAAGAAAATCTTAATGCTACGGTAAGTAAATATAACATTTTCAATAAATATAATAATCATTGTCTATATCACATTAGGTTGACTGATATTACAATAAGTACTGGTAACTATGTTATATCATCACCATGATTTCGATATAAATAAATTTTTACAATAGAATTAATGATTAAATGAATGATTTTAATAAAGGAAAACAAAAAAAAACAAAAAAATATTTAAGAAAAACATTTCAATTAGATTAAATATAAAGAAGTCTATACCCAGATAGATATAGACACATTATAGAACTTTTTGCAGTATTTACTCCAAGAATAAGCAAAATATCTAAAAAATTCATAGCTTACATTATTGACTGATAAATTAAAAGATAACTTGATCGGTTGGTTGCTAAAGCCCTATCATGATTGTTTCAAATAAAACTATGAACAAGTTCAAGCAAACATATCAAATAAACCTTAAAAATAAAGAAAGAAATAAAGCAATTCAAATATTTGTATTTAAGCATTTTATGGTCATCAAATTACAAAAGTAATGTAAGCATATTGCATGTGTTTTATTCTAATACATTATATATGGAGTATAATATATCGATAACATATAAATGTAAACAAATAATTTGATCACTGGGTCATATAAAGGTATATAATTTCATTGTTCAAATTTAGACTTTGATAATATCAATGATAATAACTTCTATATCAATATAATACATGTAGTAACATAACTAATCAAAGTTTGATCTAAGGTAACCTTGGCTTATCACATTGTTTTTAGTTTTTACATGAGTTTGAACAAGATGTGATAAAGAACAAGTATGATATACATTCAAATAAAAATACAACTAATACATGGCCAAGTTTTCATTTTTCAAAAACTCTGAAAAATGTTTCAAGACAAAGATTATTTCTGAGAACAGTTAAAGTCTATTACAACCTACAAGTGCAAGCCACAATTTTTCATTCTTATTGTATACATAGTTAAAAAAGAAAAATTGAGCATGGCACCTGTGTTAAGTCTACTTGTACTAGTAATATTTTGAGTACCTTAAGAACGAATTTCAGACTATACTATAAAACAAAATCAAAATACATGTACAACCTTTTCTGAATGTACAACAAGATTGGTAAAGATAAGTTTAATATAAATATAACAATAATAACTGTAAACTAAAATATGAAAACAAAATCAAGGTGCATAAATTTATACATAGTGAGAGATCATAGAAAATACACTGTAGAAAAACAAAACAATAAAATAAATACAGATCAAGCTGTGCGTTAAATTTGTTCTTAGTTTCAGCAGTTAGTGTAGCTACTTTGGGGTGGTTGGGTTTAAACACATTGCACATTGGTCATATTATCAAATGGCAGTAGAAATTATTTCAAGAATAAGTTCAACTAATTCCTATCTAGGAATTGAACCCACAACACATAGACCAAACAACTCCTGCACTACCAAATGAGCTGGACTGGTAGCAGTGTCAGAGTAACATAATGCAGACATATTATCAAACAATCATATTTGTAATGTAATAGAATTAGATGCTGGCACTCTGTAAGCAGCTTAACACACTCTCGTAAATAGTCATGGTCTAACCCTCCACATAGGTGAAATTGTATACTTTCAGCAGTGTGTATACATGTATACAGGAAAAAAATCATTTACCTGGTCTAAACATGCAATAACTTTTAAAACAAACCTAAGCACTTTCAACCATACCTTCATCAATGAGAAGTTGAAGTAATTGGAAGCCAAAATCATTAAACCAACCTAAAGACTAACAAAGAATAACAAGAACTAAATAAAATATGAACAGTATAAAGGAATGTAAGTTGTAAACCTGAATATTTTATAAACATTCCAGTGATGATTGTCTTCTCATGATTACATGCTATAGCCCTATGTTTGTATTTTAATGTAACATCAATACAATCAGTTCACAGTAACAAGCTTAGTCTAGACTACATGCTCAGCAATATGGAGATTAAATTAAGTTTTCGTTAAAATATTCAATGAATGCACTGATGCACTTCACTACAGACGTCTGAAATGGCACGGTCAGGTGATACCTTCTTCAGCCTGCATAAACACAATTACCAGTATTAAGATCCTATGCCAAGAAAATGTGGGCATCCAAAATAGACATACAATGTAGTCAGAGTGTGTATAGGCTGATCTAATGTATTCAACCTCAAAGACATTGCTCCTCTAAATAGTTTTGTGAAAATCAAATGTCAGACAATCAAGCCATCTGTTTCCTATCTCAGTTTGTAATATGCCTACAGCAGAGGAGAAATAAAATCATAATTTGATTGATTGAATTGATGAACTGTACAACATTCCACATTAAGACTTGTACTCAGATAGTCAAGTTCTATTTCTAGAGTAAAAACTATTGCAGCACAACTACCGTTTATGTAAGGCAACAACTGTTACACTGTTTTCAAATCCTTTTTATAAACTACTAGTCTATAAGTGAACAAAACCTTCCTTTTCAATGATTGAAACTAAATTTTGAGAAATAAATATGCAGGCAGCTATATCAAACTGAGTCTAAATGTTTAAAATTCATGACATAAAGACAATGTGAATGATGTTTGTTTGTTTGGGTTTTACGACGCACCAACACAGAAAGGTCATATCGCGCCGAAAGCTATTAATGATACTAATAAACAATGTGAATGAAAGATGAGATGTAACATTGAAAGCTTAGTTAGTACACAATTAGAAATGCAAAAAAGTTGATTTTGACAGAAATAATACAAAAAGTATTTCATAATGACAAACAAATTTTAAACAAAATACAAGAACACAGGATACTGCACAAGTGGAAATTCTGCCAGGTTAAAACTGAGGGGTTTTTTTTTAAAAAGAGGATGTTTTTATTTTTGGGGACCAATTTTTCAGACTTGACAACTTTTGAACATTAGTAATTTACCAATTAGATCTACTTTACTTGATATATTTTGTTTTATTCAATGAAATATGCCATTGACATTTGGCAAATTCTGATAAAAAATGTTCAATATAAAAATCTTAAACCAGAAATTACCACAGCAATATTTATATGCCATTGTAGTGCACAACAAACCAGTCTAATAGACATTGTGAAATGAAACTTATCTAAAAGCTCTGATAGTTGATAGGAAGATATAAGATTGATTGACATAATTCTTATGCTAGACTGACAACAGATATAGCTGAAATAAAGTCCCTACAGATAGTTCCACTTATATAGTACAAGAGTTATCAAAATAAATAGGATGTGAAATATCAATTAAATGTTTATAATAAATATCATTTGGAACGACCTCGGCAATCTTCTACGCAGATAAACCTTGGATATCATAAGGTGAAAAAGTAGATCTATAGGAATTTGGTTTCTGTGGTAAAATAGTCTGAACTACACAGAAATACGACGTGTGTGACATTGTAGTGATGAAATGAGGTGATAAAGCGTGTAACAATATTATCATTGAATGTTGAAATGAAAATAACAGTCCCTGGACCTAATAACCTGGTTGTATTCCTACTACGTCTGATTTCCGAGGTATATCTTCGTAGATGATCGCCGAGGTCGTTCCGAATGATTAAATATATCAATATCATATTAGTATATAGAATAATAACTTAAACAATTACACATAGAATACTGAATACATTAACACACAGTAAAAAAATATGGCTGGTAAAATATTAGTAATAAATAAATCACCAGGAAAAACTGGAAAAATAAACACAATATGTAAGAACAAATAATAGTAAGAAATTAAGTATGACAAATGCTAAAGCTTTTTTACAGGGCTTTGGATAGTCTGAAAAAATGTACAACAGCGCAGTGTCATAGTGATATTAATATTTCATTTAGAAATTTTGGGGTTACAAAAATAGCACATTTAAATTTTATGTAAAATGTAAGTTTCTATAGATTTTATGTACAGGAACATTTACACTAATACTTGACTGGGCGCCTTATAGAAAATTATAGCAATGCTTGACAAACAAACCAGTTGACACAAGTAGATAGATTCAAATGAATACTTTTCATTATTTAAAAGCTGAATTTGCAAGTAAGTAAGATTTTTTTTACAAATCAAAGTGGAATAATACAGTCAAAATTCATTCTAAAATTTTGGAACTTGCTACTGGATCTCTAGTAGTAATTCTAGATAAGGTTTCATGCAAATCCTTTCAATGTTTTCCAAAGTAATAAAATGTTGTGTTAAACATAAACCAAAAAGTGTTACACTCGCTCATAACTGAGTATTATAGACCCACTATTCTATGAATTATCAATATAAAACATTAACCAACCAGAAATGGTCTAAGAAATGTTACATTGCTAATTACATCTACAATGAGCAAATAATCTAAAAAATATGACACTTAGTATCACATAGTGATTTACATCAAAGTATTGCAGAGTGTTTAAAAAACAATATTTTCAAAAAAAAACACCACACTTGAAATGCACTACATAGTTGTACACAAGTTCATTGATTTGGTTGCACATATCTACAATTATGCATAATACAAGTTTAGCAATTATCAAATTAAAAAAAAAAACAATAGAAAATGACAAAGGATTTGCACTTGACATACTAAACAAATATCAATATACCCATATTATTACATTTCATGATTTGAAGTACTTTATATGATTCAATGATAAAATGATGTAATTTGTTTCTGTATACAAAGAAAGAACACATTATGATATAATTGACAAGTCCACAATCAACTACAAGTGAATGCCACAATTTCATTTACCAGTGATTGGCTATGGATTTGAAATCATGTGAAAAATTAAGTTGAAGTCTAGAAAAAACTTCACATTTCTACTATAATTCTAAAATTTAAATGCATTGTTTACTGACAGAAAGGGTTTTTGTGCCACATAGATATATGCCAAGTTTATGAGTGAAAGTTTGAAGATCTTGAAATCCAGAAATTCCTGAAATCCTATTCCAGCCACTTTTATAAACTTAAGAAAAAATCCTTTCTCAGGCCCTAAAAATCCTGAACTTATGGACTTGTCTTAAAACTATTTACCTATGCTAAATTGAATAAGGGACTTTAGTCAGTTATTTCCCCTTGTATACTCTTCAAATGGGTAGGTCCTTTTAGTTGGATTACTCAGATTTTACTCTTACTTGTCAATGTCAATTTGCCAAAATTCATCTTAAATAACTTTTCTGTAAATCATTTAATTTGTTTGAAATTCAAGCTAAGTATTTTTAGGGTAAAGAACTATCTAAATTTGATCACTTCTGTCAATATCTTAATTAACAAGAAAGATATAAGATGAAATATTTTGTTATCCTCTCTTAGGAATTCAATGATAAAATCTCAGGATTCCAATTGTAAGGACCTACTTACCAATTGGATTGCTTCAGATTTTATCAGGGAAAGATAACTGACTAAAGTCCCTAATTATTCTTATGCATCACAATACAGGTAGTTAAATAGTCTAAAGCAAGTAGTTTTATGACAAGAAAATAAAATAGTTCATTACCCTGTGCTTCTAATTCTTCTTTCCAGTATAAATCTACACAACATACTTGCTTTATTACAAAGGTATCAAATACATGTGATTATACATAATATTATAAAAAGTAAATTTTTACAAGTAAAAGTTGAATCATACATAAGATTAAGTAAGCAAAGAAATGTTCAGAGCAATCTAGAAAGTCATACAGTGCACTTGAATTTTTTGGCAATGACATCATAGATCCATGAATGTTCAAAATTTTCATAAGACCCGCTCAACTGCATAATTTCAAAATACTGGAAGAGTCCTTTTCAAAACACAAAAATCCTAATCTTCAAGGCCAATTCTGAATACTTTCACCCATGTCAAATAAAACAATTCATCACCGATTTTCAAGTTTAAGATACAAGTTTTTATTAATAGTTGGAACTTGGAATTACATAATAGCAGCAGTTAACATTAGCTATGAATAGCTATTGGCAGACATGATTAATATAAAATAAATTCAAAACTGATGTAAATATACTGGACAATTAAGTAATGAAATATATTTAGGAAAAAATAAAATCAATTAAATAACATATAGTGACTTTGATAAACAAAACAAAAAAATGTGAAATGAAAAAAATAATAAAAAAGGTGATACAAAAAATCACATTGTGGAAATCTAACTGATCACAGTAGAGCTTGAAACATTAGTTTGTTCTTGATTATCTCCCTTTGTTGATCTTAATCTTACATCGCCATTAGAGACAAGACCGTTCTTTAAACCTTGAGAATGTCCATTCATATGTTCAACATTACCGTTCATTTTAACACTGTTACTAGTGACATCATTAGTCTTGTTGTTATTACTTAATCCATTCTCAGTTTTTGTGACAGTTTTACGTTTGCCATACTTCCTTTTATATTTCTTATACCCGTACCGTACTATACTAATCCAAAATATCCATCCCATACCGTATATCAAACAGCCAGCTAACTTTCCTAACCAATCTGTACCATCTTGTCCAAAATACATGATAAGTAAAATAGTTCCAAGGAATATTCGGAAAAAGCCGAATAAACTCATGAAAGCTACATCAACAACGTCACCCAGTAAACTGTTGTATCTGTTGGTCTCTTTAAGGAACCATCTTGTCTGTAGTAAAGGATTTGTAACCTCTGAACCAAATAATGTTGTTATCATTTCAATACCATAATATTTTAATACAAAACAAGCAGACAGGCCTGCTATACTCATTGAATGATGTACTAACATAACAGGACCTGAAAATACAGAATATTAGAAGGGTTTGATATGACAAGGGGAGGTAATAACTGCATGAGTAGAAAAATTGAGCTTTGCATTCCATATCAAAGTTAGCTTTCATTAGGATATATATAATAGCAGTCTATGAAATTAGTGGATGTCTGGGTGCCCAGAAAAACTGCTTTAAGTTCTGGCAACAATAATTTCTTTTGGGCAACCAAAAATCTACAAACTAGATATAGCACTTGCTTCTAAAACAAGTAAATCTGTGAGCTAATGCTCACTAGTGATACCCCTGCCAAAATCTAAAAATATGCGACAAACAGGAAGTAGATGAGCAAGGAGCATGAAATCGCTTTACACCATATGGGACTATGGGATGAAGCAATATGCAAAGTATTAGGCTGCTGCATGATATAGTTGCTGAGAAAACTGCGACGGAAATTTTGTAACGGACGGACGGACGCACGGACAAGGGTAAAACAGTATACCCCCCTCTTCTTCGAAGCGGGGGTATAATGACCTGTTCAGAGAATCACTTTCATATACTAATTTTGTAGACTGTGATAGGCATAAAAGGGACAGGGCCAGGGACCAGGAAATTCGCCGAAGTCAATCGGTCCAAAGCCGTCCAAGTACCGGATACGGGTTTTAACGTGTACCATACGGACCCGACCGTTTACTGTACTTTATTCACGACCATGTTAGTACTTATTTTTTGCTCCCTTTTATTAGGAAGGCATACGATACATTGGCATTGTTTGTTTATTTTTTTACAAAAAATAACTTCTATCTAAAATAAAAGCGTGGTTTCCGAAATTACTCCCCGCAATCGTCGGTCGTTCAATAAACAGTACTTGAAAAAAGGCTGTTTCATCTAGTTTTAATGTTGTTGGAAAACTCCGTCATGTGGGAAAATTATTTTAACTGCGCATGCGCAGAAAAACGGGTCCAAAGTAAATGTCTCGTATTAAAGCGTCGTTCGCTAAATTAAGAAAGAAAACGTAAAATAATGATAAGCTTTTTTAATTACACACGTAGATTAAAACGTTTCTCATACGTAGTGACGATCTAGCGTGGGTCTCGAAAATGTATGACATCTCATCACGCGGTTTCTTTTAACACAAAAGATTATCAAATCGTGCATAGTACACCATTTATAGATAGTTTAATGACACAACTGTTCGTTTTGAAAATTATTTTCTTTGAATTTGGAATTTAATAGTAATCATTAATTTTGTTCACCAAAGAAGGGAGAAGAGAAGGTTGAATTTTGATCATCAACAACTGTACCTTCGATTAATAAGAATTTGCGTAGATACATGTCCTAAGATAATTTCTTATTATTCACACCTCAATTTAAGACGTTAAAATAAATCATGAATTAAGTCAAACAAATTAAAGATTAAACGAATACATCAATCAGGAATTGACAACAAAAGCAGTTAAATTGTTTTCTTTAATTATTCATAAAACATTCTTTATAAAAGATTATTGTTTTTTACAAGTTTACAGGTTTCAAACAGACCGATTGAAAAACGTAATCGGTTCGATGGACACGATTAAGTAAGAACATATTCTTCTGCTGTTCTTCAAATTAATCGAGTGCAAATCAAGCGTACCTTGCTGTGCTCGATCAAAAAAAAATATCACTGCCTCAACCCCACATGATACCTGTAACCATGGATACGTTATACAGGGTCCTTGATGTGTAACCTGTGGTAAACAGTGGGTTTATGCAACTGATAGTTGTTAGATAATATTTTATCGATACGTTTTCTTGAAAATTATGGAAATTAAAGGTTTGAGGTCAAAATTAGCGAATTTTTCCCGGACCGATTTTTTTAAGGATTTTGAAATCTCAATCGGTCCAAACTGAAAAAATCGGTCCGAAAACCGAAAAACCGGCGATTTCCTGGTCCCTGGACAGGGCGCATCAACGATTTGAGGTTTCCCATTTCTATAGTTAAAATTTGAGTTTAATTATACATGCCAGGTACAATCAAAACTTGTCTACAATATGTAATCTAAACTTGGATTGGCATTGTATGCAAACATAACTAAGGTTAATACAAGTTCATAATTATTAAGATGAGTAGTAGCTAACACTAAAATAAACTCAATTTAAACTAACATAGCAATAATAAATATGGTCAATTTAACACGTTTTTATCATTTTATCACAGGTCCAAAGAGTATATGTGGATTCATCACTACCAGGTCATAGTTAAACTGAAGTTTACTCGACCAACACAGATAGGTAATCGGGAAAGACTTAGCCCTTTTACAGACCAGGATAAGGCAAACTAGCTCATTTATGATAAGCTCTGCTGATGGCTATGGTTATAACCCAGGTTTTATGAGTACAATACACAAGGCTTAATCAACCCATCGTAGCCTATCCCAAGTTAGGTTAAGAAAGTGCGAGGGCATTGACACTGCTGTTAAAGTATCTTGCAGAAGATCTTTTCAAGATATGTCACTACTACGCACTAAAACTTTAGGGTAAAGTTCTAGCCTTGGTCTGAACATAATGCTCCAAATACAGCAGACAGCCTCTGTTAAACAACTAAACAATGACATCATCATCAAAATGCTTAGGTAGTTAAACTATAGAAAGAAATTTCAGTGAATAAATCAAAATGTTACCTTCAGTTTGAAAATACAGGCACCATGAGAAATCTAGTAGAAAATATGCTAATGATATTGTAATAACAAAGTGTTGATAAGCTGAACTTGGTCCACCTGGAAATAAGGAAATTTGATTGTTTGAATGATATCTATGCAAATTCAAAAACACAATTACTTTATTATTATCTAGCTAGAAAATGCTTCCATGATAATATCTATGAAATTAACATATGCCTTTTTAACCATTTTTCAGTAAAGACAATCAAACCAGTGGTCAATTTTCACACTAGCCAGACAGCAAAAAACTAGTAGTTTTTCTGTTAAGCTTGTAAAAAATCCGTTTTTTTTACTAGCTAGACATGCTTGTGAACTTCAGTATTGCGGAAAAACATTCTTTACTGCTGTGTTTTACTATTAAAATAATTTCTGCCAGTGAAATATAATTAATTACTTGCGCACAAAGTTTAATCTGAATTTCTATGACTGCCAAACATTGAACAACAAAACTACAGAGAGTATATTTATAGACTCAAATAGCACGGGTAGCCTTTTTAACCTATTCAGCTAAAATTACACAATAATAGAGGCAATGTTTTCCAAACATGACATATGCTCTCTAGTCTAGTCTAGTAATAGCCCAATTTGTTTTATTATAACTTGCGTGATTCGTTAACTATACAGCCTGATGTGACATCACTGGGTGACAATCTGTACTGTTACCCTTTGGACATCTGCCTGCTTAAAACAATGGGAGACTAATGCATTAGAGTTTGCTAATACCAGGACTTGAGTTTTTAGCCATTCAATTTGAGTTACCTCCATTGCGCAAATAAAATTGTCCAACAGTTGCTGATTTTTGTCGTTCATTAACATTACTTGTCTCAGGTGAACATTCCGTTCTATCACCCTCTTTAGGATGAGATATTTATATGCTGTTGTACAGTAAAGAATAAAATTATCAACTAGCCATAGTATTTGAAGTACGATATTCACATTCGCTTGCATTATTTTTTACTAGCTCTCAGCTTACAACTAGTGGAATAAGGCAATAAGGGGAATATTTATGTATAAAGATTCTAAGAACTTACAATGGAAGAAGTCAAATTTTGCAGAAAATGAGTAGTGTTATGTACATACTTTAATGTCTTACCTGAATTAGTGAAAGGCCAAGGTCCAAGGACAAAGGCTCCATAAACACCCAGAATGGACACAATAATTGCATGTATTAAGGTGACTGTACGGATATGCCATTCATAACTTCTTTTAGGATTTATTAAACATAAGGAGAAATACAAAGTTGACCAGGTAAAACATGATATCAATAAATAATATAGATCATTATGATCTATTTGTACTAAACTTGAACTTGTATCAGTCATGGTGATTGAACTGAAAATATACAAAATGTAAATAAAGTTAAAAAGTGAAGATTTAAGTCTGCTTCCATATGCATGTTAAGCTAACTTTACTTTGATTACTATTTTGTACGATAACCCTTGATCAAGGAAATTACCTTCCTGCAGGTGATCCCTAACAGTGGTTTAACTGCAGGTAAATTTCTTGCTCCAAGAAATTAGCAGTGTCTCAAGTGAAGGACCTCTTGATACCTAAGTGAGCTTCCATTCTGCTGGACCACAGCATCAACAAATATTAGACAAATTACATACAACTAGCCATAAAACATGTGTTTGAAAAGAATTTTAAAACTCATGTCTGTACCTATTTTATAACTGTTTTTCAGTCTTATATTTTATATTGACATTTCATTGCCAATGCTAATGTAAAACAAGTAAATCTGTGAGCTAATGCTCATTAGTGATACCCCCGCAAAAATCTAAAAATATGCGACAAACAGTAAGTAGATGAGCAAAGAGCATGAAATCGCTTTACACCACATGGGACTATGGGATGAAGCAATATGCAAAGTATTAGGCTGCTGCATGTTATAGTTGCTGATATTTTGCGGTAATTTTGTAACGGACGGACTGACGCACGGACAAGGGTAAAACATTATACTCCCCTCTTCTTCGAAGCGGGGGGTATAAAATCTTGTCACTGAGAGCATGTTTGTTAAATTAATACTATACAAAATGGAATAAAGCTATATTTGAACATACATAAATACAGGCAAATAATACTTCAGTACATTGTTTTAATATCATCAGTGAGGTCAATACTTACGGTACTGATATAAATACACATATTCTTTTAAATGCATCAAAAAGAGGAGGCAGAAACAAGATTCTGATTACTGAATCAAGTAAAACAGTCTAAGTAACTTTTCAAGAAAAAGAAGCCAGCTAGTAAATTATGTGAAATAATGATAATTATCATACCTGTTAAATGCTGTTAAAATAAATCTTGTTATTGTATAGATAATATTTCATTCAGTCATCACTTCATAGAAGTCATTATATCCAAGATGTGTTCAATTTGATGTCCCTGCAAAACATAGATTACATTAAGTATGATGGACAAAACATTTATGAATTTTACCAAATGAACCCAGAGGCTGTCCATACATAAGTGAAAGTTATTTAAAGTTTGAGATCAAAGTTTATCATGCCCTGAAAGTGTCACTTCGATATAGGCTGATAAATTTTTTAATGATAGACAAAAATATTACATCAATTGATATAGGTCAAGGTAAAGATTATGCTAATATTTTATCTGTATTATGATTATTATCACTGGTCATGTTGGTTTTATCTATACTTTTATAGATATTCAATGCTAATTAATAAGGTGATTAGGTTCATTTATTGATATACCACCGTTATTTTAATTTTATATAAACTAACAGTAAAATCACAGCTAAGTTGCATGATCATTACATAAAGTTCAATATTTTATATTATAATATTTGTATTTTGTAACCAGAATTGCATCAACATACAAATATATTTTGTAAGATTTACTACAAATGGTAAACAAATAAATAGTCAATCTATGTTGGTCAAAATATTCACTAATACATGTACTACTAAAGCAATCTCATTCCAACCAATGTAATTGAATCCCATTCGCAATATATTATAATTAATTTAAAAATGCAATTTTCATTAGCCAGTAAAACAAGTTTGCTTAACACAGCAATTTTTTTTATAAGACCATTCATAACAAATCCAACTCTTTGTAATGGAAGTCAGTTGGGATTAACATTGAAGGTCGCTTTATTGCCTCGAATAGGAATCAAATCTGGTTCTTCCAGGTGGTAGTCGAGACAATAAACTGCTTTGCTTAAGGATTACCCCAACAGCAAAGCTATTAGATGTCAGGGCTCGACAAATGTTTTGGAAGCAACTCGTCCAGCAGGACGAGCAGTTTTGAATTTTCACATGTCCAGCTGCAATTTGAACTCGTCCTGCTAGTGATGTAATATGCTTAATTTGTTTTTACTATGTATTTATAACTTGATATTTGATTATTTTGGCTATAAATCTCACTCATCCTGCAGGACAAGCGCTGCCAGAATGCCAACTCGTCCTGAGTCAATTTCTACTCTTAATTACGAGTGGACAAGTCCGACAAGTGGATTTGTCAAGCCCTGCATGATGTGAATATAAAGTCACCTACGATCACCACACTCTTACTCAAGTCAAGTCAAGTCAAGTAAATTTTATTTATAAGTCGGATATATATAACAGATAACATAAGCTCTGTTGAGCTTTTTACGCCGACTACAGCTGGCTTGGCTCTCAGTAAACAAACCGTCTATGCTGGGGTCTTGTATGAGTTTGTCAAACACTTCTGACACGTACACTGTGACAGGCAATAAAACCTGGCAGAGCTTTTTTTTTCAGTACTTGGGGAAGGGGCCTGGGGCCTTTTTATATATAGAACATTTGGGGAAATTTTATTGCAATTTCATAGAAAGGGGAACAAAATAGGCAGTGGCTAGAGTTACGGTACCGTAACTCTAGACCCAGGTTCTAGAGTTACGGAAGTTCCGTAACTGTAGACAACCCTGCCAGGGTTGGCTAGAGTTACGGAAGTCAAATAACATGCGTTTGTTTCAACTTTTTAACATCGAAAAACTTGTTTATATTCAATATTACTCGAAATAAACAAATATTTACCGACGTGACTTATTCATTTGTCATTACACCCGCCATTTTGGATATGACTAATAAACTTACCGGATGTTTAATATACGGCGATATGTCGTTGTCGTCTTCAAAGTGTCACATAATAAGTTTCATTAAGTGATAAGTTATAGAGTGTGATTATAATTTAGACTGAATATGTATAATTTTGTACGGAATTTAAAAGAAATAGTCGATTCTTAGAGTAATTTTAATTGTGAATAATTTGCAAGTGTCTAGTAAGAAAGTCGGCGATTTTCGAACGTTAAATTGATTTAAATTTCGTAAACAAAACTGGGAATTTAGCTTGAAAAAAAGAGTTTAGTACTTAGGGAAAAACGTTAAATGAATATTTAGAAAGTCGTTGTTTTGTAAAAAAATCCAGCTTGTCATTCCTCACCAAATCTTTAAAATTTTAGCGAAAATATAAACGATCTCGTTGAAAAATACCCATTCATATTCATAACCAAAAGTCAGCAATTTTACTAAAGGCTCGGCAGTTATCCAGTAAAAAAATCGCGTTTTTTTATCCTTTCAATTAAATTCGCTAATTCCAATTATATACAATATACATGTAAGTAAAACGCCGTGATTCTTTAGTATGCAAATCTTGTGAAAAATTGCCGAGATTTTTAAATTCAATTAATTGGTCAATGTTTTAGGTAAAGATCGCCGCTTTTAACGTGACAATGTAAAAATATTTCATTTATCAACATTTTTTATCAAATTAAAGATATTTTGCTTTTGATTCTGTCCAAAAAATATGGTCGATTTTGCATTCGAAAATCGCCGGTTTTTTTTCTTACAGGACAATTAAAAATATTTAATGAAAAATACTAAAGAATCGTCAATTTAATAAAAAGATATTCATTCTGTCCAAATTAGACATATTCGGTCTAAATTATAATCCAACTCTATATAACAAATCACTCTTGAAAAGTAAACTAATTATGTGACACTTTGAAGACGACAACGTCATATCGCCGTATGTTAAACATCCGGTAAGTTTATTAGTCATATCCAAAATGGCGGGTGTAATAACAAATGAATAAGTCACGTTGGTAAATATTTGTTTATTTCGAGTAATATTGAATATAAACAAGTTTTTCGATGTTAAAAAGTTGAAACATACGCATGTTATTTGACTTCCGTAACTCTAGCCAACCCTGGCAGGGTTGTCTACAGTTATGGAACTTCCGTAACTCTAGAACCTGGGTCTAGAGTTACGGTACCGTAACTCTAGCCACTGCCAACAAAATATCCAAGGTAAACTCCAAATTTGGGGAAAACTGCATGATTTTAAAAAAATTTCAAGAGGGGAAGGCGCCTGTTAACAGCCCCTGTTATATAAGGAAAAAAAGGCCTGCCTGGTTTCCCTGGGTGGTATGCTAGACACTTAATCACCTCACTAAAGGGATAACCCAACAGACATTATTATACTACTACCAGTCACCTAAGAACACCACAGTGGGGATAACAAATGACGGTATCTGGAGACTTCGGTAAATGACTATATCGGTAAATTGATTTTATATAGTAACTCGTTTGGAGAGATCGGTAAATTGATATTGTATAGTGTAAATTAAGTAGGTGTGAATAACAGTGTATGTGGTTGTGACTAATGATTAAATAAAAATGAATTAATTTAAATGAACTTACATTAAATAAAATATTTATAATATAAGTTGTTCTATTTGACAATTTATATTTTGAACTTAAGAGGTTTTATTTACGATTTACTACTAATGCTCAGCATCTTACTGATGATATTCACTGAACCTTCTACTGTAAAAATAACAATTACACGCTATTGTTGTTTTTCATTTACTATTACAGAAGACAATTAAGATACATTGGCAGCGAAAGGAAAAAGTATAATAATATCATTTATTTATCGTTGTTAGATCGCTTTTGAAGATGTTCATATATGAAGTAAAAGATTGGATGAAAATGTGAAAGAACGTGTTTTGTCTGATCTTATATGCTCTTTTCTAATTATCTATTATTCATTGTATTAAAATGATTTCACGTAATGAAAGTGTATCATTAACTTTGATGAAATAGTAAGTAAAATTTATAAAACAATTTCATTGTTGACTTTTTTATCAACTTAATGACTGATAAAGAGGTACAACAAATATTGTGCTGATTATGTGCACGCCTGATTGGTTTGTGACCAAACTTTAATTGGCCTAATGATGACAGTCAAGCCATTCTAACTATTAAAGTTTGAACAAATATGATAGTTTTAAACGCAGCGGTATTTTATTACCTAATTGTCAGTCATCAATGGTAATTCATCTTCTGAGTGAACATAGTTTTTTAATAAAGAATATGATTTTATTTACCTTTTTATCGTCTTTTTTTCAGGCATTGTTTCGATTTCCGTCGATATACTACAACGATTTTTTTTAAAATTGATACATGTTTATGTAATATTCTTGTTATAATGACTTGATTTAATGTATAATAAATGTATTATTTTATACTTTGATCTATAGTTGTTTCGTTCATTTCAGGTCTGGTAAGATTCCCGTCGTAAATATTGGAATAAATTATTTATCTATATAATGTAATCTTTTAATAATTAATTGTTTCATGATGAGCTATCAACTGCTATTTTTTGTAAATATGCCATATTTGTGCATGATATATTTGAATAAAACAATAAAACAGATGAATGCATGTTTGTTGTTTATTATTCTTATATCTTTTTTAAAATATGATATTTGATCTGAACTCCATGACTTGCATAAATCACTCGTACATATCAAGAAAAAAGATAACATTATTCAATATTGAAAATTATGATTCTATTAAAATATAACAACATTTAACAAACAATAATATACAAACAAATCATAATGAACTTTGATTATCACACATTCAGAATAATTACACTATACAATATCAATTTACCGATATCTCCAAACGAGTTACTATATAAAATCAATTTACCGATATAGTCATTTACCGAAGTCTCCGTAATCCCAAATGACTAGGACCGTCAACATACTTTAAGTAGTAAAGACAATAAACTATAAACAATAAAACTTCGTGTAGGTTAAAACAATACATTGTTTATTGTGTGACGATCACAAACAAAGCGCTAAATTCGTAACAATAACATGACAAAAATATAAAAAAATCACATGAGCAAGCCCCCACCCACTTACATTCGCACATAGAAGGTCCTTGACAGCACAGTTTTTGCAAAATCAGAGCGCATTTTGTGCATGATAAGACTTAGACACTCATTATATAAACATTATTCAACTATATTTGAAATGATCACTTACTGTTTAATTCCAAATACCGCTAGAACAATGCTTTAAGCTGAGTAACTAGCGGTTCATGTTTATATTTGTTTTGACTTCCGGTGGTAAGGACCGGGCTAAATGAGGAAATAAATATTTATAAAACTTAAAAAATGTATATATCATCTAACAACGAATTCAGCATTATAGAATAATTTTATTATTCAAACAGTTAAAATATGGCCGGTATGTCAATTTTTAAAGGCAGAATATGCCTTAAAATCTTATTGGATGCACTGAAGATTATGACGTCATATCCGTTGTTTTTTCACGGTCTGTTACGCCGCAACTCCAACTGTATAAACAAATTACAGCTGATCGACTGTATTTTTCGTTTATTTTGAGGAAGGGTCAACACCTGGTTTCAACAGGTCACTGACAGGGGTTGGTAGAAGGTTAGAGGATACTTGATATTTGTCTGTAAGTGTAAACTTA
Organism: Mactra quadrangularis; assembly: GCA_025267735.1. NCBI lineage: Eukaryota > Metazoa > Mollusca > Bivalvia > Venerida > Mactridae > Mactra > Mactra quadrangularis. The sequence continues at coordinate 43,575,804 of CM046299.1, read as the reverse complement.
TTGTTTCTTGCATTTTTTCCCAATTTCAATTTGCAAATTCTTAAGATCATCATCAAGCCTTGTGATTCAAGCGTGATTCGCAAAGGACGAAGTGTACTTCAATTTACAGTTATATTTCATGTGTTTTAGGGTGTGCTGTTAAAACACGAGAATGTCAGGGTCGACTGCTGAAAGAAATTACTGGAGAAGTAAGCTACCTCCAAAATTTCAGTATTTATTGGAACGTCTTGGTCGTGCTGTTGTCAGAGAGGGACCAACAAATATCTATGCATTTGCTGCTAAATATATAGAAGAAAAGTTACTGGAAGAACAAGGTGATTATATTACAGGGAATTTATTTTTAAATTGAGTTTTTGGATCAAGTGATGTTTTTGGTGAAACTTTGGTTAATTACAACATGTATTTGGTTACTATCGGAACTCATTCTTTCCTCGAACAATCTCACTATGGAACAAACTACCAGCAACCATAGCAGAAGCCCCTGACTTGGTATCCTTCAAGCAGGGTCTTTCTCAACTACACTTCTAGACCTGCAGTCGGCGCCCAGCTACAAGTAACTTCTTATGATTCTTAAAGCTCTGAGTTTTGAGATGAAGGGGTGAAAATGTAGCTGGCCACAAACTTTCTACTTAATATCTCTATCTTTTAACTATCAAGCTTTTCTTACTTTCCTTTATTCTTTATATTCTCTCTCTTATTCTTTGACCTGTAACCACCCGTCGCGTAATAGTCAAGTGTGACTGAGACGACTTAAAATGTAGCTGTAGATGTAGATGGTGTTTTTTTTTTAATAGACTTATTACATGTAATATAGAATCATAAAATATTCGTATTTTGGCGTGTCCAACAGGTTGTCCGCAAAGCCACATGTACACATGATCCTTTTAAGTACCGAATTTGAGATAAGTTATAAATATTGCATGTGGAGCCAAATTAATGGCCAGTTTGGAAGCATTTTAAAAATATATTTTTGTTATCTTTATCATAAATTTCAAGAGTATTATTCGTACAATTTTGTTAACAGTTTTTGCTAGTATCGTTAGCTTCTGTCCATCTAAACCTCACCCAAGATGTGACGTGGACTAGCAATGTTCAATAGGTCAGCAGTTAGAAATGTACATTGCTCAAGTTTGGTGAAACAACAGAAACAAGAACAACACAAACGCTCGTAACAATCATACCTCTTATTTCACATTTTACCAAAATATATCATAAAACTAACGGTAATTATTTGACTATTTAAAGTACAAATTTGTAAATATTTTATAGCTGAACTAGATGCTTTACCTCAACAGTCTTACTTACAACAATTATTAGAGAAACATGTGTGTGTTGATGTTCCACCACCAAGAAATGATTCCGGTACAGATCATGCTGAAGCTATACTTGCGTCTGCTGAAGGTAATAATGGTAAAATAGATATGATGTTTGTGTTTTATAGTTTGTATTATAGTTAGTATTGTAAATAAGAATGGTGAATAATTTCATTTTTATAGTTGAGATATGAAGACAAAATCGCAACAAATCTTGATTTTTAGAACATACCCTGACCTACACAAAAATGATATATAAAACATTTTTATCTGAATACACTTTACAACAGAAACAATATTAACTAATTGCAAATATCAGGCCGACACTACAAGACAGACAAACACAACAATTCTTGTTAGAAAAATACTTTCAGTTATCCCAAAATCGTCTGTTGCTACAAAGGGAAATTACTCTTCTTAGCAAGCATCACCATAACAATTACTTCCCTTTATATAGAAGGGTTATTGATATGACTAGAGGTAAAAACATATTGTTTTATACTGGAATCTATCCAATGTAACGTTGTACAAATTATATCATGATTGAAACTTGTGTTGTGTGTAGATTAGACCAACCATGATAAATATTCTAAACTAAACAAATATGATGTAAACAAACAGTAAATCTTCAAAATACATTTGAAAATGAAACATATAATGAATTCCTTATACCACATTCTCGTACACAGTGGTTATCAAAGTTTTCGAGTGAGAACCTTGATAACTTCTGGACACGAGAATGCTTATACCACGAATCTATATAGGTGCAAGCTTATACAAGGGTTCGTAAGTTTGAAAACAAGCTCACATTTTTTTTATCAGATTATAAGACCTTTGACCCATTTTTAAATATTCACATAATAGTTTTTTCTTTGTTCATTTATTAATGTCATTGACTCAAACAGTTTTTTATGATTCACATGGTTACGTACAAATGATATTTGATCTTATAGTTATCAGATTAGCTCTCTCTCTCTCTCTCTCTCTCTCTCTCTCTCTCTCTCTCTCTCTCTCACTCTCTCTCTCTCTCTCTCTCTCTCTCTCTCGCCATAGTTATTAATGAGTGTGTGTTATACTTGTACTGTGTATTATCTGTACTAGTACATGTATTGGAAACGAAGAATGACTTCCTTACGATATTAATAATAAAGTTTGAAATAATAAATTTAGCTGTATCTGGGAGTTTTATGCAAGAAAGTTTGTGAATGCTAGCTACATCCGCTGAATGGTGATATCTTTACACTATAATACAAATATGTATATATACACTGATTTATTTTAGCTCGATTGTGGAGCAAGTTCTTGCATACATTTGTATTATATTTATCCCTTTCGAGTTCGCTTCTTATCAAAGCTAGCCGAATAAAGTTGATTTGCTCAAGGAAACAAAGGGATAAGATGTGATGGGGATTCGAACCCACGCGGAGCTGGCTTTCCAATTATTACCAGTCCAACGTCGTAACCACTCGGCCACACCGTCTCCGATAATACAAATTTGCCATTGAGATGATCTTATCAGCATATAATAACGGAACAGAGAGTGGCAGAATAATTTCCAATGGGTTCTAGGGTGCAATAATTCTGAGCTGTAGTTTATACATATGTGTACGTGCAAAGCCAGAGTGTTTGAGAACGACACTGTTAAGTATCTAAACGTGTTGGAAATACAAATGTAGTTTGTAATTAATTTGTACTTATCTCCTGAAATTTAGGTTGTGCAGTTAGGTTACAACTAAGTTTTCTTTAAAAAGTGTTAAAACTTCCATATATATGCCTTGTGAATCTAAAACAATACACTTGCGTGATAAATGTATCCAGGCAGCTATGGAACGACACGACGTCATTACATAAAGTCCTCAAAGGCTAACAAGAGTGTCATTTCTAACCTCACGTATTTCACCGCTACACTGTCTGTCTTGAGATCTATTGATCAACAAAATTCTTTTACTAAGCTTAAATATAGTTTACAACACACAGTCTGGTGTTACGTGACCATTGGTATTTTCCCACCTGTAATTCAAGTAAAAAATTAAAAAAACCCGAAGTAGAATAGTCAGTCTGGCATAATAAATGTTACTATGTGAATGTTGAATGCAACAAACATATCTGTTTCAAGGTTAGTTTGTATTTTCCTGTGTTTTGGTATCATCAGGTAGAATGTCTGTCTGTCTAACAGATAACAAATCTTGTATAAGAATGTTTGCTTCATTTTTTTGTAAAACCAACGTCGTTTAATTTCACCAAATCTGTCTTACAATACAACTGTGTTGAAATTTCTACAAACGTTGCACTTTTTTGTGAATCTTTGGTTCGCGTAAACTTTCACTGAAAGAATGAATAATGTCGTTTAGAATACTTAAATTGACAATTTGCACTTTCGGCTAATTTCAAGTTGTTAGTTCTTTACTGGGCATTTTTTGATGACCATAGACATTTAAAGGTACAAGCAAAACAAAATATTTAAAGTTATGGTCTATATTTTGTCTAGGGAAGTTAGCATATAATATTGGTATTTTAATAACAGCATTAATAATCATTTAGATATTTTCTGCAAACCATATTATCATCGTTATCATGTGCCAGTCATTTTATACTCGCACCCACCCGGGACTGTGCGGGGAATCGGGGCAAAGAGCCCTGCCGTGCGACTACAGGTGAAATTATTTTCGCGCCAAAAATGGCGGAACTATGATTGCAGTTATAGTCTGATACTACTTGGTGGTATTTACCGGGAATTTTACCACCAATATAATTATCTCCGTAGGACGGAAATTTTCTTACTAGGAGATTGAAAGGCTGAAAGTCGAGATGCCAGGGGTTTGATAGACTCGCACTTAAGTCTTCGCTACCATGTATTTATCTAGGAGACGTGGGTACGGATTATAAATGACTGGTGCATAACGTTTAAGTTGGAATATAGCTGAAAATTAAATATTTTATATGACATGTAATGAACAATAACAGAGACGGCACGGTATTGAATTTGTTTTAAATTCAACTGGCACCACAATTGTAAAAAACCTACACGTTACCGTAGTTCTAGTGTATAATGATTGATGATATAGCACGCTAACCGACTTTACAACAAATATTTCCGTACAACAGACTTATGCAATGTTATCTGTCAATCAATCATCTCCCTGTGGAATGTTTGTCTCTGTTTGTTTTGTATTTTACCACAGTGGTATGTAACAGTATCTATTTACACTTTAGTGTAATGAAGTAATCATTGGTAATTGCGAGCAGTGTTTTAATGGGATTCGAACGTGGAACCGGTCCACCTTGTCCTAACACCAAACTCCATTCTCGAGTATGGAATTCAATATTGTTAATTATTTGGTAAGAAATATCAAGTAGACACGTGTTAGTATTGAACTATGTCCACATTTCCTAATATCGTTTTACCAAACATTGAACTCACAAAACAATAGGATGCCCTACTCTTGTTACTTTTTACACGATCTCTTACTGCTCATAGGACTGCACTTCCTATATTGGTTAACTTTTAAATGCTACGAACGTAGTTGCATCATCAGAGACGACTGAGGCACTATTAGAAATTATAGACCAGTTTTATGTGAACATTGGCTGAAATATTTACTTTTATAAGAACATGACATATTCGCTACACAAATTGTCCAATTATTACCAATATTAGAGAATTAGAGACCATTCTTATTATACTTCCTCTGTCTGTTCCAAGGCGGAAACACTTAAGGTTCTTGTTTTCATAATTTGGTTGTGGTGTCCTTTTACAACAAAAGTTTAAAAAATCTAAAACATCTCCCATTCTGCTTTTTGGCTGTGTGGAAGGTCTGTGTTTTTTACTATTGGTGTTCCCGGAACAGTGATAATTTTTGTTTTCAGACCGTTTTTCACTTTGATCAAACTTTATGTGTTTTGTTTCACTCTAATATGGCCAGACACTATTGGTATGAATAATTTGCCATATAGACTAATTTCACGACTACACTTATGTTCCTATAATAAACATATTCAACAAGTTCAAAACACCTCCGTTACCTAAAATGTCACAATATACACGTAACGAAGGCTTTTTTTGTAACATCATTATCGGAAAATATTCACAATTGTCGGCTTATTTTCGACAGTATTTTATATTTTAGAGATGATATAACGACCAATAGCTTCACCCTATACCAAGTATAATTAATATAATACATTGTTAACTTTATTTCTTGATCTCAACGGTAACATTTTATTAACAATATAAACATTTCTTATATAGCGTACAAACAATTGTTTGGCTTTCTACTCAAGTTGAACATTATGTGTGGAAATCGTTCATGTATTGTAAACATATTCAACATAAAACTGTGGGGAATAATTTGCGCCGCAGACGAATGATTTACGTTGAGTATTACAAAAATCATTGTTCACTTAGTACAATGTTAGAAATAAGATCTCTTCAAACATATGTTGATGTATATTTGTCTTTTATCACCTAATCATTATGATAATACATGTACATGATGTGAAACATGAAAACTGATGTATTTTGTAAATTGGTTTTCATGAAAACATGATTGGATTGTAGCTAACCAAGAATTGATTATAAGTATTGATATAAGAAGAGATCTTATTAAACAATTTTATTGGAAAAGACCAAACATTCCCAAATTTTTAGACCTTATATCATCGACAAATCAATCCATTTTAAATAAGTTAGGAACATACATTTTCAAAAGTTTTGAAAGAAGAGATAATTTATATTATTCAAATTAGATTTCTCCACCTCATTTATAAATATGCTTTTTAATAACTTTAACGTAGATACTTACTATCACTCGTATATATACTGTTAGGTAAGACATTGATACTTTATTTATTTTCCACTCACATCTTACTCGCCGGAATGTATAATTTTGATATGTATATAGATATATTTTCACATTCTATGCATTTTAAAATGTATTACATATATAATTAATCTAATTTGTAATTCTCTGCATATTATGTATCTATATGTATTTATGTTTGTAGATTCATAGGCCAACGGCCTAATATCTTGAAATAAACTATCTATCTATCTATAATGGTCATCTATACATGGTGATGATCAGAATGTACAACACTGTTAAGGACGTTGATGATATTGATAATGATGTTATTGGCAATGATGACGTGATGATGACGTCATTATAGATTTTTTGTAAAACAATTCTTCACATCATAACCAAATGCCATTTTCACGATAATTTATTCATGCATTTCCTCTCTTTCCCCTTACTATGTTTAATAGTTCTGTATATTCATGCATTTGAACTTGTTTTATTTCACTTTATAGTCAATTTACTTGTGTATTATTTTCATGACTTCAGAAATTAAAGATTTCTGTCTTGTTCTGTTCTGTTCTGTAAGAGTAAGTCGGTTAAATATTACACACTGTTGTTACATTCTAAACCAACTATTATCCCATACACCTGTCTAAAAATGAGATAATTAGTTGTATCGTGCCGAACGTTTTTGTCCAAATCTATTGAACAAATGTAGATCACTTGTTTTATAAGTACATTGTAATGGTACAGACAACTATTTCCCATATATTCTGTGGCAATATAACATATGAATTCTCTAAAACCATTTTTTATTCGTCATATTTACAATAATGAACAATGTAATGGCACCACATGGACACCATATGTTCATTAAAGCACACCTTTATTCATATTGCGATAAGGTCAAATTATGTATTAGTGAACGTAAATATATGTCATTCTTTGTGGGCAATTTTACTATAAATGAAATAATGACAAAAATTGTATTTTCTAAAATAGTTTTCACGGTCTTTACTCGCTCAAATTTCAACCATTAGATATACGTTCCATTACTTTTACTAACAATATGTATAAAAAGTAACCGTTTTTTTGATATGTTAAAATTAGTCTAAACTGAATAATCTTTAAACAATGTTGCATTCTATGTGACAAAATATTGTACGTATACACACGAACAAACAACATGTCTCGATGACAATGCTATTGGTCGAGAATTGACTGTTTTTCTCTATAATCAACTTCCAGTGTACCTTAATTTTCACAAAAGAAACTTACGAAAAAAGTTATAGTAAGTAAAATTCACAATTTTGCAGTTCAAAGTCAGAAGAATATTAAACATAACTATGATATGATATCCAAAAGGTATACACTATTCTACACAAATCAATAATGTTTTGAATTGATTGGCCAAAAATTGACCGTATTAGATTATTAATGTTTTGCTTTATAGTGATAATAAAGACTTTATTTAACGAGGTTACACATTTGACTTACGATGATTTTTATCGTAAGTTTTTTTTTTGTGAAAAACGCCACAGGGTTGTACTATGGTATTGGAACACTACCTCTTTACTTTCCCTCAATCCTTTTTAACGGTTATTCTCAATAGATAGGTCCATCTGAGTGTGAGAATATCTGAAAAATCAACTTCAAACAAATCAATTGTAAATGTTTTGTTCGTTATTATGCATGTATCAGGGATGTTAATCTAAGTTTTCGGATGCATAACTATCTTATTACCAGTGCTATGACTATATGAAGAGGCTAAGGTGTAAACATTTGATTATTCGTTTTTGAGAACTGATGCTGTACCCTCATTGAAGAAAATAAAGGTGTTTTCACAAATATGTAATTTCGTTCCAAATAACTGGTTTGGTTTTCAACAAGAATGCATATCTTTGTCTAGAAATAAAAACTACGACTTGAAGGGCTTCTTTGTAAAGTCATAAAACTGCACTAAACTTTGGGAACACTTTTCAATGCTAATGATGAAATCAAGAGTGTAATCATTGGTAACACTCCATTTGTTTTCTATTATTTGTGGGTGCCATAATGATAACTTGCGGTTTCTTACACTAAACTTTGATCATTGCCCATACGAAAAATGTTCACATTACCTGTGTTAAGCTGCATACTTAGACGGCATGTGCATGTATAATGAACAAGTGCAACGGTAACGGAAATTTTATTCTGATTATATAGGTTTAAGATATCGTCAAACCCCTCAAGACTTAAATTGAACCGACAAATGTGTTACTTTTTAGTTGTATTTTATTGCTTAGTCACACAGCTAACATGGATACAACATAATCTTTTTCATATCATTTGTTCTACTTAGGAAAACTACTTCATTACTAATATAAAAACACGTCATAAATTTTAAAAAAATCTAATTATTTTGATAAACAGATGACGACATTCAGTTGAAACATTAAAAAACAAGACTTTAATTTAGCATGCGGAAGATTAAAACTCAGTAAAAAGCACTTATTCACAAAAAGCAACAACTTAGTAACGGAAATTTTGTTCACGGATATTTCTGCCTCCTGATATTGTTTGCTCTCTGCAATAATATTTAACCAAACTGACGTTTATTTTAATAAGATAAGATAAGATAAGATAAGATAAATTTTATTGTAAGTCGGCAAGTTTAAATAACAATAAACATAAGCTTAATCAAGCTTTTACAACCGACTGTAACATATTAACATATTATGGGTTAAACAAAATAAGTACAAGTTAAAACAATTTTAAATATGGATGTATAAAAAGGCACGATACAATTATTTTAAACTAAAATTGATTGAGGATCACTTACAACAAATGATATAGATATAAAATATTAAACGTAATGAATAAATATATAAATACATAGACAAATTAAATGATATATAACAAATAATATAATAAAATATATGATGAAATAAAATATATGATGAGGCTGCTGATCCTGACCTGTTGCTGGCCTAAAAACTGCCATAAAAAGGTTATCATAAAATCCTGACATTCAAAGAAAACACAAAAGTGTGACAATTAAAAAAATGAGCTAAGAAAACTATTATCCCCCCAAATCAAATTTGGAAGAAACTGATCAGCAGCTACATCATATCATATGCAGACATTCATAGAATTACTATGAATAAACAGTATGACTCAAAACTTTCCAACTGCACACTAATATAGACCAGAAATAGATATACATAAGTTGGAAATAAGACATACTAAAAGAATTCTATCACAGAAAGTATAAGAACATGTAGACAACACTTTAATACTACATAAAGCTATTGTGTATAAATAGATAGGTTAATACATAAATAAATGATTGCATTATATAAATAAATGTATGGCTCAATTTATGGCAGTTCCTGACTATGGAGCTCCCAAATGGTTACAGCATCTACATTTACAATTTTTACCATTCCATGATAAAATAAGAGTTTTAAATTGTGAAAAATTTGAACATTTTCTAAAGTGGTCAGGGAGGGAGTTCCATAGTGAGGGAGCGGCATATCTGAAAGAATTTTTGCCGTATGTTGTTGTACGGATATTAGGTATATGTAAAATGTTAGTGTATCTAAAATTTATTTTAGATTCACGTCTTACAACAAGATCACTTTAATTCAATAAGCTAATTTATTTAAAAGTATTTGTACATATGATATAAGAATAGTATAGAGAGGGTCCTACGGTGTCTGGATCGCTCACGAAAGCACCAGATTCTAAGGGCATCTAGTAATATTTTAGCACATTCATATTTAGCTGTAAGAAACTGTGACCTAGAGTTCACAATGCAAATAAATAAAGCACTGGGCCAAACACTTTAAGAAATTATTTTAGATACATGTATTTCGTTACATATAACTCCATGTTTATTCTTGTTACCCCTGGTTAGGACCAATATTTAATCTGTTGACCCCTCGGGTGGTGTCAATATTAACCCCAGGGGCAAAATTTGAAAAATCGGTGTCGAGGTCCTTTTTGAGTTGTTTTGTGCAGAAGTTCGTAACTATCGGCTTATTTTTTTAGCAATACTATTCTTTATATCACATTATATATTCTATTATATTTTTTAAGAAATTGTTGACGGACGACGGACAAACACAGAATAGCTAACCTATAACAGTCCGTGCTCTGATTAGCTAAAATGTAAAAAAATCTGCTATAAGCCATTGTCTTATGGTATTTAGTGAACTTGTTTGAGACTTGTACGTGTCTGTTATTAACCTTTGGTAAAATAGTACTGACTTGAAACCATTTTCAAATTTATCATGCTGTTTTATTACTTACAAAAAATAAAATATCCGTTACCACATAGTAACGAAAATTTGGCATACTTAAAATCTCTGAGTGTCGAAGTTTTATCATTTCTTGGCGTTAATCAATATTTCAATTTAAAGTCATGTGTGTGTTCGTAGTCAATAAATCGTAATAAGTATATTAAAGCTAGACATATAATTAGTATCGCATTTGTAAAAGAACTGTAAACTTGAAAAAAAAGTCTTCATAATTATGCTATTTTTCCATCTTTTTACACACTTTAAAATGTGTTCTTTAACTACGAGGCCTCATTTGAATTCATAAATGACGTAAATATATGATGAACTGACTGGAGCTGTGTCCCTGCGAAAAGAAATAAGATTAATATACCAATCACGGTAACGGAAATTTAAATAACGGAAATTTAAAATTCGTATTGAAATTACGTCGTTTGAGCTCTACCATGTTATAAACGAAGAATTATTCGATCTTCTATGAACAGTTATAGTTAATTGATGTATTAATCGCCATTATACCGTTTCAATATAACTGGTATTTTCAATAATACCGGTAACGGAAATTTCGCAGATTTACTTTTTATTGACCCCTTTCACATTTGTCATTCAAATACTTTTATATAACATATAAACCACAGGTTTTTGTTAATTTGTTCAAGAATCAATGGAACTAAGATAACGTTTAGACGTTTCTTATTATTCTGTTGTTATAGTTTGCTTTCCAATCTAGCTGTAGTAGATACGGTATCGAAAATTTTATGAAAAGTATAAAATTGGCGACATGCACTCTGCATTAGATATTTCAAAAATGTCTGACTTACTGTTTTACGGAGCCTTTTAAGTACAAATTTCAATTGTTTACCAATGTATATGCATGCAAATTTAACTCTTTCAGTGACTGTGTTCTCTGCAATTTTATTGCAAACAACACTGGGGTGGACTGGCGACAGTAACGGATATTTAAAATAAGGGTCTAAAATGGTGGTTACTATTTTATTAATAGTCCGATTTTTGTCATTTTTATGCACAATCATTAGGCATCTATTAGGCAATGAACGAAATACTAAAAAGGATTTTCTTACATTCTTACATTGAGTTATGTATCATTTTGTCTGATGGACCTATCTATTGAGAATGACCGTTAATTGAACTTATACAACTCTGCTTTATCATTTACAACGTAGCTACATGCACTTTATGATATTATGTTTATATGTAAATTTTTATTAGGAGATTACGCAAAAACTATCGTCACATTATAATAATGATATTATTATAAATTATTTTTGTTTTATAATATCAACTTTACAAAATGTCGTACAGACTTGAGCATACAATATTTAATGTACCAGTCACATTTGATATTTGATATTTTATGTACATCAATTAACTTAATATAACATCATCTACTGTGGTCTGACTTGTCTATAATAAATTTTATCATTATACAATGTAGTCCATACACAATCTGTGTTGTTCCTAATAGACATTTACAACCTAATCCGAAACGGAAAATCTCAAACTAGTTCCGGACTATCATTTTATACCATTGGGGCCCCACATCGCACAAAACATATAGACTGTAGAAGAGTCTAAGTTGATTGAATCAACATTTTTAGTAGAACTTCAGTTACATTAGTGAAGACTTATCTCCATAAAGACTCCCTTATTCAGAAAAAGAATTCTGATAATTATTTCATGCACGTTTTAATAACCTGAACTACCAAAATATATGTGTTATAGTTCACCTCTTAGTCAATTCACTTTAATTTTCATTTCATAGGTTCAATGTTATTATCTCAAGTTTTTGATGTTACCTATACATGTACATATTTCTTTTTTCTTACTGTTACCTATACATATACATTATATTTTAGACTTTAAATATAAAAAGTACGGCTACTCTAGGTTTTGAACAAGCGAGCCTTTAGTTCACCCCTTTCAACTGCTTGTTTTCCTTCCACCTATCCGATTGCGCTATGTTGGGTCCTTGCGGACATAGCATTTAAAATCAATTAAATATGACAATATTGGATTAACCACTTTCTCACCTCCAGGCTATGTAGTCCGTTTTGATTGTGAAAATCGAGTTGACGATTGTATAAATACAATAAGTTTATTTTACATATTGTTATTTAAATATATGATGGTTATTTAAGAATAACATACAGTTGTTTATATTTTGTTGTTCAATCAAATATAGGCACGAATGCCAAAATGAAATATCGAATGCTTTAGCACAAATGATACTTGACGAAACTCCTAACTACCCCGATTTCAATATTGTTGGAAATATATATTTTTAACATTTATGTCCGATCGATAATGGAAATGAAAATATAGGACCACACTGTCGTTTTTTGCTAGTTGTCATGCTCATTTATTGATGCAAATCCGGTATTGCCGTGGATATGTTGAAAAATGGAAATAGGCACGTGTTTCTCGTGCAAATATCACACGTGGTCTGTTTTGGTGAAAACCATTAGTGTGTTGATATTCACACCGAAAATAAAAAAATGGCTAGAATGTCAACACAAGAACGAGAAATTTCTACTTTTTAACGCATGTACGACAAAACCGGGTCTGCATCGATAACGAAGCATACAAGCTATGGATTCTATTTGTATGGTCCTATACTGTACACATTTCCATTATCGATCGGACATAAATATTGAAAAAAACCCTACAATATCGAAATTTGGGTACTTATAAGTTTCGTTAAGTATAAAAAAGAGCTGTAATTTTCTATAATTAACTGAATTTATAAGTATATAATAGATTATATATACTTAATGATACTATATAAAGTGTGTAGTATACTATTTTCATAAAAAGGCCAAGGACCCAAAGTAAATATTTAAAGTCGGTGGGAGTGTCGCCGCTCCGCAGTACGCACTGAAAGTATTTTATCCACATTTGAAAAACTCGGTTATGATCGCCAGCAAAAAAGTTCGTTTTGATAAACTCAAGAGCGCTCGAATAGAAAAAGTATCTGATAAAATCAATCCGTTCGGTACTGATTTTTACGGAACTTGTTTGTTTTCGTACCATGGAACTTTCGACCTAAACTAGGGCCCATTAATTTAAGCAACGATCTTACGGGCATTTTCATGTCGTGCGAAAATTAGTGAAATATTAGTGATAATTATCTAACCTATGTATCGACTTATATAATTGTATATACACTTTGTATATTGCATAACGAGATTTATACTGTTTATATAAATGAATACTGTTTAGAATTGTATATATTGTATTTAGAGTTGTATATATGTGGATATATAATTATATATTAAAAAAAGCAAATATATTTAATAGAACTGTATATTGAATAATTTTAGAATTGCATATAGTATATAATTGAATATAGTAATTAATTGTATTGTCTGTATGAAAATGCATTATGCATATAGAATTGTATATTACAAGTACTTTGAACTTTATATTGTTTAGAACTGCATGTACATTTTTATAGAGTAGACATTTGTATATAGATTGTATGTTAACTTAACACTGTATATAACTGTTAATTGTTAATAGAATTGTATTTTGTTATAGGTTTTATAAATGAAGTATCATCTTTTATATAGAATTTCGTTTTATACATGAAGGTTAATATTAAATAGAATTGAACATTATATGTAAAATTGCGTTTCTACATGAATTTTGTATAAAAATGTTTAAAACATTTCTATGCACACTGCACAATTTTATATACAATATAATACAAAGAAAAGTAACTTTATTTAATATTCTAAAGGCCATCTGGCCCATGAACAACATACATCATATAAATATGTGACATACATCATACAATTTTTACAATACAAAGCAATGACATACATATACAAATTAAACCATACAACAACTTACATATACAATTATCATTAAACATTTTACAATACAATACAATAACATAGATATACAATTATCATCACAAATTTTACAATACAATACAATAACATACATATACATATGATTTGGAATTCTATATACATGTAAAAACAAAAGTCTAAGTACAGTGTACAAAATTCATGTAGTAACGCAATTTTACATACTCATTATATAATGTTCAATTCTATTTAATACATGTATACACTTTCATGAATAAAATAAAATTCTATATAAACGATGATACTTTATTTATAAAACTTATAACAAAATACAATTTAATTAGCAATAAACAGTTGTTTACAGTGTTAAGTTAATATACAATTCTGTATACAAACGACTTTTCTATACACAAGTAAAATAAACAATTATTAAGGCTGTCGCGATACGCCAGAAGCGTACCGCGATATATTGCAATACGCTGTCATCGTATCGCGATACGTACCACGATATATTGTGGGTCTTTTAACCCTTTAGATTTGTTGTTCCTCCAATGTATTTAACAGAAAAATTGCAAATCTTATTTGCAATTACTGATAGAATCTAGCCTCTGCAAGTATTTACGGTCATTTAAGACTGAGTCGAGCTCAAATCGGTTAAATTCTTGCAAGGTCATATTAGATGGAATAAACAATGGAAAAACTGACGTTTCACTACTGTTATTTTGCAAAGGGAAGATTTTTCTAATATAATAAAAAATATCGCCAAATACCGGTACATTAAAACCGTACCGCGGAACGTATTGCTGTACCTGCGTATTGCAATATACCGGTATACCGGTTTATCGTGACAGCCCTAACAATTATATATACAATTAAAATTTTATATAAATACACAATTAAACATACATTGTACAACTCTATCAAATGTACACTTTAACGTACAATATACATTTGTATATAAAATGTACAATTCTATAACGATAGAATTGTATGATGCATATGCAGTTCTAAACAAAATAAAGTTCAAAGTACTTGTAATATACAATTCTATATGCATAATGCATTTTCATACAGACAATACAATTAATTACTCTATTCAATAATATACAATTCTAAAATTATTCAATATACAGTTTCATTAAATATATTTGCTTTTTTTAATATATAATTATATATCCACAATACAACTCTAAATACAATATATACAATTCTAAACAGTATTCATTTATATAAACAGTATAAATCTCGTTATGCAATATACAAAGTGTATATACAATTATATAAGTCGATACATAGGTTAGATTATTATCACTAATATATTTTCGCACGACATGAAAATGCCCGTAAGATCGTTGCTTAAATTAATGGGCCCTAGTTTAGGTCGAAAGTTCCAAGGTACGAAAACAAACAAGTTCCGTAAAAATCAGTACCGAACGGATTGATTTTATCAGATACTTTTTCTATTCGAGCGCTCTTGAGTTTATCAAAACGAACTTTTTTGCTGACGATCATATTCGAGTTTTTCAAATGTGGATAAAATAATTTCAATGCGGACTGCGGACCGGCCACACTCCCACCGACTTTAAATATTTGCTTTGGGTCCTTGGTCTTTTTATGAAAATAGTAGTCTACACACTTTATATAATAATATATGGAATATAGTCTTTTTATACTTAACGAAACTTCTAAGTACCCCAATTTCGATATTGTAGGATTGTTTTTCAATATTTATGTCCAATCGATAATGGAAATGTGTACAATATAGGACCATACTGCCGCCTGCTAGCATAGCTTGTATGCTTCGTTATCGATGCAAACCCGGTTTTGTCGTGCATGCGTTTAAAAGTGGAAATGGAAAGATTTCTTATTGCTTTGATTTAACAGAAAAATAGCTATTGATAATTTATCTCTGCAGGTGACGAACCGCCTTTGCAAAAGACATATGGCAATTTCTCATTCATTTGTAGACATTCGAGCCATTTCTTGATTTTTCGGTGTGCATATCAACACAATAATGATTTACACCAAAACAGACTACGTGGGATATTTGCAGGAGAAACACGTGCTCATTTCCTTTTTTCAACATATTCAAGACAAAACCGGATATGCATGGCAACCATGTAACAAACGACAGTATGGTCCTATCTACATTTTCATTGTCGATCGGACATAAATATTGAAAATAAAATCTTACGATATCGAAATTGGGGTACTTAGAAGTTTTGTTAAGTATATGTATTGTGCACACCAATACAAGTGTCTATGTTTTATTCTACAACAAACCATAGAAAACTACAGTATATGTTACAAATTGAGAATGAAGAATTTTTTATGATGAACTGGGACACAAGTATAAAACTCTGTTTCTATTTCTAACGAAAATGTAATTGCTATTTTCGGCTCGCATGAGCTTATATCAGACGCAAGTGCGCGCGCTTTGCCTTATACGAGGAGGACCGTTTGTTTGTTGTTGAACTTTTGAGCTTTCTTATGATTGTATAATGGTATTTATGGTTCACGTGTATGACCGTTACTGATTCATCGAGTTTCAATGACTAATGAGAAACTTATATTTTCATCTAGAAAGTAAAAAAATGGTACTTTTTTTTATTTTTTCTTCAATGAAACATACCTTCTTTGCTGTTCATTGTTGTCAAATCTTTTAAGACCCCCCCTCTTACATTTTACGGTTGTATATATTTCACATTTCCAATCAGATTAGTTTGTAAATAGCGTATACAACAAATGGATGGTCTTAATTGCAGAGCAATCTTAATATTCACACATTTTCTTATCAAATTAATCAGTTAAAAATTGTGATATTTCATTAATAAATATTTTCTTAAAAAGGACTCTGACCAAGAAAAAACTAGACACGTACTTTTATAAAAAAGCATTAGCATAGTGATTGTCAATTAAAATATACGTCAGAGCATGATAACAAAAATTATAGATACAAAACAAAATAAAAATTAAAAAAAAATTAACCTTTTTTTATTCTGAATTGAACAATATTCATTGTTAGATAAGATAAATACATACATTGTATAAATAACACATTAGTTATCTGAAATAAAAATGCTGTACATGACATGTATTTTAACATATATTGAATGATAGTAACATATCTAGAAATTAATTGCCCCAAACGTAACCACGGAAAAGATGTCCATGTAAATGCTTATACGCTCTTAGTGCCATATTTTAATCAAGTTGCTGAATTGTTAGCAAATTGCATATGTAGCGCCGCTAAACGTCACAAAACCACTAAATCACAAATGACTCTCAACGTCGTAACACTAACGCTAAATATGACAACCAACTTTAAACGTCGCAGTTGCTCTCACGATAAACGTCCCAACGCCACTGTACGTCGCAATTGACTCTTGATTTCGCAACACTAACGCTAAAAGTGGCAACCAACGCTTAACGTGGCAATTGCACTGACGAGAAAAGTCGCAACATTGACGCTAAACGTGGCACTTGGTAGGAGGGTAAACCACGTACAAGTATAGGACAAAATGACTTCAAAACAACTTCCCATAATCCTATTAGTACTATTGACATATCGACATCGTCGATTGAGACGTTTACCGGCGCTACAGCATCGATCTAGGTCAAAATAGATTAAAATATTTTTGTATCATAAAAAGTTAAATGAAATAAAGTCTTCATCGTTGACTTCATGTAAATTATGACAGCTTTATTGACAAAATAGTGTTTTTTCACCAATCTTCAAAGTAGTTTTACTCATTGTTTCGACCTGTTTTGTTTTTGCCAGTAAATTAAAACAGAACGAATGCAAAAAAACTCAAATTCAAAATGAGTTATTATAAAAAAAGAATCAATAATACATGCATTGTGTAAAACTGGACTATTTATATCTATACTTATAGTTCGATTGTGAAATTAGTTGTAAACATTTGAAAAAAAAACTCCGTGACAAAACTGTCAAGCAAAAAATAAGGCGACAAAAAACT
Source organism: Mactra quadrangularis (assembly GCA_025267735.1). Lineage (NCBI taxonomy): Eukaryota > Metazoa > Mollusca > Bivalvia > Venerida > Mactridae > Mactra > Mactra quadrangularis. Next base: position 43,557,602 of record CM046299.1, on the reverse strand, counting down.
ATTGATAGCAAAACGGTTAATGTATAATGGACATGATATAATAAATAAAACACGTACAATGATAAATGTTTACAATTCTGTTGTGTCTGATGATAAACAATTGTGTGCCAGTGAATCTCGACTTTATCTCCACATAAAAATAATGCAATTATGTTACGAATCAATGTGCTTATCAGTCCATACCTGCAATAAATGAAAATAAAAATATATATCACAAACATTGAAGATAAACCAGGTGCATGTATACATGTCATACACAGCGTTGATTTACGTTTTCTATAGAATGACGAAATAAAGTTAATGTTAAAGTGCTTCATTGTAATGGCAGTAGGAATCTACTGTAAGATTCAAAGTATCAAATTTAATTTGTCACCTAATTTGTAACCATTCTCCTTAAAAAAAACTTGTTTTGCTTACTTTATCAAACTTGTTTAAATTTAAATCAGTTTCGAAAGTAATTTCAACAAAACACTCAAATATGATTTCCTTTATTTTGTACTGAGTTTATTTTTGACCACATACCGTGGAGTAATTTGTTGACTCATTATTGTAACTGCATGCACGTTTCTACATGTATTCATTTCAAAGCTATAAACAAATAAGACAGAATTAGAAACAACACAGTCAATTTTAAAAAGATCTACTAATTTGACTTATCATTTGCAATTACGGTTATGATGCCGTTAGCCATACTGCCGTTTGACTGCAATTCTGTAATTGTCTGCAATTCTGTAACTGTCTTCAATTCTGTAATTGCAAAACTGGAACTTCAGAATTGCTCCTTTGATAGTACATGGGGTGTCATAAATGCAATTTATATGTGATCATTACTGTTTTGGCCGTTATATCTTTTCCAAGTTAATGTTACCCGGCAGAATGTGTCTGTGGGAATAGTAAATTTACTATAAACCATGACGTAATGAGAATGTAAACACAACGACGCTGTAGGTTAAGTGAATCGATATACTTGTACTATAAAACAGAACGCTGTAGTGAACTGCGCTGTATTCAGAGTTGTCCGAATTTTCGCTTCAAATTCTGACAGATTTTGCGTCAGTGATTAAAGTTGCCCGAAAATTTCGCTATCATTTCGAACGATTTCATTCACAAATAATCAGCGTTAACTCAACTCTACCAAAAACATTGTTCATAATCAGTTTAGTGTTTTAAAATTTAAGGCGTGAAATTAAAGGTAAGCTGTTTATTTCATTCGCACATCTGTAAACAAATTTTGATAATAACATTTATTATAAACTTTACTCATTATATTTAAGCTATTTGATATTTTGAAGAAAAATAAATAATATAATATTGTTGATAAATAGATACATATGTATAAGATGCATGCCTCAATAGAAATTTTAATCCAATATTGACTTGTAACTTATTAATGAAATACAATGTACTTTACATAATTATGCAAAACAATTATTTTGCAAAATATCATTTATTTTGTCATGTCAGATGCGATTTAGTGACCGAGTTTCATCTTTACTTCTTTTATTATTCAATTACGATTTATTAAATGATCTTGGCTGAAATATTAATCGGAAAGAGCGCAAGAAATATAAGCGAAATAGATCAATGCGCAAAATGAAAAGTAGTGCGACTAAGTCAATTGTGAAAAATATACATATTGTTTTTGTTGAATGTAGCGTATCTTTACTATTTTTTATCAATATATTTTCTGTAGTATGGCTTGATAAAACACTTATTAGTTTTTGATGAAGGCGTATTTTATCGCATTTTTTCTTAATAATATACAAAATCCTTACCCTTCTATTGTTATTGTTACATTGTCTTATTGCGTTTATCGATCTATTGATACAATAGATTTATTGATGAGCTCTCTAATTTGGAGGGGCGAGAGGAGGCTTTGAAATGTAAAGATAGGAATGTTTGTATACAATACATCGAATATTTATTTTACGTCGTTGCTTTAGATACACAATATTTGATTTCTAACTGAAGCATGATAAAAGATGAAATGTTTGGCACCTACTGGCATCTGTAATATATTGTGCTAGATTAATCTACCATGAACAATGTTTAACATCTGTAACTATAAGTTAGTGTTCAATAAGACATAAACAAAGGTTTACTGGACTCATTGCATCATCTATAACGTTTGTTTTTACTAACATACTCGAACAATGAGGCCCCGCTTTGTTCGATTTTTTCGGCATGAGTAGGCTTGTCCAAAACTGTATTGGTGTAGGTCTGCAATGGAACAGAATGGTTTTAGTTGCGATTGTCGATTATTGTGACACGCATGTAAACAATTTTAGACGCAGAATATGAAATCTTTATTTTAAAAAAAAATCTGATATTGCCGATTTCTAACTGCCATTGGCATTTTAACGCTTTCGCGCTGATGGTATATACTGTATACATCATATGTGTGTGTGTAAAAATGTATATTGTTAATTATTTATTTAGATTATTAAGATTATATAGTCTGGTAATCCTAACATTCAATCATCAACAAAATAATTATAATTTACTTCAATAAAGAAACATTGTATTGTTTCTTTGTCTTTAATTTACATTTGTATTTTGATGACGTAATCGCTTTATCTCTTTGAATGCCAGAATATTTACTTCGTCTGTTGAACTTTTTTATCTTACAATCTGTTTCTATCTCTATCTCTCCACACGGTGATGTCTCAGTTTATCTTTGAATTAGATACCCATCATCTTTAAGTTCTAAATCATTTATGATACATTTATATGTTGGTTCCGTAAAAATACAAGATTTGATTTGTTATCTTAATATATCTGGAACATCATGTATGATGTTTCTAAAAAATATTACTATTTTGCTTGTTGCCAAATCTGCGGGGGTGTTTTATCGATGGCATTCATGTATGATACGTTAGTCAAAATCGGTCACAAGTTAATGTATTCCACGATCATAAAAAGCAGCTTAAAATATAAGTACAGTAAAGTTCTGCTATAAAGAACCCATTGCTTATTGCAAAATCATGCAATTATTGGCTATTTTTAAGTCAAAAATGACTAATTTGAAAATTAAAAGGCCCTATATGTTAAGACCGTTTCACTATTTAGACCATTAACTTTGAGTGGTCCTAATAGTAGAAATTTATTGTATTGTATGATTAGACTATAGCAGGGCCATTTTAATTTTTATACAGTCACTTGTGATCTTTGCAAAGCGGTTTTTGTCGTATATTTTAAGTCAAAATTGTGTCAAGGGTCATGTCAGACAAGCAAATCGGAACTTCATGGGTCCACTTGCAAATCTCGCATAATAAAAAGTTTTATCCAAGTATCTATGATGTGTGTGTAGCGATGGTATTTGGAGTACGTGTTTTGGGGAATTCCATTTACATCTTACCAGAGACATAGATAACTATGTCTCTGATTTTACTGGGTGTCATATCATGAAAATAGATGACAATGTCTGATGGAGCTCATGCCGATCATGGAAATCATCATTTTTCTTGAATGTCATTATCCTTAAAGCCACTATATGAAGATATATTTATTAACAGTAAGCTTGAAAACTGTTATACAACCATGAAGTTATCAAAATATAACATGCATTAAAGACACAATTAACAGTTCAAACCATTCTGCTTTCTAAATTTGAGTTTGACAAAGTGTCCAATTCTTAAAAAAGTAGGGTACTTTTATAAGCCCACACTTTATTCATTTATACGCTAATGTTTAATATACCTGATATAAAAATAGTTTATAAGCTAATTTTGTAATTCGGAGTAAGTTTTTTTCTCTAATAAGCTTTCATCTTTAACATACTGCGATCAAAACTATTGTTTCAAATATTGACAACCAAATTCTACTTTCGATTTTTGATCTACTTTCACTTTGTAATGCAATAAAAACATAAACATATCGAAGCAATATTTGCATTTATTTTCAAAATCTTGTTCCTAAGAGGTGTTTGAAATAGATAAATGTCTATTTTCTTTGCAAATAAAAAACAATGTTACTTTTGATATAGGGGCTTTAATTAGGTACAATTCAAAATCAAATCTACAAACACAATATAAGTCAAGTACCATTTGAGCATGCTAATCAAATATATACAACATTGACATAACTTTTAACTAGCATCTAGTTTGGTACTTTTTGTTGGTTTGTAAGTCAACAAATTAGTTCAGTATTACAATTTTATAAGTACCTATTAAAGCCATATTATATTACAATGTACTCATATAAGCTGTAAACAAACAACACGAATCTATACATGTATTAACTCGTAGTGCATTCATTACGTTACAAATCAAACAAAGCGAACATAGAATCTATTTATTTAATAAAAGTTAGAGTACATTAATTTAGTGAATGAATTTCAACCTGAGTCTTGTCTGAATTCTTACGCAGGTTGAAGTTTGTGATTATATTTATACATTCTTTTAACGTACTGACCTCAAATGACCTTCTATACTTTACAACGAGGTATTGTCAAAATGTGTTGAAGAGTCATTGGTGCATACAATAACCCCGCTGATTTAAATACACGAATTTTGTTTAATAAAACCCGTTTATAGATAAGAATAACTTCTTTTCAATAGTGAACACATAAGTACTGTAATGAGCATTTAAATCAGCGAGGTTAATGTATACGCCACTGACCATTGAATAAAATTAAACAATATAAATGCATGCTAGTATACCAAGTGTTGTTTTATGGTCGCCATAAAAACTTCAAACAAGACATTGTTTTAATGTTAATTTAAAAAAAGCCCAGAAAAAACTGTGGCTTACAATTGTTTATGTTTTCATTTGATGATGCAATTGTTACACCAATTCACTTACTGTGTATAGTGTTAAGTCAATGTTACTAGAAGTAAGATGATCTGTACTACCAGTACATCATTTCGTTGAGAGTACGCTCATAGGAAGTAATTGCGTGGTAATGACTATTAATTCGCTCATTAAGAAGGTATTTCATGGTACTGATAAAAATATTAGCCCATCCAGGCTGATTGTAGCATAGTATGGCCAGATATCAAACACGAGATTGTACCACTTTACCCAAATTATCTTGATACTGATATTTTACTTGGTATTTATCGTTTTATCGGCAATCCTACCTTGTGATAATCATATTTCATAACCACTACGAAAAACCTCATTTAAGGCTTGCTCGAAAGTCGTTAAGAGGTTCGGACCTAGGCGGCCAGCACGGTTCTGAGTAAAAGCTCTTTACATGTGTATACCGCTTATAAGATAGATCGCTAAAATAACAGTTTGAAGCCAGTTTCTCCATTATAAACCAGTCTATTTCTCAAATTCATACATGCTCTTTCGATTGACAACAACAAATTTTGCATACACCGGCCAACCATGGCTTGGACCAATCAGGAGTCAATCGTTTCAAAGACTTCAGAATTGCTAACTCGGCGATTTTGTCACTAAACAGATGCATCATTTGTCTTATTGGACAAATAACTAATATCAAAATGATTCCAAATACTTAGATAATTTATTGTATTAACTTAAACAAGACGTAAGTACTTATAGTACGAGACAATAGTCTAGTGTAGACTAATATCTACAATATGTACTTGTAGTATAAACAATTTCATCATCAAATACGTCTAACATAGACTTTTGGTCTGTTAATGTTTTGATAAAATCATGAATGAACCCACCTGTATTTGAACACTGCCAAATTTGGCAAACGATGTCAACATAGATCATCAATGGATACTTTATTAGTTTCGCTAGTTGTAGATTGTTAAAAGATAAATTACTGTGTAAACGTTATTTATATTTCACTATCAAAGTAAAAAACTTCATAAAAACACGCTTGGTAAACAGAAAGAGTAAGTTTTCTACTACGACGGTACTAAAATGTTTTGTTGAATGAGTTAAAATGTCGGTTATCTAATACCATGTAAAAAGGTCAGTGTTTGAGATAATTATCTTAAACTGCTGACACTGTCTAGTTCACTGTTTATAATTTACGATCTTGTAAACAGTTGTCTGTTTTTATGTCATTGATAAGTATGAATTGGTCACGTGACGTAAAGTGAGTCACACATGATATGATACGCTAATCAATGTCATAGCATTATACTTATTAAGGTCAATATATGTATTAATTAAACAAAAAGTTAGTGATAGAATTATAACATTGTTGTAATATGACGATACTAACAAGTTTTTTATGATAAAATAATAGGTTTAAATGATTTTGTGACAATTTTTATACGTCAGGTTGAAATTTGCATAAATTATGTTAATTATGTCCTGAAATATGTGACCTATATGACAGGCTCCAGAATCCGCGTCTTACTAATTACATAAATGTTCGTCACGAGTATTTACCTCAACCTTTGTTATTACAAATAAAAATGTTGCCCTTTTAACAAATTCATGGGACAAATTATTTTGACAACTTGTTTATAAACATTGAATACATGACCCCCTTTATTCCATGATAATAAAACAAATAGCGCCATGCGAGCGGTACCTAAGACCATACTGTTTACGAACCCTTTAACTTTTAATACACGTTTGTGCTTTTATTTTTTATCAAAATTGCTTCATTAATGGATTGTTTTGTCTATCAAGAGCTTACACAATGAATAATTCTGGAACATTACGAACTGATTTACATGTACGTTCATATTACTAATTTATTCTAAGTTTTAGTTTTTAGTGTTGTGGAAACTTACAGAATTGAACAAAAAATCAAGACCAGTTACTTTATATAAATTGTAGTGCACTTACCCAACGTTTGGAAATTAACGCTAATATACTCTAAATTTTTGAATTTCTCTATTAAAAAGTTTAGGCTCGCTATGTAAATACGTGAATTATATATTCCTTCTAAAGCTTTAAACTAACAGAGCTGTTAACCCTGGAATGTGTTTCATTTATTTGTTGTATTTTATCAGTTCATATTTCCAGTTGACGCATCTAATCATTTTATCAAGTATAATCTAGGGTTTGATTTGATAACTTCAAAAAATACCTGGTTTAGTTATATCTTAACTCGAAGAATCCTTGGTTTTAGATATACACGTACAAATATTTAATGTGTGTAAAAATCTGATATAGAACGATCCCATTAGATAATATGTATCACAAAATGATAAAATTCAAGATCATACGAGATCAAGCGCAAGTATGAGACACAAAGGTACAAAGTTAAAACTCGAACTAGCCCAAACTGAAATATTACATTAGCCAATCTTATATGGGATCAATTTTATATACAAAAGTGCATCTCAACTCCGTCATACAGAGTCGAAGCGTTCTTTGGGTAAAGCAAAAATCCCTCAGCACGGAGGGACAAATACTCTCCAAAAACAATCTCACCCAGAAGACGAGTGTTCACGTCAAGAAACGTCTACAAAATAGAATAGACTTAGCTCAAATATGTACCTAGTTGATCGTGTAATATTTGCGTAGGTACATGTTGCCGTGGTTTGTTAGAGAGTGCCAATGACCCGGCACCGCTGATTTCAACTCTCTAGGGGTTCTGTCGGGGGTACCTCACCCTTAGCCTTTGCCGATCCAACGACGAACCACAAGACAGTGGTGGTCCTACTTGACCCAGTAGTAGGAGGTCAGTCGATGGGCACCAGGGCATATCCACAAGCCGGTGGGCCATGCATGCCGCATCTCATGGGAGGCTGACCACCGCCCCTGCCAGGATATCCCGCCCAGCGCTCGGTCGCACCCTCAGTAGACTCTGTTTGCAACAGGGAGCACGATCTGGAACGCGCTACTGAGGAAACATTAATACAGTAGGAGCCATATGCAGAGTCCGGGTGGACTTAGCGGCGTAATCTGTGTCTAGCATGCCAGAGGCTTACCGGGTTCATCTATGAGCCCTGTGATACGCATAACATGCCTTACGTGAGCGGGACATCCAGCTCATGACCTCACGGCTCCCCAAATATGTACCTCATTATTACGAAATTCAAACTTATATACCTTTGAGACTAAGCTCATATAGTATCACAAAATAACACAGTTAAAACTTGTACGAATCTGAGCTCAAAACGTACCAAGAGATTACAATGTTGAAGCTCATACGAGACTCAGCTCAAATGTGTACCATAAGATTACAAAGTAGAAGCTCACATGAGGCAAAGCCTAAGCATGTACCACTATATTACAATACAGAAGCTCATATGAGGCCAAGCTCAAACATGTATCCCTAAATTACAAAGTTGGCGCTCATATGAAACAAAGCTCAAACATGTACCACTAAATTACAAAGTTGACGCTCATATGAGGCAAAGGTCAAACATGTACCACTATATTAAAAAGTTGAAGCTCATATGAGACCAAGTTTAAAAAAGTATTTCACTATAACAAAGTTGAAGCTCACACGAGACCAAGCTCAAATATGTACCACTATATTACAAACTTAAAGCTCATATGAGACCAAGCTTAAACAAGTATTTCATCATTACAAAGATTAAGCTCGCATGAGGCCAAGCTCAAATATGTACCACTATATTACAACTTAAAGCTGATATGAGACAAAGCTTAAATAAGCGACTTATTATCACTAAGGTTAATTTATGATGGGTAACGCTCAAGCTCAAGCATAGTATGATTGGTTGGCTGAGAAATGACAATGAACAACAAAATTCAGTATTATGAATTATTAATTAACTATCAAACAATGATGAATAGTATTGTTGGTTTTATCAGTCATATTGTCTCTCTACTCTGTTACAATATCCAGAATTACAAAGGCGGATCCAGTAGGGAGTTAACGAGACCGGACAAACTCTTTTTTCAAGATGTTTCTATGCAAATTAGCTAAAAATGGCGTGTTCAGGACTGGTTATTTTACAGCGTCCAGCGCATCTAACCTAGCTTTGCTGGACCCTTATCTATAACCAGTACGCACCAAGGCCGGGAACTTCTCCACATACCTTATTAATGAAGGAAAATCGAAATTATTGTCAAATTTTTATGGTATAATCTTACACATGTATCCCTAAATTACAAAGTTGACGCTCATATGAGGCAAGGCTCAAACATGTACCACATGGAACTACTAAGCGCATTCTTTCGTCAGTGACACTAGATTCGAAATCCAGGCGCGCTACCAACTGTGCTACCGATCCGGGTTTTATAGCTTGAATCCCTCTGGAATGTCTTTTTATCCGTCATTCGATTCCATTTGGCCAAGTTAAAATTTTGTGACGCAGATGTGCATGATAAATTGGATATAATATTAAATGTCCCACAGAACATTTTATGTCTGATTGGACTGGAGTTTCTCCATAATTTAATGCGTTCATTATTTCACAAGCGAAGAAAATACATTCTGATACATTACTTGTTATTCATGAATACTTAATTTACATCTACGAGCAACAAGTATAGAATAATTTGTTCCCTGGCTAATTTAACACTGCGCAAAATGTTTTGTTTGCTACAATTGTACAAAATTGGTAAAAACTTGTTCATGCTCTAAAACTTTGTTTAACTATTGTGGAAACTTTATACATTCACTCTCAGTTTAAAGTACGTAATTTAAAAGTGATACATTTTAAAATAATAAATTATTTATTACTTATGACCGCATGGTACATTACAGTTGATTGTTCAAGCCTTTCATGATATCTCAGTCTCTAGCACACAATTCTACTGATCGATGGGTCGTTGGTGCGATTCCTTGGCATACTTTCGCGGTGTTTGGTAATTTCCAGTGGCTGGTTAACAGCTAAGCCCTGCGATTTAGCTTTCACAGGAACTGTGATTTTTGGTTGACTGACCGTCGTGATATGGCCTCAATGTGTTGCTACGGCGTTAAACCAAACAAAAAAGAAGGTCTTTAGATCCTGCATAACATTTACTGCCAGACATGTTACATGTTCATGTCAAAATAAAGTAACATCTTTAACTATGCTTAATACACATGACTCATTGCAAGTCTAAGTACATGTATCTATATTTCTGTAAGTTTTTGGAAAAGCAAGCACTATCATGACATTGGTGTATCAGTTAATTGTGTGATACGTACATGTAAAATGCAAACGCTCCAAACCATATTAGTCAAACTATGTATTATCAAATTTTATTCAATTGTCAGTGGCGCTAACATAAATCTCATTGATTTAAACCGATGATGATGATGAGTACAAAAGTACTATAGTGAGTATTTAAATCAGTGTATCATGTGTCATTGACAGTTGACACAATATTTCGCAATACAAATCAAATTCTATAAGAACCACGTACTGTTGTATCCTATAAACAACTAGCCTAGCGCTCTATTCTCTATTACCCTTCTTACACTATAAGTAATTAGTATATGCTAATAAACCAATGGTACCAGGGAGGGGGGAACTAGGGTTGTTATCGTAAATTGCGACATCGAAGTATCATCGATTCCTGACAGACGATCCGATTTTGACTCGCAATTTGGAATATCGATACAATATAGCATTTTATAAAGCTATATACTATATAGGACTTTTTCACATTTCTGAGTTTTCATGTTTTCTGTTAATTATTAAAAAACAACATATTGACTTATTGTTTTAGTTTGATATATGTCTGAAACAATTTTTTACATCATGCATAACATGATGAGGGCATTACATAGTATATTTACATGTATATCCTGGAGTTCTAGAGGCTTCTATTACATTCCTTGTCTGACTTGATATATCCATATATATCACCGATACTTGCCTTTTGATATATCGATACAAAATTTTCTATCAATGTCAACCCTAGGAAAAACGCGATATGCTTAGGAATCTGGCCACACAAGTTTACCTGTATTGAAACTATTCTAAAGATTACTATTTTGGCAAGACATGAAATATTTATATTCCATGTGCATTTTGTTGTTGCAATTTTCTAATACTGGATCTTGTCCAGACTGTCTGTGTCATGATACCATGATTCTGTCTTACAAGTCTAGGTAATCATTAACACCATGTACTAACTAATTATCTCCCTTGGTATAAGATATAATATCTTACAGAGTTATCTATCTTGATATTCCATGCAGTGTTAACGATATCTGGAATCATTATTGTATACGACATTACGTCCAATACTGGCGTCAATTTGCGTAACGTCAAAAGTTACGTTTTATAAAAATATTTTGTATTAAATACGCCGTAGTAAGCATTCAATATCATAGTAAAACCATAAATAAATTGACTACAGTGATACAAACTTATTTCTTATTGTTTCGTGAATCTTATTACATATTAATTTCAAATACATAGAAACCTAATGTGTCATTTTTCCATATTCTCAGATACATACCTATAGTTTTTTTTTACTAAATATCAATGTAAATTAAGGTGTCCTCCAGTTTTCATGCTATATATCATGTTTGGCAATATTTTAATTGCATTTTTTATTTGTTTTAGTCTTTGTCTGCCTTTTCCTTTGTCATCTTATCTTTTGCCGATTTGAACTGCACATGTTTATGCAGTACTTTTAAGTTATATAATCCAAACAGAAAAAAATAGTCAAACAACATTGACGTTTAAAACGTCTAAAATAGGCAGCGTTACATTATGGCTAGACATTTTAAATTGTTAAGTTGTCTAAGTTATTTTACCAATATTATATTGATATTGTATTATGTTATACGTTTTAGTTTAAACTTTTTGATGGTTGATATGAAATTTCGCTATTTTGTTTAATTCTGTGAACAATGATATTTAAAATATCTGAGTCGAGTCTATTTTCGGCATTTTGTGGATGCGTTACATCGTGGCTAGACATTTTTAAACCTGGCTAACGCCGCTTCCGTTTGTTTAATTATTTTCATTTTAAAATATATCTACGAGTAAAGAAATGAACTTTTACAAAATAGTAAAAAAATCATTATGCCAATTTAATTATTGCACCAAATATATCGAAGTTGTAAACGAGATAATTTGTAAAATTAAAATCTTACCTTTTTAACAAACATATATTTTCTGATAATTTTGCATATAGCTATGTTTATATTTTAATAAAACTTTATCCAAGTATAAGGTAGTTCAGTAACACAAACAGTGTAAGCTTTTCTGGTAAAAACGTTTCTTCATACGGCAGACATCTGGGGTTTTATAACGAAATTTACTTGTTTTTGTTACGTCTTAATGGCATATTTTCCGACGTTCAGTTGGGTTTACACTCGAATATTTTGATATATGTATGTAAAATATAGTACATAATATAATTTTCTGAAAATATGAATTGTTTAAATTGACTGATGTAAGATTTATCAAAATGCGATAAAAATTGTAAAAGTAGTTGAATATTTTGAGTCCTAGGGCTTGGTATTTTCAAATTAACGCCAGTATTGAGCGCAACGTAATACAGTAAAGTTCCGCTATAATGATCACCTTGGTAATTGCAAAAATGCGTTTTTTACGATTTTCATGCTCAATTTGAGAAAAAAGTTCCCTATATTAAGACCGTTTTGCTATTAAGACCACCAATTATAATGATCCTGATAGGGGAGCTTTACTATATAAGTAAGCATATACATACTTACTCTTAACTAATACGCTTTTTTGTAACTTCGAGTCGGCTCTTTGAATGGCTTTCTGGTGATTTTCTTGGTTGAACGATTTTGGTGACTGGGCATTAAGTCTGTTTTCTTCGTATGTTTGAAATATGCTGGAGTCTATACATTTGCAAAGGAGGACATTCTTTGGAATGAGAGCTATAGGTTTTGCAAAATAAGCGATTCTTCCTTTATCTTATTTATTGGCTATGACGGATGACAAATTAATTGTCCATGCTAGACAAATGAAAGACTGTAGGGACTTTCCTTGCAAGGATAAAATTTATAATGTCTATAATTGTCAAATAATATTCTTTTATCTTATCTATAGAATATGTATATTTTCATAGACCTAAAGAATTAAAAGAAATAGGTTAATAACTCAGCTATATTGTATTATATTAAATCATAAAATACTTCATCAAAGTGTATTGTAGATATTAGATCTTGATTTGTCAACAATTTATTTGTACTGTGTAAGTGTCACATCAACATAAAATAAATAGAAACAAAAAGTTGATTCACTTTTATACATTTAATATTGTTACTCTAGAACAAATATTGATATAGTCTCGATGTATAGGAGGTCAAACATTGTCGGCGAGGCTTCATATACATGCTAGGATTTGCAGAGGTTGCACGTCGATAATAACAAAGAAATAAATGAATTATCAGAGTTTAAACGTGATATAATGCACGTTCTATATTTAAAACATATCGATGCTCACGTACATCTCGCGAGATCAGACAAAGTAATATTTTTCTTTTTTGTATGTTTGACTCCATTTGTCTAAATGTCATTTTCGGGTTGACCTATTTAATCATGACCTCACACACGTAGTCTAAAAAAGACAACACTTCATTTCGCTTCTTCAAATAATTAATTGGTGACTTTTCCATGAATCAGAAATACTCGAAAACGTAAAATGGGAGATTTTAAGTCGTAAACCATGAAGTATGAAGTATTATAAATTTGTCATTTCCACTACGACATAGTGACACATAATTTAATTAAAACAATATTTGCTTTTCATTTGGTCATTGACAAAAACTGTATACAAACTTTAATAATGTGCGCCCTACCTTATCACTGAAATTGCAAAATTGCACTGCACCAAAATACAACTGTTAATTTTCTCTGATTGGCAGACATTGCACACTGTACCAAAGTTAGACAATTGTTCGGCTGGGGAATAATTAATCAATATAGAGTGTCTAACAAAATTGGCAGGATGCCATTAAATGGGTCTTGAACTTCACACATATATGATAAAATACAAGGTGACTCGAATGAAATTTTTTTCATGTCTCTATGAATTGTTTGCATTAAATCACCCGTAGGGGACGCGGTGACGTGCGTAATTTTAATTTTATCGTGTAATTCACTTTGCACGCACTCAAAGTTGATAATTTATCAAATAATCTCGTTGTTTCGACGAACTCTGGCTAGATATATATATATCAAGTGTAGGGGATCTAAACTCCGGACGATTTGATGGGCAACATTCTATATGTGATTGGACAGACTATAGGACTTATATGTATGTATGATAGAATATTGCTGTATTGTTTTATTATTGAAATAATTTAAATATGTTATATTATGCAAATTAGTAATAGGTGTTTATAAATAAATTGAATAAAATAATGAATTTATTTTGTAATTGATTTGAATTAATTTTATTCGTAATTTATTTCCGTTTTAATTTTGTGACTTTATGCTGATATGCATAGAGGAGGGGGGTTGTAGGTGTAGTTCGGCATTACTAAGTCATTGCATTACTTAAATTAAATTAATTTGTTATAGTGTTACATTTTATATAGATAATTAACTAATTAATAATTACGGCTAAATTATTTAGAATGCAAATATGCCAATATCAATACATCATAGATAAATGTACGTCAAACTTTTTATTTGATTTTTTGCGTTTTGCTATATATCGCTATAAACTGTGTGATAAAAAGAACACTAGTTAAACTTAACTTTGTTTATTACATCGGACATTTGATTCATATATTTCATTGACATTTATTGTTATTATACTTGAAAATATTTGAATAATGAGGATGATTAGTAAACTATGACAATTCTACAATTTTGCCATAAGCTGTCATGATTATAGATCTAGTATATAACAAGCACACATTTTTTGTTAGATTTAACGCCGAAGCAACACATTGTAACACACTGATGTGGTATTACAACGATGAATACAAAGCGCATAACAAACCTCGCTAATGTTGCACCAAAAACTGCAAAAACCCTTCTACTCGATTCTTTATAATGTCATACTGATATACAATGATATACTGTACTCACATCCCGGCTGAGATATTAGTAACCACTGACAATTATGTGAGCACTAATTGTTGACATTTGACAAAGAAGGAAGATTGTCGCAAAGATTTCATGGTTGTATTTTACTATGCATACTCATAATTCTATGATTACATTGTTTTACTCTCAAAAAGCATGCGCATGACAGTCACGTGGTATTTTGTAGTCTATATGTATGTCAACAAAATCATATTGAATGCTAGCCAGTATCATCATACGCTTTATTTTTATCAGAAACCACGTAGGTGGAATATTTGTATATCTTTATGTCTACTTTCCTGTTTGTCTGTTTGTCTCAAACAATAAATCATATTGTTTTATTTGGTGTTTTTTTTTGCTTGACAAAACATAAACATTGATAATAAAGCGTACAACATAGGTCGAAGGTCAAGGTCACTGACAATGCCTGCGTTTTACGCACATGACCTAGTTTGTGAATGCAAAGTTTGATGCAGGAAAGTTCACGGTCGTCTAGTTTTACCGTCCCGTTTATAGTACTGAGTTCAATTTTGGTTTGATATATAATCAGCACGTCTCTCCTAAATATCAGATGATTTCAGTTCGAGTGTTTACATTGTGCATTTGTAAACATGTTCTTTATCAACTTAACATAGCATGATACTGGACATGTAGATAGTTTCAAGGCTATATAATGCAATATATCAAATAATAAGAGCAAAACACTTGAAAATGCAATGTACGTCAGCCTATGATATATCAGGGTCAATATAATTGTAATCTACTAGTATTAAAATATCATATTATGACATGACATCCATGGCAGCGTGAGAGATGTGAATGTCATGAAGACCAAGGTCAAGGACGAAGAAGATGTCTTTAACGTCCACCTATTCCGTTAGTTTTTTCCAGATTTCTTTTACATGTACACCGTTTTTGAAACTGAAAATTGTCAAGAGAAATGTCATAGTCGTAGAAATATATACAGTGTGTTTGGTACAACAAAGGTGAAGGTCGTAATGATAAGTAGGTCAATGGAATAGATATCAAATAACTGATTGTTGTGCACACGCCTTTACAGAATCGGTGTTGATTTGTTTCCTTCGTAGTGTGACAGATACAATGTGTTAATACGGCGTAAAGCCCAACCAAAGGAAAAACTAATTTCTATCTACCTAGTCGCTACAGTGTTACTACCTATCCGGACCAAATTTCGTACGTACCTCCTATTTGAAGGACTGATCGACTTATGGCTGACTCAAAGACTTGTGTTTCTCAGCTTCTACGAATACCCATCCTGAGTACATTACGTATAGCGTATCACGGTGCATAACTCTTGAAGCCATTCCTCATTTTTACTATACAAATGTACTTTAAGAGTATAGGTATACAAATTATTACATAGAATGTCTGTAATATTACTCATTCTAACATTTCTAACATATGGTAAATCTCATACATACAATACGTAATAAAGTACGTAAATATACATGTACGCTACGTAACATTTATACCTAATTACCTGATTTTCAGGTAAAATACCAGAGAATTAGGATTATTATTTTAAGTAATGTTTATTACGAGGGGTTAAGTATTGTATAATTGTTCCAGCAGTATAGAACAATGACTATGATTATAATGTTTGTTCCCATTCATTCTGTTTTATTGTACATAGAGAATTACTTATCTAACCGTCATGTTGTCTTAAATAATTTCAACGGGAACTTTTGTTGGAATAAATTTCAACAAAGGCACTGCAATAACGTTCCATTATAAGAACTAACATAATAAATGGTTTTAACATCAGAATGGTCTTATTAAAAGTGTCATTTCAAATTCAGCATTTGGGACCAATCATTTGTGAAACAATCCCACGATTTTGCAATAACCAGTATTGTCTTAATAGCTAAACTTTACTGTAAAGAAAATTTACACCCCTAGATCCAAAATGGCGATTGTCTTAACATATGTAGTCAAAGGGTTTGATACAGAGACATTTTTCTTCTCGAATCAAACATTTGGGACATAAAAATCGTAAAAAGAAACATAGTTTTGCAATAATCAATGTAATCTTTACGACGGGCTTTTATTGAAGAAACCCTTTCAAGCACATTCTGACCATTCAAATCTTCTCATGCTTTTTGGGACTTGGATCATGGCGGAAACGTAGAAAGCATGTATAAAGCTCAAACTCGGCCGTAATCAAGTTGGGTATAAAGTACGGTCGATTCGGTATGCGTTAATTATGTCTCTGGACCACGGATAGTCCTCTGATGGCCAAAACTGGTCAGTTAGTGCTGAATGTACTGGTAAAGCTTGTGTGTTTCGACAGAAATATTTTAATTATTACATCGGGGAACCTGGATTGGTATCGCAGTTGGCAGCGCGTTTTGATTTCGAATCAAGTGTTGCGAAGGGGTACTGGTTCGAATCCTATCCGGGGAGGTTATACCCTTCCAATAAATTTGACTATAATGTTAATTTTCCTCCATTATTAATGTATATGGAGAAGTTTCCTGACTTGTGGAAGGGTAGTGATTTCTGGTTATTGCCAAGAGTTCAGGAAAGCTAGGTTAAGTGCGTTGGACGCTGTAAAATAACCAAAAAATTGTGTTAGCACGGCGTTAAACCCATTATAAATACATATAAACAAATACTTCGGGGGAAATATTCACTTGATTCCACGATGTAACATTTCAAATGTCGCTATTAACACTTACTATGAGTTATGTTAGATATATAAATTCAATGAATCACGAGTGTTCCATGTCTGTGAGCATCTTCATGTCTGTAAACACTCTATGATTGGCATTTTTACTGAAATATACAAGATGTTTTACATATCTTGTTATAATCAAGTGATAGCAGCTGTTACATTGACAGTATTTTGAGTCATTTTATATCTTTTACTACATGACGTCATTAAAAAAACTGTGTTACATCATAACTGTGCCAAATATTGCTTCTATGTAAGCTTCACATATATGATTCAGTATTATGCCACCTATATTATATGATTGTGATGTTATCATGGCATATTTGTTTCTGTTAAACACTAGAAACTACAGTTTTTGTGAATAAATGTATGTTCTGTTCTGTTCATTATAAAATGTTTCTACCCGCATTTTTAATAACCCAAATCAAGTTTACGTCATATTTTAGTTCTTTCACTTTGCCCTGCAACAGAACTAATTCTTAATTAACTATCATGTCGAGAGTTGCCTGCAAGACTGTAGTAAGTGCATTGCGTGTAAGTGCGAGTTACTTCAGTCTTGCGGGCAACCCTCGATTTACATGTATTATAAATATAAGTTGACTCTAATGTTCAGTAACTTGCCCATTCGCCCGAAGCCATTATGGCATATGGGCGAGGACAAATAAGCCCTCATGTGTGTTACTTGCCTATAGCGGGTCACAGTCAATTGCAATTGTCTTTGGTCAATGTGCACTTGTAAAATACCTTTGCTCATGTCAAATCCAGCTGTATCTTTTTATTATAGACATAAGTAGGTCAAAGTGATGACGTTTCATCCAATAATAGGCTAGAATCACAATTCTGACAGAATTCATTTTATTGATAAAACATTTTTATTAAGAATGACTAACTGCATTTATTTTATTGATAAGAATGACTTATCCTGGGAAAATTTGTCAGAAACGATTGTTAATGGATAAATTAAGTGTAATTTGTTTTTATTGTCGTCAACACCTTAATGATAATTATAACAGACACATTTATGAATTTTTCTCTTTATTACAAGTTTTTTACTATAAGTACAAGGTAATTACCTCGTTACGTAGTCAGACAGTATATATGTTTAGTTAAATGCACATGTAAATATCTAACATTCCTTCTTAATCATTGCCAGACATTTCTCTGATACAAAATTCAAGTAGAAATATTCCTTCAAACAAATATGCATGTTTTATGATATACATGTATTTACATATGTTTATCAAAGCTCTACAATTTATCTTGGAGGTTACATGCATGCTACAATGATTTATAAACTTACAACTATATCAATATAAATAAAGTACAGTTAATATTTCAACCTCATCTCCCATACTTGAAAATTTATTTAGAAACATCGTAAAAATTAAAAGTTTTGAATATTTTCTGGAAATTTGATATGTAAAAGAATGTCAGATATTTTGAGATGATAGAAGAAGTTTAACTCCATAGACATGTTTGAAATAATTTTGATTACCTGAAATTTGTCTAGATGGCTTTTATATCAAACATTAAACTATTTTTATGGTTCATGTACATAATTATGTATTGTACAGGTTTTAATGAGAATTAAATTCATTAGAAATATGATGCTCCTATGTATACTTGTTCATTGTTATATACACACTAGTTTAATAAAGTTCTGTTCTGTTCTATTCTGTACAGGAATGTGGAATTTCAATTCCCCCACTTGCCTACGGACAAGTGAAGCCTAAAAATCAATTTGTCCAGATTAAAAATGCACTTGTCCAGAAGTTGAATACTCAAAAAGAATTGTTGGCACCAATGATACAAGTACACAATACATACTATAAGTGATAATAATAGTTGATAGTTCACTGTTTAATTAGATTAAAATTTTGAGCCATCTACATTATTTAGTATTGCTATATTAGTGTAAATATAATTACAGCCAAAATTTTACTTGGCTACGGACAAATAGGGTTGAAAATTTTAGGCCTACATTTTTACAGACGTAAATGTACCAGTCGGACAAATCGAGCATAGGAATTCCACACTTCTGCATTGTACACGATCTTGAATTTTTGCTATAGACGGATAGACAGACTTGATGCATGTACATAACATACTGTTTTAATTAGCTACTACGGAATTTATTCAAACATTGAAGGTTTGAAAGAACGTCTTAGTGTTGCTGTGATGCTGTTTTAGAAGCATAGACGTTTAAGAGCACATAGACAGACAGTGTTATCATTAGATCTCGTCATGGTTTATAAAGTCTGACACTGATCTTACTTGTAGGATTAAACCAAACATGTGCCACCAGTTGTGCTAGTCCATTTAATCCAGCGATAAACACCGACAATAAAATGGTTACTCGAAATGACACGTTGATATTTTGATTTAGCTGTAAATCATGCCAATGGTTTATAGTGGACATATCATAGATCGGGAAGAACACCGGAACACTGCTTTTTATAGTTCATGCTAAAGAAGCAAAAGTGAGCGACATGATTTTTTTTTAATAAGAAACTTTCGAATAATCTTCTCCTTCTCCATGATAACAAATTAGGATCTGTCCGAAGGGACAAGTCTTACATGGTAAACATTATCCAATATCCATGGGCGGCTAGCACGGTTCCGTGTCAAATACACTTTATACATGCACATATATACTAAACGAAACTTCTAAGTACACCGATTTCAATGTTGTCAGAAATGTTCATTTTTCAACATTTATGTCCGATCGTTAATGGATATGTGTACAGGACTATACTGTCGTCTGCTTGCATGGTTTTCATGCATCAATTGGTTTTGTCGTGCATGTGCAGAAAAGCGGAAATGCGCACGTGCTCATCATGCCAGAGTTGCACGTCGTAAGTTTTAGTGAAAATCATTAGTGTGTTAATATGCACAACGAAAAATCAAGAAATTGCTCGAATGTCGCTTCAAGAATGAGAAATTGCCATAGGTCTTTTGCCAGACGGCACGTCACCTGCAGAATAAGACTTCTAATTGCTAATTTTCTGTTCAATCAAAACAGTCAGAAATTCTTCCCATATCAACGCATGTGCGACAGAAATGGTTTTGCATTGATAAAGCAGCATGAAAACCATGAAAGCAAAGGTCAGTATGGTCCAAAACACATTTTCATCATCGATTAGACTTTAATGTTGAAAAATAAGACTTCCTACATATCTGAAATCGGAGTACCTAGAAGTTTCGTTAAGTATACATATTTACCTATCATCATAACGTAATAATAATGTAAAGTTCTGCTATCATATATCAAGACCACCAAAACCTATTGTCATAATAACGGTCTTAATACAATGACACTTTTCTTTTCAAATTAAGCTTTAAGATTTTCAAAGGTAGCATGATTTTGCAATAACCAAGGTAATTTTTATAACGGAACTTTTCTGTAATGGGATAATTACTGCACGATAGATCTGTACGCTTTCTCATATGCACCATATTACATAATGCACCAGGGTGATAAAGTGCATTCAAAATTTAACAGTGACTCATACTGTCATACATACATTTATCTACCTCATATCTACGCTTTCCTTCACTCCAGTCTATATACTATAGATGTATTGTACGATAGAACTTACAGATTTCCTACAATAGGACATATGTTACCGTCATTTATTTGTCTAGTGAAATAGTTCAGACTTTATTAACATTAAACTTGTCAATTTTATTGCAGTCAAGTAATCTATTTTCTGCTGAAATGTTTTATACCGCCTGCTGTTATCGCGGCTTTCCTTTGAAACACAGAAACGTATTATACAGTGACCTTCTAAATGTAAATTGCTGAGTAAGGGAATTTTTATTTTGACCAATTTATCTTGCACAGGTCTTCGAGTGTCTAGTTTTTATCAATGAATGTAAATTTACAGTGCCTTCCAAAAGCTCTTGGGCATATGCACTTTTGAAGAGCTAACTATTCTTATCGCAAGTAATTTTACTATAGTTAAAGCTTATTATTGTAAAACAGTTTGCATTCTTATTAATAAACTAATAAATGTTGATTTTAAAACTTGCCTAAATGACTCTCTGTTTCGTTTTTAATAGGTAAATGCGAATCGGATAATCCTAAAACAAGAATTTTGTCCTAAAACTTTTTGTCAAGAAGAATCTAAAGGAACTCACAAAATGGCTGCCGTACATATTGCTGCCAAAGAGCACATATGGACCATTATTCACCGTAAATGATAACAACGAAAGTTTTCATTCGTTTTGTTACTTTAAGGGATAGAACATCTCTGACAGTAATACAATAATCTGTCAGTTCAAGATACTGATATGGCCTATTTACACAATAATCTTTTTGGACTTATAAACTTTGAACAAGCCATAAAGACGACATTTAACCACAGCAAGAGTTACATGTATTTTATCGTACTCTCCATTTTACGTTTGCATGTATTCAATATGTTCTTTAATTTAATTATTAATTTCATACATATGTAATGTTGAGTTAATCATTTAATTATCTTTATATTCGTTTACTAATCCTAATCCTAAAGACATTTCATTCAGAAATTTATCTGATTAAATAGCAAAAAAACATATTTTCTCTGTCAAATTTACCGCCTTGTGTGAGCATTGATTGAGATTAAATTTTGACAAATTAAGTCTCTAAGCTTACAGGGTTGTCTCGTAATATACGTATCGAGCAAGGTTAAGAAAAAAAGCATTTCGATATTGGTCTGGTATGGTGTGATCCCAGTTGGGCGTAAAATACGTCTACCACTGAAGGTGAACGGCGACAATATGAACTGTTTTTTTTTGTCAGAACAGAATAGAACAGTTGCTAAATTAAGCTACGGTGAAGGAATAACATTAAAGGGTTAAATAACAAAACGTATGTACACACTATGTCCATTTGGATTAGTTGATCGTTTTTAGTCAAGATATTAGAAATATATATTAGTACCGGAATTCCGAACTTCATGGTGACTTGGATTCATCATCGTCCATCGCCATGTTCATTTCTTAAGATCATGTTCACATCAAGTGACCAAAGAAAGTCAATTAACACTTAAGTTATTCATTATGGTTTGTATGTAATCAGCATTAATTATAATGAGAAGTTGTACCACATGTGTGCTAATTACCCCAATTATCTCTAACTGGACAATAAGCGAGTGCTATACAATTTGCTTATGACCAGTGCAGGTTACTGAGATGCATCTAGTATAAATCAGGGTATATAAACATTTGATCTGTCAGAGGGTAGACGAACATTTGTTTTTGTCGAATAGTTACTAGTAAGAAAGGAACATAATATACATGGAGGTTAATACTCGACAGAGCAGGGCTTGATGGCAATTATCGACCCGATGAATGAATAATGCACTAAGTGCGTCAAAGCAAATGGCCAAATTAACCATTGGAATTTTAATATTTCCTCTGATACCTCTGCACAAAATATTTTTGCAAATGACCCAGTTAGCCACTTGACTCATTTATTGCAATTTCAAATTTCCACCACGGAAAGTAAAGTACTGGTTGTAATAAGCATTATTTGATTGTCGAAAATCAAGTGTTTGCTTGTCTTATGAAGGTTCCTTGTAGATCAAGTGACTATAGATTCTGACTTTGTTTGAGCAATCTCTATAGGGTTTGAATCTAAAGGTGTCTGACCAATGCTTGAAACGTATGCAAAATATGTCATTTATGCTATAAGTTTTAGTGGTCAACTTAAGATACATTTGACATCATTTAGCTTTATAAAGGTTACGTCACAAGGGATACAAATCTGACAAACTCGTACCTGCTTGTGTATATATTTTGACCGTACTCTATTAAATATAACTATGTTTAATGATTTTGTGATATATATTCACACATTTGTGTGCCTAAATTGTTAAAAAGTCATGATTATTTTTATAGTTTAATTATACCGAAAAATAAGTTTCGTAGAGAAAAAAGCATTTTGTCATTATACCTATACAGACAAACATATTTTCATAATCTGGAATCAGTAAATGCAGAGTTAGTGTACAAGGTGTATTATTTCTACAATTCGTTGCCATGGCAACATAATAAAAACTTTCCCCTTCTCATTATTAGCATACGCTCAGCTCTCGAAACACGTGGAGTCGTGAATTCACATTTTCATTATAAATAGTTAATTTGTGTGTGTTTGTTATAAAAGTATTTTGTTTGAACTTTGGATAATACTTTGTTCGTATTTGTTTCGAATTTTTGAGTGTATTTGTCCAAAATTTTATGTATATTGACACTAAACTTTGAAACTATCAAAAATGGGGAACTTTCTGTCGCGGATATTTCGGTCCAAGTCGAAAGGTGAGAAAATTTGTATCATTTCTTGATTGTTTTATAAACTAAATTACATATTAATTAAAATTTTGTTCTGTTAATAAATTCACATCTTAATAATGATAATAACAGTTTTATAATAATTATGACTCATTATGATTTGTTAACGTTTATGATAAGTTTAAACTTCATGATGTTTAGTATATCAACATTATTTGGCGGAAATAATACCAGGAAATTCCGGACAGTTGGACAGGATTTCAATTTTTAGATTTATAAAACAAGCATCGTATGTCTTAAATTTTGTATTGACCTTAATTGACCTATTACAGAAAGGACGGTTGACATGGGCTTTTAACTGACATAAATATTATGGTTATACAATTAAAAAATGTTGTTTTTTACTGCATATAAATGATTTTTTCAACGATTGATGTTGTTGATTTTGTTAAAAAAATGTTCTTTGTACACATTATCAACAATATACACGCTCGCACGAAAATTCATTATTTTTACACTATGTATGGCATGCTGCCAGGAATGACGCATTCTAGTCTGAGAGGGAATAGTTAATCATGTTTGCACTCCCTTCTAAACCATAGCATACTTGTGGTATGATGGAACCTTGGTTATGAGTGTATACCGTATTCCTTATGTTTTCTATTGTCTGTTTGTTTGATATTTAGACTATTGTTTTTTGTTTTATCGTCTGTGAGGAAGGTTTCAGGAACACTGTTTTATTTTTACCTGGAAATCTGTTGGTAGATATGATAATTATAATGATTTATGAAATAACTAGTTCAAGTAGACTGGGATATCTGGTTATAAAATATTTATATCATCTGGTATCATATGGCTACTTTGATATTAGGACATTACACCCCGACAATCCTCATCTTTGATATAAAATAGGTTTTTCTGAGAACAAGGTGTGGCCAATGTGTAATAATGAACAAAAGGTCTGTTGTAGAGTTCCTGAGATTCTTTGTAGTGGATGGAATATACCCATTAAGATTGTCTGATAGCGGGTTTATAATCGAATCATTGTTACAAAATCTTTTGTAATGACCCTTTTTGAAATAATTATTACAGCTCGGGTTTTTATTACAAAACGAACTATAACAAGCCTTGTTAACGGAATAGAAAAAAATGGTGATGTGTAAAGTCAGAAAACTTAGATTAGAGTTAGACCGGAAAATCAGGTTGTACCGTTGTAGAGAGGCATAAACCAAAACATGACAATACATGCATATACAACGTACTCTCTTTGTCCATAGATTTAGGATTTCGTCATCCATATTAATTTTGTTGATAGGATTGGCCTCCCCACCTGGTCTCTCAGACTATTTACTATGTAGACAAACTAAATATGCTTCTCATGTTAACATATTGTAGGTACTCTAGCTATTCGATGATAATATAACAAGTTCTAAGAGTAATCTATCTCTGACAATGTATATTCATGTTTATATAAAACCTGGCTGTTTTGTTTATATCAACGTGTAGCATATATCCTCCATGGCATACTTTATCAAAGAACTTAAGTGTTTTCTTAATAACCTACGTACGTACGTAGATCTACATGGAATCCTCACTGATGCCATTGTAGGATTTTTTGTAAACATTTTACGCTACACATATAATGGAACTCGCAATCAATGTAAAAGGTTTGATCAAAAAATAATTTCGAGGCCAATCTTTTTGATACTTGTATTATCATCTACATTGTATAGATGAGTAATTAAACATCGCCATCACGTGTTAGATCTTAGATCATCTGTTTACCATAAGGTTTTATCTCGAGATCTTACCCTAGATATAAATGATTTGATCACAGGATTTTTATCATCATAGTAATTACTAATATCATAACTAGTTATGTTGGAGCAGTGGTCCTTTGAAAGGGCATACGCGTAGGGATTGAGAGCTGCCGAGTTTGCATCTCCCTAGGATGCTGCTTATTTCATTGAGCAAGGAATTTACCTACAGTTGTTCCACTCCACCCAGGTTCAAGTGCCTAATGTAAGGGATCACATGCATGAAAATGATTTCAATGATCATGGGTTATCGTACAAAAAAGTAAAGTCAGCTGATCATGTATATGGAAACAGACTTTAAACCGCATTTTAACTTTAGCCTTTTTAACTTAAAGTTATCATTAAGATAGCTGTATGAAATTATCAAATGGTACTCAATGACTTAATTTTTATGATAACTTACATTAAATGTTTATATTGCATGTTCAGATGACATTCATTAGATAACTTACATTGTTTTTACCATCAATGACACACAAATCGGTCAACATTTCTGGTTTTGTCTGGTATGATATCTTGTATCCAAAATTAAGGTTATCGTTTAATATCAGTGATAGTTTGAGATTATTGGTCGAATATCACCCTAAGTAAATCATCTTTGCTATCCGCTTGGCTAGCTCGGTCGGTATTTTTGGGCGGGGCATACTATCGTGGAGCATGGCTACAGTCGTTATCCCTCCTACCACTGATTCTAGATAACGTAGGTCAGTTGTCAGTCATGACATATGGCATGTTTTGCCACGGCTTTGAATCCAAGCAAACATAATCTCTGCTGGTCCAATCAACATAAGTAGCGTAATTGTTGTGACCTATTTTATGGCAGCGACGGATCTATATGCAGACAGTTCGAGTCTTTTTGCCGATGATATATACACTTGTATTAATGGGAACATGCCTAGTTTGTAATAGAGGGCCTCAATTTGTTGTTCTTATGATGAAATGTTAAGAATCTTGTGACGTTAAACAAAACAAACAATAAAACAGACACAATGCCAAACGTTGATGCTATATCAACAAATACATATTACATAGGAATCTGTAATTAATAATATAAAATTTCAAGATATCCTGGAATCTGTATAAGTTATAAATAGAAAATCTACATAAACTATTCCTCTAGAGGATATTCTTTCTCTCACTACCTCTCTCTCTCTCTCTGTGTCAGACTTGCAGACTTGCAGACATTACATGGTGTTTATCTTGCAATGTTCTACATTAGAATTCTGCACATAATTACCAAGATTTATATCACTGCACGACCGAATGCCATTTATTTATACTTACATACGTATGTCGGAAGGACTGTTTGGTCTGTGGTTTAAGTTTGTTTGTTTGTTTGTTGGGTTTAACGCCGTAGCAACACATTATAGGTTATATCACGGCGGTCAGCCCACCTACTCACTGTTCCTGGAAAGGCTAAATCTCTGAATTTAGCTGTTAACCAACTACTGAGCGCATACTTTCGCCAGTGACTGACTACTGCCCTACATGATTTAGAATCAGTGGTAGGAGGAACTGTGGTTTAAGATTATCCCTGATAATTTCCTTGAGCAAAAGTGTATTAACAGTTGTTCCAGTCCTCCACATCCATCCCGTAAATGAGTACTGTGAGAGATCTTTTGCTTGTATGTGATATCAATGATCAGGAGTTATCGTACATAATTGTAACGTCGGCTAAACATGCATATGGGAGCTGACTTATAAACGCACCTTTAACTTTTTTGTAGTTCAAAATTTATAACATGCATTATCAAAGTGTTCTTGTTATGTAAAGTTTATATAAGCTATTGCAATGTGTATGTAAGAAATATTAAACTTGGAGTAGGGTCTACGTGCTGTATACATTGTAGCATTGTAGCATTGTTTAAAATTAGAAACCTACCCTAAATAGTAACAGACATTTGTTGTATTAATGACTTGGATTGATTCAGACCTAAATTCGAATCAATCTTAAGATATAAAACCTCTAATTAAAAACGATGTTTTATGGCAGCTGAATAATTCTAGAAATAGTTTTATTTGTTTGTACATTGTGTTTCTAGACTTTTTACCAGGTTAGATATTTTCAAAATGCCAACATAGACTTTTTATGCAAACTCCCCGCAGCGGTTATTTCCCTTTAATAAATCAATAACATACCTTCTTCGCTTATTGTTGTTACTAAAATCTTTTGAGACCCTATATATTTCAAATGTCACTTCGGATCAGGTAGTAAATGCAAACTAAAAGCAAGTCAGCTTAGCTGCATATCTTTTGAGAAAACCACACTTCCAAACTTAGCTATTTACAGATGCTGTTGCTATCTAGTACTTTCGTTATATCACTTGAATCAACAAATCTATGTATAACTTGTAAATACATGTTCATGTATATAAAACGTGCTTGTATTCACTTGAATTTGAACAATTTTGTATAAACAAATCAAGCCGTATAATTTTACTAGACAAGTTACATCGACTATTTCGACTATTTAAGTCTTACTTTCAAACAAAAATCTTTTTAAGTTGTATTAATTTCAGTTTGTATGTTGTATATATTCTCCCCTTACAATACACGTACGTAACGTTCAGACTATTATTTAAATTGTTAATGAACCGAAATGTATGTTAAGTGAAAAGTGACGGGCATTTATTTGGACATCAGGAAAATGTTCGGTTTGACACTGATGGATTACCCTACAAGAAAACATGTCTGTATTTAAACATATCGATTGAATTATCCCACCAAATGGTTATATATACATACATGTATATACTCACCTGACTGGATAAATGTGGATTTTCTGCTGATGTGAAGTTTTACGGCTGTAAAAATAATCTTTTTTCGTCACGTGACTCGACTAATTTTCTCTAAAAGTCGGTCACAAGAAAACAATGTTAAGTATTGTTCATAAATTAGTTATTATTTAACAATGAGTTATTTTCATCAAACATAAATAGATTTTAACCGGAACATTCATGTATTAAACATAGACAAAACTCGATTGTTTTTATTCTTTAATATGTGCAAAGAAAGAGAGATAAAGAAATAGGAGAGGGGGAGAGAAGAAGGATAGGAGGGGGGTCATAATATAGGGTTTCACAATACAGTAAAAACTTTGTTCATTCTTCCTTAATTGTGTTTATCCTCAACATGGAACTTCATTGGATACCTTATATACATGTATACATGAATCATGACATACGTATATTCACGTACAATTTGTACCAGAATTCTTAAATATTATATAACAAATTATTTTTATAAAATGTATTCCCAATTGTTATTTGTATCTGCATAACAGCAGCATTATGTAGAATACAGATAATACATATATCTTCAAACAAGGAACTAACCGTAGTCTTTTTTTGTATATGCACATATCTTTTGTATTGTTACATCTTATTCAACAGTCAGTGGTACATACACTAACCCCGCTGATTTAAATACTCGATATTTGTTCGATATTCACATTACATAAATAGGGATATAAATACGAGCGCAGAAGTACTGTAATGAGCATTAAAATCATTTGGGTTAATGTATGTCCCACTGACAGTTGAATGAAATTTTACAATTGTGCACTAAGGAATGATGTGACTGTAACTATCACATTAACAGTCTATGATCTAGGATATTAAACTATCGCCAAACATGGTGATTTTTTCGCCTGCTTTAAAACAGTCATTTAAAATGGTTATACGTTTATGACTGTACAGTATTTGATTTTCCACAATCCCAAGACCTTTAGCAAGACGACCTTTTATCATCGACAAGAATAAACATTGAACAAGCAGCAGAACTCATAGATCTCTATGCAGCTAGTGCATCATTGTTAAAACTTTCATAATTATATATCTGCATGTTTACTTTCTTTGAGCATTTTTAAAATTGTCTTTTCCTACTTTGATTTTTTCAGCTACCAGCAACAATTACTCTTATTTCTCTTTCCGACAGATCTATAAATGATGTCAAACACCAGATTCCATCTACAAGTTTATTTTATTTCAGCCTTTGATTGTCCTTTCCTATGTTGTTTTCAGCTACCAGCAATTATTTACTCTGTCATTTTCTTTCTGACAGATTTACAAATGACGTCAGACACCAGATTCCTTACATCATTTTACAATTTCATTGTTTCATCTTTTCAAATCATTAATATTTTGTTTCCATCTATTTCCAGCTGTTCCAGTGGACACTACTAAAAGTGAGACAGAGCCCGAGTCTTATAAGAAACTAGACGATACCTCTGTTAGTGCACCAGCATTACCGGTGACTGAACAACAAACAAACGAGCCCAAAGGGCATTCAGACAGTGCAGTATCTGATCAAGTAATGGATAATCAAGTAGATCAAGCACCTCAGGAAGGTGAACCAAGAACGGACACACCTGTAGCCCTCGAGGCTGTACAAATAGCTTTAGATAATGCTACAGAATCTGACTCGGGACCACAAGCAAATGTTCAAAATGATGAAACACAACAAGGATCAGCTCCTGAAGCTCAAACATCAGAACAACCTGAAGTCGTTGAAGAAACAGTAGAAAAATCAACAGAAGAATCAGTAGAGGCTGCCCCAAGTGTTCAAACAGAAGAACCAGCTACAGAAACACAAAGTACTGAGCAAGAAACCTCAGAAACTGTACCTTCTAGTCAGCCTGAAGAAACTGTTGACCAAACTGCTGCATCAGGTGAACAAACAGAAGAAAATGCTCAAAGTAAAGAAGAACCTACCGCGACTGAGGCACCAGTTGAATCAAATCAAACAGAAAGTGCACCACCTTCAGAGACACCACAAGAAACAGAAACAGTACAAGAAACTACACAATCTGCTGAGCCAGAAGCACCACAAGAAAGTGCCCAGCCTGTTCCTGTGGAAGAAACAGCTGTTTCCGCTGAAAGCGCTCCAGCAACAGAATCAGAGCCTGAAGTGATTCAGGAAACAATACAACCAACAGAAGCAGCGCCTCAAGAAAGTGCACCATCAGCTGAAGCAGAATCCGAAACCCAAGAACAAAGTGCACCAGCCCAAGAAGCAGATGCTCCTCAAGAAAGCGCACCAGTCCCTGTAGCAGAGGCTCCACAAGATAGTGCACCAGCCCCTGAGGCCGAGATTACTCAAGAAAGTGCTCCAGTCGCTGAGGCCGCGGCTACACAAGAAAGTGCACCAGCCCCTGAAGCAGAATCTCCCCAAGAAAGTGATCCTACCCAAGAGGCTGAGGCTCCTCAAGAAAGTGCTTCTACCCAAGAGGCTGAGGCTCCTCAAGAAAGTGCTTCTACCCAAGAGGCTGAGGCTCCTCAAGAAAGTGCTCCTACCCAAGAGGCTGAGGCTCCTCAAGAAAGTGTTCCAGAAGGCGAGGCTCCACAAGAAAATGCACCTGCCACTGAAGCAGAAGCTTCTCAAGAAAGTACACCAGCACCAGAGGTTGAGGCTCCCCAAGAAAGTGCACCTGCACAAGAGGATGAGGCTCCTCAAGAAAGTGCACCGGCACAAGAGGCCGAAGCTTCTCCAGAAAGTGCACCAGAACAAAAGGCCGAAGCTCCTCAAGAAAGTGCACCAGCACCAGAGGTTGAGGCTCCCCAAGAAAGTGCACCAGCACAAGAGGCTGAGGCTCCTCAAGAAGTTGCACCAGCACCAGAGGCTCCTCAAGAAAGTGCACCAGCACAAGAGGCAGAGGCTCCTCAAGAAAGTGCACCAGCACCAGAGGCCGAAGCTCCTCAAGAAAGTGCTCCAGCACCTGAGGCTCCTCAAGAAAGTGCACCAGCACCTGAGGCTCCTCAAGAAAGTGCACCTACACCAGAGGCTGAGGTTTCTCAAGAAAGTGCACCAGAACCAGAGACCGAAGCTCCTCAAGAAAGTGCACCAGAACCAGAGACCGAAGCTCCTCAAGAGAGTGCACCAGCACCAGAGGCTTCTCAAGAAAGTGCACCTGCACCAGAGGATGAGGCTCCTCAAGAAAGTGCACCAGCACCAGAGGCTCCTCAAGAAAGTGCACCGGCATCAGAGGCTGATGCTCCTCAAGAAAGTGCACCAGCACCTGAGGCTTCTCAAGAAAGTGCACCAGCACCTGAGGCTTCTCAAGAAAGTGCGCCAGCACAAGAGGGTGAGGCTCCTCAAGAAAGTGCTCCAGCCGCTGAATCACAGCCTGAGTCAGCTGCACCAGAAGTAAACAATGAAACACAACAATCTGAAACAGGAAATGCTAATGAACAACCCGCAGAAACAAAAGAAGTATCAGAATCACCTAAAACTGATAGTTTACAAAGTGATGCAACTAAAACAACCGAAGAACAGACCACAGCACCTACCCCTGAACAAACTGAAAATACTGCTACTACTGAATCAACGTAAATACGTTATAAAATTGATAGACAATTAATTCGAGTTATTTTATTTCCTTACATGGAGACTATACTAGAAAATATATTTTAGGCATTGTTCATGCTAATTTTAATAAGGATTATGCTCGTCATTGACATTATTTATATTTTTACCATGTCTGTTGAACTTTTGACACGACATTGCCTTACATAGCTATACCCATAGAAATTTTATAAGTATTGTTGCTCTGTCTTTGTGTTTTTTGTAATTATATACATAAATGATGAACTTACTTTATAATCCAGCTTTTAGATAATTATTTAGCACATGCTTATTATGCATGCTTCTTAACTTAGGCAAATTATACACTTGTATGTGCGTGTCCACTTCTTCTTGTATTATGTAATTTTCATTCGCTAAACATTCGATGATTATTCCTGTATGGTAGAAAAACTTATATTTCAAGCATATTGTATGTTTTAATACATGTATATTTATATTGATAACGGTATATCAATTTGAAATAAACTGTGATAAAGTTTAATTTTCCATTCACTTTTGCACCTTGCAATGTCTCTGGTGTTCTGTAGTGGCTAAGTTTAGAAATATCACCAGAGATCTATAAGCCCGTCTGGGTTACTCAGTCAGTACCACAGTCCACCAAGTTCACAGACCACCAAGTCAAATGATACTGGTCGTGGGTTCGAGGCGGGGCATACTTCTGTGAAAATTGGCCATGAAATAGTTTCTACGGCCATTCTCCCTTTTACCGCATATCAAATAATTGTGTTGGACAATTGTCATGTCAGTCACTAACGGAAATATGCCCTAGTAACTGGTTAACAGATACCTTTTTTTTAGCCTAACCAGGAACGGCATCGAGGTTGACTGGCCGCCGTGATATGACTTATAACAGGTGTTGCTACGGCGTTAATTTCATCTATAGAAATATAGAGACCAATGAGAGAGAATTGCGATGTAAGAATGAAAACCTATGACTTGCCTCGCAAGAAACCCACTAAGCTTGTGTATTTTATCTTGATAATTATGACATTGGTAATCAGGTTGAACCAAAGTCACCACAGATGGTCGATTGGTTGGTGTTGCTTACATTGAAACACTAACATCACAGGTTTAATGTATCAAACGTTAACAAGAAAGATCGCTTACAACGTTAGAATTAAATACTTCAAAGGTAAAAAGCTGTACTCATATCAACGTGGCACAAAATATGGATCACTGTTTTTCCACGATCTTGAATCAAAAACACAATTCTGACAGGGACTGGTTTTAAAACGTGTCACCTGAAACAATTCGCTCGCAATGAGTATATTTACGTATTTTCACAATCATTTGTCATTACTAAAGTAATTTTGCATGAGTAAAATGTCAGATAAGTGATATCCGATAATAAACGTTTGTTTAACTCAAAAGCGAACAAAAAGAGTGTTTCGTAATTTTTGTCGTATAGACATGGCAGCTTTTTACCTTTAAAGTATACTAGTAAATAAAATTGTATAATTAGACTGAAGCCGGGTAAATTTTGCTACATTGTACTTCCACCTGTGGCTACAATGTTTTAGTGATGGAGATTCGTGGAATCCAACCCTAGTTTTGACCATGGTTATTGTTAATGTTTTTGGATAATCAAGGTCTAATACTGGTGAATCCATGGAAAGACGGCGATCTGATTTGTCTGCTTTTTTAGACTCGTATCGTTTAAAAATGATGTAACAACAGAAGCAAACTAGAAAACGACAAAAGAGGTTCAAGATACTTTAACCCTACTATGAGCACTACTAATTTCCTTAAGCAAGAAATTTAACCACAATTGTTACACTCCACTCAGGCGTGAATGAGTACTATGAGGGACCGCCTACCTAAAGGTGATTTCAATGATCAGGGTTTATCGGACAGAATTGCATCGTCGGCAACCGCAGTACTTTCTTCCGCTACACTCCATACGTACCGTGGGCAATTTGACTGGCAAAATCTCGTTTTCATGCATATGCATGAGGCAGGGGAAGCCAATCTTCTTCC
Source organism: Mactra quadrangularis (assembly GCA_025267735.1). NCBI lineage: Eukaryota > Metazoa > Mollusca > Bivalvia > Venerida > Mactridae > Mactra > Mactra quadrangularis. Next base: position 43,523,661 of record CM046299.1, on the reverse strand, counting down.
AATGAAATCGCGTGTTACAATTAAATACTCTTAATTGACAATGACGTCATACTGGGTTTTTCTTGCTTAAAATAGAAAGCAACGCACGTGGTTTTTTTTCAAAAAATGGTTGCGTAATTTCATTTGCTAGTTTCCGCAGTGGTTTCTTTGCGGAACTAATGAAACTGCCTCATCAAATATTCATGATTACGTGATTTTTCTAACCAAATGGCCCACGGTACATAACTCAGTATAGCGAGGTAGTGTATCGTGGGATAACCGACGATGACAAAATTGTGAAGTCGGCTGAACGAGTAGCCTCCATGTAGACATGGTAGAAGAACGTTGCTTACAAGCACATGATTTCTGATTGGATTATCTATGAAAATAATGTAATGACTTGGTGGTTTACGCCGAATTTCAACATCTTAGGTCATATTGCGGCAGTCAGTCGTCACACTCACAGTCTATAGATCTCTTTGATTATATATATGGAATAGAGAATTGGCCTTTCCATGAAGAGTGAATAAGTTGACTCACCGCCGTGATATGACCTATACATTGAGTTGTTAAATATGAAACATAAATAGCCACATCGAGTATTTTATAGCCGTTCTTAGCTAAGTTTATACTTTTAAAACCAGTGACAGCAAACAAAACATCAAAGGGTCCGATACAACTCAAACTATGGACATCTCAATCCGAAGATGGGACTACTCAACCCGCAGGTAGGTGGAGGCAAACCACAGGTTGCCCACGGGTTGAGCTTTCTCTACCTAAGGTGTGAGTTGTCCCTACCAACGGGTTGAGTTGTCCCGGGATGAGTTGTCGTCGGGTTTAGTTCCCACATCCAAAGATACAATACTAAAAACTTACTACAGACATAGCCGCATCTGTAATGATATAAAACAATTATCTATTTAAACAATTCACATAACATACGTCTGTCCTGGTTCTGAGAATACCGATTATATACGGCAAGAAAACATGACAGTGTAAAATTTTTACTGACACAATTTCTGTCAGGAAAACTTGGACTATACTTTCGCGGTTTTAGTTTGTTTGCAACTAACAGTCGATCAACCCAGCATTGCTAATTAAAGGGAAGTAACTACTAGTTTATGTTGCATACACAATGAAGAGTTATGCATCTTTTAAGTTGTTCAATTGCTGTCAAACAGTAATACATTAAGGTGGGTCGGTACCTTATTTGGAGGGAAAAACGAAAAAAGTATTTTGTTCACCGATTATAATAAAAGTTGACAGATAGATACCTTCATGCTTCTTGTTTGTTTTTCTGGTAACCTTAGCGACGTTGTCGTTTTTTTCACGACGTCACGGACGTCACAATGGTTCGCGCTAAAAACAGGCATGCAACTTCATTAAACCCATATATTTAAAGTATTGAATGTCCTAGGATAGAGATTATTATACCGAAATGTTTCTGAAATGTTGTTGCATACAATCATTTTGTTCCGATTATCCAAATATCACGTCATTCGTAAAGATTGTACATTTCATCACTGAATTTAGGGTTTTCACGTCTAAAAGGATTCACCAATTGCCGAGTTATAATGGTTATTATCAAATTAAAGCAGAACGGTGGTCAAATTCTTATCGCGATTTATGAAATCTACGCACTTTTTGTGTCATTTTAATAAAATAAAAAAGGGAAGTGAACGTTCTCAGTTTTTCACAATATCGCTTTCGAAGTAAAATTACCTTCATTACAACGACGTTAATATAACGTTACGCTGGCGTTGTGATTAAAGCATTTGTTGTAAAAATAAGTAGAAGCGGATTTTGATTGACTTATGTTAAATTAATTTTGAACATATCAGATGCTGAGTGTCACAAGAAATTAATTAAGAACTGGAAAGAAACTACAAAATTGAATTTACAAGAAAATTACATACATAACCAAAAATCACAACGTCAGCGCAACGTAATATTAACGTCGTTGTTTTGAAGGTAACTTTACTTTGAAAGCGATATTGTGAACAACTGAGAACGTTCACTTCCCTTTTTTATTTCATTAAAATGACACAAAAAGTGTGTAGTTTTCAAAAATCGCGATAAGAATTTGACCACCGTTCTGCTTTAATTTGAAAATAAACGTTACAACTCGGCAATTAGTGAAACCTTTTAGACGTGAAAACCCTAAATTTAGTGATGATATGTACAATCTTTACGACTGACGTGATATTTAGATAATCGGAACAAAATGATTGTATGCAACAACATTTCAGAAATATTTCGGTATAATAATCTTTGTCCTCGGATATTCAATACTTTAAATATATGGGTTTAATGTTGTTGCATGCCTGTTTTTAGCGCGAACCATTGTGACGTCCGTGACGTCGTGAAAAAAACGACAACGTCGCTAAGGTTACCAGAAAAACAAACAAGAAGCATGAAGGTATTTGCCTGCCAACTTTTATCATAATCGATGAACATAATATTTTTTTCGTTTTTCCCTCCGAGTAAGGTACCGACCCACCTTAAGGTAGGTGGATACAATGTTTCGTAAAAATCGAAAGTCTACCAAACTTCATGAAAGTCAGTGTACATGTAGAGTCACAATTGTACTTCATAAATATGGCAATTGTTTTCATTTATATCGCGACGTCACCATAGCAACGACGTGTATTCGACACACGTATAAACTACGTGTTGAAAACGTCGCGCTAGAGAAAACGGCGTTTTAAAGTGTGAAAAGGCACGAATATTCATTTGATATTAAGATCATTGTATTCTCCGAGAAATCTGCTTTCAAATAATATTAAATTTGCTGAACAGTTATCTAACGACGTCGTAACGTTAAGAAAATAGGGAAAAATCTTCGTAAAATTTAACGTCGGTTTACGCCTACACGCAGTGATATTATTGCGTATAGCGTGAAAACTAAGCCGGTGACATATCATTTTTATTTAAAGAATATATTTTCTGTGTGAATATCAATGTTTTGATGCAAAAAAATTAGGGGGTCGATCGTGAACAAATTGTCGAAATTTTAAGTTGAAATTTAAGTTAGTGTTTTTCTAACGTCGATGTTTAGTAACGTAATCATTCTTTCATCGCTCCCGGGCTCAAAACGTTTGCAACAAAATTGATTAAAAGACACAGATTTCTTTTAAATTATATTTCCTCTATCATTTGTCAAGTCTATGCGGATTCAAACTTATCTGCCAGTTCACCCTTTATTTTGAGAGGTATTTTCTGGAGCTACTTACTACACCAGAACCGGAATTCTGAACTATAAACTTTAAAAATAGTTATACACTGTTTAGCTTTTTAACTTGATTAATTGATCGAGCTTGAGATGAGTGAAGGTTGTATACTTGTACAATATTTGTGCCATAAAAATAAGTGTGTTAAAATTATCTAAATGCTTCAAGTCATTATGTTAGATAGGAAAAGTATGATATGAGCTATGTATACAGTAACGTTGGTAGCGGCATGATTAGCACGTCTTTTTTTCCTAGGTTTGTGAAAAAGGAATAACATTCTTAATTCTAGCAGAAAATGCAAATTTTAAAAACAAAATAAACATATCTGCTAAATATTTTAAAATGTGTAAGCTGCAATGCATACGTGTGGTTAAAACACAGATTCGGTAGAAATACAATAATCACAAAAATATGACTAAAATTGGAAGCATTTTGACGCAATCGATTTACCACGACACGCCTTTTCAAAATTCTTATTTAGAGCACAGAGACAGTATTGCTATTTCTTGAAAGTCTATAAATATATATCTGAAAAAAGTTAACTTTAAAATCTGAATATTACGCATAATTTTGCAAATACATAAATCTATTATACAAGTTTTGGCTCGACTGTGAAACAAGTCTAGACTGATATAACCTATGTAAAGCATAACAAAGTACCCAAAAAACTCGATTCCTATTACGTATTTATCGAATTTTCTTAGCGCTAACGAAAATAGGGGGTTAGCTTTGTACCCTAAGATAATTGATATGAGCCGCGAATATTGGTATGTGCAGGAATTAAGAACGCATTTCCTGAGCAAACATTTAATGTTGTTCTGTTGTTGTTGTTGGGGTTTTACGCCGTTTCAACACATTGTAAAGGTCATATTATGGCGGTCAGTCAACCTACTCTCTGTTACACGTATAGGAAATGCTTAATCTCTAGATGTAACTGTTAACAAGCGACTGACAACTGCCCGACATGATTAAGAATCAGCGGTAGAAAGTAGGATGGCCGTAGAAATTATTTCATGGCCAAACTCTACGAAAGTATGCCCAACCTATGAATCGAATCCACGACCCCTCGATCAGTACACCTATGTGCTACCAACTGTGCTAGCTGAGAGGCGTTTATGTGTATTTCTATGTTTTTGGTATGAAAATACTGTGGTACATTCCAAAGTTTGGATTATGTTAAATGGCCGAGATACTACACGCGTCCCGTTGAATCAGTCGCTGAACTACGATAGAAGATGTGTTTCCTCGAACTACACTTTCGAACGTTTGCTGATCAACGATCTACATGCTAGTTGTATTACGTTTTCTGAAATTACTCACTGAATCGCTGGCTGGGAAACGATCGGCTAGCTAATGTCCAAACTACATATTTAAACAATCAACAATTAAGATTAAAAGGTAGCTGAATTAAACAAACAACACTGAGTCTCTATTTGACTACCTAAACTACGATGCCTAGCCGATTTCCGAATGCGTAACAATTTTACTCAAGTAGACCTCTAATAGTCCTTTGAATAGACAGCTGGCGGTTGTTTTGCAGTTCACAAATAAACTTCAGAAACACTACCGGATGCATAGAATAGACTTCTATCTTAAAGTTTATTCGTGAAATGCCGAATAGACCTCTAGAATATTCTGACTGCATAAATATGTTTTGCGACTTGACATCGGAATAGATATATGAATAGACAACTGTCTATTAGCAACCTCACGAACAGACTTCTGAAACATTCTGATTACGATGCTGTATTTTGCGATTAGAATTCTGAATAGATAACGGTGTCCATTCGGCCCCCGACGAATAAAAATCTTGAATATTCTGAATGTATAGCTGCGGGTTTTTTTTGCAAATAGACTTTTATATAGAGAGCTGCCTATTCGTCACTTCAGAAATAGACATCTGAAACATTCTGAATGCATCGCTATCGCGATAGATAGATGTTTGAATACACAGATGTCCATGCGACATTATTTGAGTAGACTTCCGAATATGTTGTTAAATGTATAGATTCTCAGTAAGCAGATGTTTATTCTGAGAATAATCGTTTAGATAGTTAATAGACAGAAGATAGCTAACTTCACGGACCTTTACAGTATACAAAATAGATTATTTGATATTCCTTTCACGAATATTTTGTTCATTCATGTATCACAATGGCAATATCACGTGACCATTATGTAAAAAACGGCTACGGTTGCAAGAAGAAGTATGTTAACAATAAGCCTCCACTCAAACATCTAAAGAGCTGTTAGAACATATTGGTTTTGGTAGTTCCGATTTTATAAACCATGACTTTGAGTTGTTAAATATGAAACATAAATAGCCACATCGAGTATTTTATAGCCGTTCTTAGCTAAGTTTATACTTTTAAAACCAGTGACAGCAAACAAAACATCAAAGGGTCCGATACAACTCAAACTATGGACAACTCAATCCGAAGATGGGACTACTCAACCCGCAGGTAGGTGGAGGCAAACCACAGGTTGCCCACGGGTTGAGCTTTCTCTACCTAAGGTGTGAGTTGTCCCTACCAACGGGTTGAGTTGTCCCGGGATGAGTTGTCGTCGGGTTTAGTTCCCACATCCAAAGATACAATACTAAAAACTTACTACAGACATAGCCGCATCTGTAATGATATAAAACAATTATCTATTTAAACAATTCACATAACATACGTCTGTCCTGGTTCTGAGAATACCGATTATATACGGCAAGAAAACATGACAGTGTAAAATTTTTACTGACACAATTTCTGTCAGGAAAACTTGGACTATACTTTCGCGGTTTTAGTTTGTTTGCAACTAACAGTCGATCAACCCAGCATTGCTAATTAAAGGGAAGTAACTACTAGTTTATGTTGCATACACAATGAAGAGTTATGCATCTTTTAAGTTGTTCAATTGCTGTCAAACAGTAATACATTAAGGTAGGTGGATACAATGTTTCGTAAAAATCGAAAGTCTACCAAACTTCATGAAAGTCAGTGTACATGTAGAGTCACAATTGTACTTCATAAATATGGCAATTGTTTTCATTTATATCGCGACGTCACCATAGCAACGACGTGTATTCGACACACGTATAAACTACGTGTTGAAAACGTCGCGCTAGAGAAAACGGCGTTTTAAAGTGTGAAAAGGCACGAATATTCATTTGATATTAAGATCATTGTATTCTCCGAGAAATCTGCTTTCAAATAATATTAAATTTGCTGAACAGTTATCTAACGACGTCGTAACGTTAAGAAAATAGGGAAAAATCTTCGTAAAATTTAACGTCGGTTTACGCCTACACGCAGTGATATTATTGCGTATAGCGTGAAAACTAAGCCGGTGACATATCATTTTTATTTAAAGAATATATTTTCTGTGTGAATATCAATGTTTTGATGCAAAAAAATTAGGGGGTCGATCGTGAACAAATTGTCGAAATTTTAAGTTGAAATTTAAGTTAGTGTTTTTCTAACGTCGATGTTTAGTAACGTAATCATTCTTTCATCGCTCCCGGGCTCAAAACGTTTGCAACAAAATTGATTAAAAGACACAGATTTCTTTTAAATTATATTTCCTCTATCATTTGTCAAGTCTATGCGGATTCAAACTTATCTGCCAGTTCACCCTTTATTTTGAGAGGTATTTTCTGGAGCTACTTACTACACCAGAACCGGAATTCTGAACTATGTTTTGCGACTTGACATCGGAATAGATATATGAATAGACAACTGTCTATTAGCAACCTCACGAACAGACTTCTGAAACATTCTGATTACGATGCTGTATTTTGCGATTAGAATTCTGAATAGATAACGGTGTCCATTCGGCCCCCGACGAATAAAAATCTTGAATATTCTGAATGTATAGCTGCGGGTTTTTTTTGCAAATAGACTTTTATATAGAGAGCTGCCTATTCGTCACTTCAGAAATAGACATCTGAAACATTCTGAATGCATCGCTATCGCGATGGATAGATGTTTGAATACACAGATGTCCATGCGACATTATTTGAGTAGACTTCCGAATATGTTGTTAAATGTATAGATTCTCAGTAAGCAGATGTTTATTCTGAGAATAATCGTTTAGATAGTTAATAGACAGAAGATAGCTAACTTCACGGACCTTTACAGTATACAAAATAGATTATTTGATATTCCTTTCACGAATATTTTGTTCATTCATGTATCACAATGGCAATATCACGTGACCATTATGTAAAAAACGGCTACGGTTGCAAGAAGAAGTATGTTAACAATAAGCCTCCACTCAAACATCTAAAGAGCTGTTAGAACATATTGGTTTTGGTAGTTCCGATTTTATAAACCATGACTTTGAGTTTGTTTATACAATGTATATACGTATATACTATATAGCGTACAGAAAAACAAAACATGTTTGGGCAAACAAAAACATGACTGAGACGAGTCCCTTCACGCACCCTTGTTAATTTTTGACGGCCATTTTCTTATCATGTGACCTATAATGAATCCTTTTGTTTGGCTGAAGGCAACCGGTGTCGACTACAAAATGCTCAAATCTTGATGATTTTATATATCGTCGCCCAAGAACGACGATAATTAGTGTGACGAATAAACCATCAACCCCATTGTCAATCATGTTTTTAAGGGTAATCAGAACACTTTACCATTACATCAACAATACACCAATAAAACACATCAAAATTAATACTGATAATATCTATAATATGTTGTCATCATGAGCATCCCCTTATCGAGGATGAATTTATTATACTGTTTACATAAACAGGGCTTTGTTTTTGTGTACGAACTATGCCATGCACTGTCATGTTTCTTGTTTTATTAATCTTCTATGAAACATTGTACATTTCTTGTTTAGATTTATTCATTTTGAACTAAAATATTGTCTACCATAGCTTTTGTTTTTATATCTACCACTAACAATAATTTTTAAAACCATTATACAAACTTTTGGATCAACCCTCGTAAGTTTAGTACCATGTTTGGAATGTCTTAATGTCAACAATTCATTTTACTTAATCCACAGTAATGGTTTACAATGCTGTTACTGCTGTGAAGACGTTGTAAATTATAACGTTTTAAACTGACGTCAGCGAACAAAAACTTGAATTTGAATTTAAAATTTCGACAATTTGTTCACGATCGACCCCCTAATTTTTTTTTCATCAAAACATTGATATTCACACAGAAAATATATTTTTTAAATAAAAAAGATATGTCACCGGCTTAGTTTTCACGATATACGCAATAAAATGACGGCCCGTAGACGTAAAACGACGTTAAATTTTACGAAGATTTTTCCCTATTTTCTTAACGTAACGACTATGTTAGATAACCGTTCAGCAAATTTAATATTATTTGAAAGCAGATTTCACGGAGAATACAATGATCTTAATATCAAATGAATATTCGTGCCTTTTCACACTTTAAAACGCCGTTTTCTCTAGCGCGACGTTTTCAACACGTAGTTTATACGTGTGTCGAATACACGTCGTTGCTATGGTGACGTCGCGATAAAAATGAAAATAATTGCCATATTTATAAAGTACAATTGTGACTCTACATGTACACCGACTTTCATGAAGTTTGGTAGACTTTCGATTTTTACGAAACATTGTATCCACCTACCTTAATACCGCTGATTTAAATTCTCACTACAGGTCTCCTGCACTTAGTATCCATAAAATTAGATATCCGTATCTATGTACAATACTAAAAACCTACCACATACATAGCCGCACCTGTCTCGTTAAGGACTTGTGGAACAAATATATGTAGAGGTTATTAAACAGGGCAAGTGTGCCTTAAGGAAGATATCGGCAAACTTTCTTAGGTATTGGCACGCCGAGGGCTTCAGCCCGAGAGCTAATGCCGAGGAAAGTGTGCCGATATCGACTTAAGGCACACTTGCCCTGTTTCATAACCTTTTTATTGCATATGTTAACTTTTGCAAGTAATGATGACTTTTCTAGAACAAAAATACATTTTTTTTCTCGACGTAACGTGCTATTTTGCACGTTGACGTTACGTGAGATGTCTTGTTTTGTTTTTTCAATCCTGAAACGTTGAAATCTAATGAACGCTTATAATAACACGTAAGTCTCTTTGTTGATAATCTCATTTCACTTTAAAAAAAACACACGTCGTAAAATTGGATATCTTCTTGTTGCTATTTACGTAACGCTTTTTCACGCGCGGAAAGTCTGTCGTTGTTGGACAGCGGTGCGTATTCGCCGGAAGTTGCCTCAATATCGATATTTTGGCACACTTGCTCAATACTGAAACATATTGCCCACATTGAGGCTATATTGGCACACGTCAATTTAGTAACTATTTATAGTAACATATGCAATAAAGTATTTAAATCAGCTGGGTTAATGTATGCGCAACTGATAGTTGAATGCAATTTGACAATAACTGGTTGATTTCTATCACTGAAAAATTCGTTTTGTAAAGGAATCATCAACAGTCAACAAATCAGCTGGCAAGCTTTGGTGGATAACTGATCTGATACTATAATATTTTAATAACAACAATACAGCAACACATAAAAAAGAAAGCCGCCCGGCTAGCTCAGTTGGTAGCACGCAAGTCTACTGATCGAGGGGTCGTGGGTTCGATTTCCAGGCGGGGCAGACTTTCGTGGAGCTTGGTTATGAAATAATTTCTACAGCCATTCTCCCTCTTACCAGTGATTCTTAATTATGTAGGGCAGTTGTCAGTCATTGATGAAAGTATGTGCTTAGTAGTTGGTCAACAGCTTCATCCAGAGATTTAGCCTTTCCAGGAACAGTGAGTAGGTTGACTGACCGCCGTTATATGACCTATTCAATGTGTTGCTACGGCGGTAAACCCAACAAAAGCAAAAACAAACAAACATAGAAAAGAACGATTAACTTACAAGTTAACATCGTATTTTAGAAAGAAAAATTCTTCTGTAGTTCTATATTTTAACGAATAAAATAGTATTTTGTCTTATTTGTTTTTTGCTTGAAGTGGTAATAAATAAACCTTACACTCAATTCAAAGTTCATTTTTGCATTTCATCAAGTTGAGTATAAAAAACCTCAGCACACTAACCTAGAAAAAAGCAAACGTCATTTTCCTGACTAAACAAAATAAGCAATGAATATTATGTGTTATAAAAAAAGGAATTTTATAAACAAACTTATATCTAACGTCATTTTCCCGGAATAACCTGTCGTACCATGCACTCGTTTACATGAGAGAGTTGTTTATAACAATGTCAAACAATGTTATTATCATAAACACAGCTACAATATACACACAGTAGCTCGTAAAATATATATTTCTTTCCTCAACTATCTCTGAGCTCAGTTTATTTTGCGGTTAAGTTAAACAAAACTAATCAATTAAATGTTACATCTTTAATTACTATAAATGACGTTGTACGTATTTCTTTGAAAGTAAAAAAAACAAACAGGTCCGGGATGAAGGTTAATATATAACTTGAGATAATATTTTAACAACAACACTTTGGACTTCATTTTTGATACAGAAAATATCTCATTGTGATTGAACTTCATTATAAATCATAAATGTAAGTACATAATTATATACATATACATAGTTTTATTTCTCTCTTGTCGAGCTTACATTCTAAAGAGTTTAAATTATAATGAATGTTGTATATGTACCCGGTACTTGTACATGCACCTGTAAATACGGTTTCAATGAGGTAAAGGACCCTAAATCGGTATTTTGAACAACAGATTTAAAAAATTATAATTGAAACCTCGATCTGTTATTTTCATTTATTTGTGCCTGTCGTTTTTCTCCTTTACAATTTAAGTAATTCAGTGGTAAAGTTATAATAGTGCCTGTCTGAGTTTCCGTATACGCGTGCTGGTTTGAGACCCCAAATTGGGACAGTAAATGTACATAGTTTTAAAAGCGTTTAAAGTTTATTTGCTTTTTGTTTTTGTTTTTAATTATCTTTACTAAAATGTACTGATTTTTCCCAGTCAATCGTATTTTTTTTATTTTGTGACTCTTAAAAGACACAAAATGTCGCGTGATTTCTATACAAATAAATTATACACTACGAAAATGCAATTGCATGCCTTGGGCATAAACTTATCAATGAACTCTGATACACTCTATAGTTATATACAATGTACCAGGTATATATAGTGAAAAAAGCAACTAATTCTTGTTGGATTGAAGTTTGTTTTTGTTTTAATTATTTGTTTTTCAAAATTTTAACTATAAACATTAAGTTTCATGCAAAATTATTCTGAGAGAATATATCATGTGAAATTGTCATAAATTGAAGTTGAATTAAATTTTATTGACACGATTATTAGTTTTCACAGTTTAACCAATCTTTTAGTTATTTGTAGGTGATTCAAAAACGAAATAGATTTTGCTTGATAGCTGTTATTCTTGACGCAATGTCATACACATAGCCAAGTGTTCGCCTACTCCTGGCGCAGCATATAACTGGTTCTGGTCGTTCCTAAACACCACGTTATTCCCTTTTCAAAGAGAAGGGAAATAAAGCATGGTTACCAGAGCTGTTGATGTTACAGTGGGAGTTGTGCTTACGCTGTTGTTTTCTGTTCGTCTTCGTGAGAAGATGAACAACTTGCATGAGTCGTGCATGTGGTCGCACGATCATGGCGCTCCTCCCTGTCTTATCTTCCATTAATATATCCTGTATTTTAAAGATAGTATTGATACCGTTTCAATATTTCTCGATTCTTCGATGGAGAAATTTGATAACAATATTGACATAGAAATACATCCTGATAATAATTTAAGTTTACGTTTTCTTTTTCTAATATGCTTGCCCTTATTTCAAAATTATTATATACTTGTATTTTATACCCATAAAATGAAATTCAGCCATCTAAGATGTTAAATCTTTTCAAGTATACTATTATCAAAGACAGTAAGAGTACCATAATTAAAATGCAGTTTCAATGAAAAACATTTCCGATCAGAACATTATAAAAACTTGTATGTACTCGGTTCACGCCAGTTTAATGAATCCCTTTGATATGCAAAACCAGTAAGCTAGTTCTTTAAAAAAATATAAAGGCAAAATTATTTTCTGAGGGGAAGGGTGGGTATAGTTCGTTTTTTTTTCTCAACTGTCAAAACGAACAAATTGATACTGTAGTTATCACTGTATATTATAGTGCGTACAAAAAACAAAACGTGTTTTGGTAAACATTAACAAGAGCACCGCTAGGCAGAGCATTATATGCACAAAAGTGTTGTTTTTTTAGTAATAGTGACCTTGACCTTTGACCTTGTGACCCCAAAATCAATAGGGGTCTTCTACCCGATATGGACAATCATTGTATGAAGTTTGAATATTGTGGACAAAACGAATCTTAAGTTATGCTCCTGAAACTGTTTTCAGTTTTAAGGAACTTAAGTTATGCTGCGGAAACTGTTTTCAGTTTTAAGGTAATAGTGACCGTGACCTTTGACCTTGTGACCCCAAAATCAATAGGGGTCTTTTACCCGATATGGACAATCATCGTATGAAGTTTGAATATTGTGGACAAATGGAACTTAAGTTATGCTCCGGAAACTGTTTTCAGTTTTAAGGTTATAGTGACCTTGACCTTTGACCTTGTAACCCCAAAATTAATAGTGGTCTTCTACCCGATATGGACAATCATCGTATGAAGTTTGAATATTGTGGGCCGATTGAAACTTAAGTTATGCTCCGGAAACCAAATTGTTAACAGACGGACGGACGGACGGACGGAGGGTCTTGTACCCGATATGGACAATCATCGTATGAAGTTTGAATATTGTGGACCAAATGGAACTTAAGTTATGCTCCGGAAACTGTTTTTAGTTTTAAGGTAATAGTGACCTTGACCTTTGACCTTGTGACCCCAAAATCAATAAGGGTCATTTACCCGATATGGACAATCATCGTATGAAGTTTAAATATTGTGGACCAAATGGAACTTAAGTTATGCTCCGGAAACTGTTTTCAGTTTTAAGGTTATAGTGACCTTGACCTTTGACCTTGTGACCCCAAAATTAATAGGGGTCTTCTACCCGATATAGACAATCATTGTATGAAGTTTGAATATTGTGGGCCGATTGAAACTTAAGTTATGCTCCGGAAACTAAATTGCTAACAGACGGACGGACGGACGGACAGACGGACGCCAGGGGGTATAACATAATATGACCGAAATTCTTTCGGGCATATACAAATGAGACAATTCATTTCAGGGGTAGGCAGTATTGAAAAAAAAATTGTGTAATTCATTTTAACAAAATTAGCATGGTTGATAAACCACCACTATTTGGTCAATTATGCTTGTTATGGTAAAACGCTTTCCATTACACCAACAACTAAGACACAAGTAAAACATATCATAATTGTTTATTTTAAAGTCATCTTGGGCATCTCTCATCGTGGGTTATAGTGCGTACAAAAAAAAACACTGTTTATAATAACAATACAGTGAACTAACCCTCGACAAGGGATGCCCAGGATGACTTTAAAATAAACAATTGTGATATGTATTACAAGTGTCTTAGTTGTTGGTGTAATGGAAAGCGTTCTACCATAACAAGCATGATTTACAGTGGTGGTGGTTTATCAACCATGCTAATTTTGTTAAAATGAATTACACAAATTTTATTTTCAATACTGCCTACCCCTGAAATGAATTGTCTCAATTTTAATGTTTACCAAAATACGTTTGGTTTTTTTTGTACGCACTATAGTTTATTGTATTGTTATTATAAACAGTGTTTTGTTTTGTTTTTGTTCGAACTATAGTATTAATTATGTTTTGATATTCTATACAGAAAATGTCCGTGCTTACAATAACACTTAGTGTTGTATTGTTTACCATTGTGGTGACTGGACAATTACCACATGAACCTAGAGATGAATTAACTTGTATATTATTAAGATGTCGTCTTAGAGTTAATTGTAGACGTGAACCTAACCACAGATGTTGCCGTATGTGTCCACAAGGTAAGTTTATTGAAGAGAGTTTGTACTTTGTTTACCGCCGAACAATCCATGGTCATCCCTTGATCCCCGAACCCAAGCTTTGGTCTAGCATCATATCCTCGCAAGCGACTGGCAACTGACCTACATTAAACAAATGTTGACGGAGGAAAACATAAAGAAATTATGACCATACTCCACAAAGGTACATTGTCTCATGTATTGAACTGACACTAAATCTTAAAAGAATGATCGTAGTTTTCATGAATAACAATATGGCATTTCAGACTTGGAAAAGGATTCTTATACATGATTTAATATAAACTAACCTTAGTTTGGACATATATTTATCTCACATATTTATTTTATTTATTTATTTAGGTTTAACGCCTTGTCAACATATTTTGTTGTTTTTTACGACGTCCAGTGCACCTAACCTAGCTCTCAAAGACCTTTGTCTATAACCAGTACTCACCTATCCTTCCACAATGCCGGAAACTTCTTCATATACCTTATTAATAGAGGAAAATTGTCTAATTTTCATGGAAGGGTATAACCTCCCCGGGTGGATTTTGAACCCGTACCCCTTTTGAGACACTAGATTCGAAATCCAGGCGCGCTACTAACCCGGGTTTCCGATTGGTAATAAAGGTCTCTGTCGAGACAAAATTTATAATGTCGTTTTATTTTTTTGTATCTAGAAAAACGTTGCTATCATAAAGGAAAATGGTATGATCATAACAGCAAGTTTAAAGATGAATGTATGAATTCATGTTTTTGTAATAATGGTAATGTTGGATGTACGAAGAGAGGATGTGAAAATGGTAAGCTTGTAATTGTTACAATCATTGATGTTTTAATACAGTGATCTGCTATAGTCGTTGAACAAAGTCCGGAGTCTTTAGGATAAACCTGTTCATATTGGCCCATGAAAGAAGTCACCTGAACAGTTTACAAAATAAGCATTCAGAATTAGTTTATTAAAATAGGATATCAACAATATCTTTAAGAATCACAAAAGTAAGCTTTATTTAAATTAAAACTATACATGTACTAGGCGGTCTGCATGAACAATTGTCAAAGTTTGGAGGGAAAAACAACATATATGTATATAATTTCACTTAATGTCTTATCGTATATAAAATGTTGACTATTTTATACCTACGTTTAAATGGCATTTAGCGGTGCAGTAAATTGATTGTTAATTAATAGGTGAGTTTGTTAAAATTATGTTCCTGAACTAAAATATAATCAATATTTGTACCAAACAGAACAGAGCACATACACCGGGGTCCAAAAGTTTCTTTACACTTGTATTTTGTTTCATATTTTCCTTTTATCTTATCGTAGCAAAAATTAATGCAGACACATTTGGTTTAACATTTTATAGTATATTTATAATAAAAATATATATGATAGAACATAGTTGAGATTTAATGATAAACTGTATAGATTCTATTAGTTGTACAACTAATAAAGAAACGTAAAGTTGGTTTTAATATACATGTATTCAAAAACGTAAAAAATTAACAATTTGTAAAGTAAATTTTGGACCCTAGTGTAGACTTAAAGTTATATAAAGTTATAAAATAAATAACACAATATAATGTACAGATGGTTATACATGTATACAAGTACAAATTACTTTGTATGAAAAAAGGAAGACAAATATGCACGTAATACAACAGCAAATTAAAGCATGGCTGTTGTCTAGGGGAGAAAATATTCTATAAAAATCAATATAATAGAAATTGCAAAAACGTATTATTGAACTTTTATATAATCCCTAATAAATAAGCTATATGTTGACTGTTTCATGTCCATAAACATAGGTATTATTATTTTTATGATTTTTTTATTTTATTTTTTATAATTACATTGTGTCTGTTAAGCACTTTTGAACATGCTTAAACATGAATAAAAGTGCTATATAAATTTGGAATAGTAATAGTAACTTGAAATGCATGTGTATAAAATGATTACATTATTCATAATATTGTTACATGTGCAATAAATAATGACTATTATATTAGTATTATTCAATTTCAATTTTATTAGGATGTACTTATAAAGGAAAGTGGTATGCTGATAAGGGTTTCGTTTAAAACAGATTGTAATACATGTACATGCAAAAAAGGAAGTATAAGTTGTACAGAAATGACTCGCAATAAGACATTACTTTATGTTTTGATATGAACATATGTTATCTTGTCCCCATATCACGTCATTTTTCTGCTTTTAATTGCGCCGATTTTTTTCTGGCAATTAGTGGCACTGCGCCCTCTTTAGACCACAGTGGATGTGAAAAATGTAATTTCAGGCAACTTTTCTTTAGTAAAATACAATAAATCTAGTTAAAGCCGCTAATTTTAGGTATTTTCCCGCCATTTTGAAAGTGGATCCAGTCACAAATAAAACAACATTGGCCATACGTTTTGTCAAGAGTAAGTTTTGAAGCAGATGGAGCCAAAATGTACTGTTAATTTAAAAAATACATCATTTTGTATGTCAACATACTTATTTTTGATGATTTCTATGCCGTTGAATAAATATGTCATTGTGTGCTGAAAGTGATCCAGAGTACAGTGGACAATTCTTTTGTCGTAAACAATGGAATAAATGACGTTATTCAAACACTATGTGGATCTAAAGGAATGCAATCCTCAAATCTGATGACCCAAACTATATTTAGGCAATTTGTAAAATATTGAGCTCATTTTTCAGGCATTTTGTAAAATGCTTAGGAGTTTTAGTCAGTTTACAAAATGCCTAAAATGGCCAGGCAATTTACAAAATGCCTAAAAGTTTCAGGCATTTTACAAATTACCTAACTTTATAGATTGCCTGTAACATATAGATTGTATAAATTTTGCACTTTATAAAAATACTTTGATTTGATTTGACTTGAATAACTCATATTGTACGTTACTTTTCAGGTAAAGGTTGTTTTCACAATGGTAAATATTATAAAAATGGTGAATCATTTAAAATAGATTGTAATAGTTGTACCTGTAGCAGTGGAAAGCCTGTATGTACACTGATTGCTTGTCCTACTCGTAAGTAATTAGTTTTGACTTTAACTGTATGACTTAGAAATTCATGGTCCTTACTTCATTGTTTACGGAGCCCCAAAAGTGACATTTTTAAATACATAGTTATTTTCACAATTATTTCGTTTAAACGTAATATTTTATTATTTCGTTTTTACAAAATATTATTGTTTCTACGAAATAATTTTACGTTGAAACGACATTAGTTGATCAGCAATTTAAAGTCGATTAAAATATAAAAAATGAATTGTTCCTAGTTTAATACTTGAATGAGATAAACAGGAAAATTATTTTTGACGAAAGTGGCAAAATTCACCATGGGTCATTATAACCAAGCGTCTTACGACCAAATTTAGTCGTAAATTCATCTATGTTGTATTGTTAAATTATCGTAAGATTGTTGATAGTATGCTGCCCATATATCTTTCACTCTAAGTTCTCATATATACATCAGCAATGACAATCTGAACTTATTATTTCAGCTACATGCTTATATAAAGGCAAGATATATGAATCAAATAAACCAATGCCAAGTGAAAAACGATGCGAGTCATGTTACTGTCGTAAGGGTAAAAGACAATGTGCGCCAACAATGTGTCCAATGTGTAAAGGTCCATTGAGACCAGGAGGGTGTTGTCGAGAATGTACAGGCTTTCCTTTACCAAACTAAGAAAAATAATCTGAATTTTTTAGATATGTCTGCATAATTTTAAAACATGATATTAAAGCTAATACCATTTGCTATTGTTCTATTTTATTTTATTCTTGTTTAGTCGTATTCGGTTGTAATTTCCATCGATGCCAATCTGATAAAAACCCAATCTAAAATACTTCTTTCCTAAACTCTTTAATAAGACAGCGGTCTGATAGACCGTATATGTCACAAAACGTATATGTCACGTGGTGACATATTTAGTCCGAATATGTCACACGTGTGATATATTCGGTCGAATATTTTACACACATTAGCCGAAAATGGGGCATATCATGTGACATATTCGGTTGGAATTTGTTTTTTATACGCTCATCAAAACGTGTTTGTCACTTGTTAAAAATGTTTAAAATATGAAAACAGAAACATGTTTGTCTCATGAGTATATAAATAGAAGTGCAACAAAAAGAAGCAAAGCAACAAATTAAGCATTATCACGACAAAAACCTTGAGCTGTTTGAAAGTGGATATAATTATTGCATTCGATTCGACCCCAGATGGTATTTGTGAATTTTCTGCTGTATCGCACAAATTAAGTAAGCTTGAAATATACAGAGACACAAACAAAGTTCATCATATCATTGAGAACAGATACTTTCAATAAAACGTTAGTTAATGATTAAACATTACGTCTAATGGTGTGGTGTTCCTTAAACTACTTTTGATAGCGAAATTGTGACGGCTACATTACTTTTTTTATAACTTTTTATCGGCAAACTGTTATATCATTTCAAAAGTATAAAGTTAGAATATACGTGTAATGGTGTGATACTCTAAAAACTAGTTAATTCATTATTGTGTTTATTAAAATGAAAAAAAAAGAAATTTTACGTGGAAGGATGTGATTTTTTTAAAAATAACTGATCTAGTTAATGCGTTTTGTTGTTTATTAAAGTTATAAAAGAGATCCTAAAGTTGCTAATTTTACTTTAAACCTTGATGTCACTTTCTCGTCTATATTACATTTAAGTTCTTGTGGCCCCTTACTGTGCATTGTATATCTGCAAAACTAAAAATACTCACGATAGAAATGGTGATGATAATGTTTCGATCACAGTACTGATGACAAGGCGCTGTTGCTGCTGCTGCGGACAAAGATAATAGCAATTAGAATGGGTTCCTTGTATGAAATGTGATATACACATGTACACGGTCAGACATTCATCGCTAATTTTCACAAACGTATATGTCACACGATGTAGGTGCGATAAATTCGGCCAAATATGTCACACACTTGTGACATTTACGTTTTGAGACACATACGGTCTAACAGTGGTCTTTAGGATATCTGTTTATGGAGATTGCAGTAAAACTTACATACTGATCACACGAATCCTGAAAGAAACTATGTTATTAAAATAACACCTTCAACACATAGACAGCCGTTTCGCGTTAAGTTAAGCAATTATTGAGAAAATATGTCACATGAAATTTATGTTGCAGCACTCAAAAAGTTTGTTTAAAAATGTAAACTTCAACCTTTCACGGACTTAAAATCAGCAGTTTTTTTAATAACAAGTTCGTTAATCAGTTAATACTTGTGATGAGTTTTACCTGGTAATTCTTATCCGTGAATTACGTTACTGTAGTGAATCAATTATTAACAATGTATAAAATAAAAATACGAGAGGTGTTCAACTTATATTTGAACACTTTTTTGATGGGATAAAAATCAATTTCTGACAATAAATATCCACATTTTACTTGAATATGTTACAAGTGGATTGTCCATAATCGACTGGCATATTACAATTAAAACTTTGAAACAACATAAGGCTGTTATTAAACATAAATGAAGGGACCGTAGTTTTGGCGTTTTGAACATAGCGAAATATAAAGTAAACGGTCACTTTAGAAGTTGTTATTCATCTTTATCCCATAAGATTTTAAAAACTCTTTTCTTTCACAATTTGTTCATGTATATTTCTACTTCTTCGTGTTCTTTGCAGTTCGAATTGTGCGTGAAATTGCATTTTATTTGTCTGACAACAACATTATCTAAATGAACGTTGAGCTAGATCAAGTACCTGATAAATAACATTATTTATGAATGTTTCTGCAACTACTAATTCATTTGATATATGTATATGTTTAGTTTATGTGATGAAGACAAACATTCCCAAAGTTCTACTTCGAAACCTCTACACAGGCTTTGAATGAGGCTTTTATATTTATGTTATGTGACGTCATATCAAGCAATGAAAGCTAAAGTAAATACTTCTTAACATGGTCATATCAAAGTACTTACAACTATTAAGCAAATCATGTCTATGAAATTGGTGTATGACTATATTATTTAGCAACTTCAATTATAAAAAGTGAAAATATAGTGTTTTATACGTTACTAAATTTGACTAAAATGTGACGACTTTCTCTTACTTGTCTTTGAATTACCCTATAAAGGATCACTTTTTGACCCCTTAAAACATCATTGATTATTGCATTCCTTTCAATTTACACACTTTGGACGTTAAAGTTTTAATAAGGATATGTTTAATTGAATAATTTCAAAATCTACTTTGTAAAATTAATGAATGTATGATATATGCTCTCCAACACTGATTTCGGACTAAAGGCTAAAATGACAAAATGCATATTTTTTTGTTAAAAGACGTAATTTTGTTTTATCAAATTACACATGCTATTGGGATACAAAAAGGTAATTATGACATTTATATCACATCCAACAGACAATATCTAAGAGCAAAAAATGTGGTAAAACTCTAAAAAAATAATGTTTTGGGGTGGTCAACTAACATGCTATAAATATGTTTGATAAAATAAGTTTAAATAATTTTGTTTCATAGAACATTATTATTTAGATAATATTACATATAAAAAGCAATTTTTAGAGGAAACAATCCGGTCATAGGCTTCAGAATCAGAGTTCAGATATGTTCAAATATAAGTTGAACACCTCTCGTACAAACCATGTGTGACACCGATGATGAGTTTTTTTTCAATTCATTGATCATTTCTACCTATCAAACAACCAACACATAACAAGAACAAATATGTATATCAAACATAATAAGGACGAAACAAATAGATTATAGACTATTTTATTGGCTTTTTTCTTTTAGAAAAAGTCCTTTCCCTGTCAAAAAGTATATATACTGATTAGCATGACATACTTAAACATTAAAATATCGATACAAAATGTCATACCCTTTCCTAAAAGTATTCAAACTACGGTGTCAACATATTGTGTATATGTACTAATGGTAACGTAATTCACATAAGTTTTATTTTATATGGCGTGAATCTATAAAAGTAAATACTGTTAACTAGAGATATAAAATGGAAAAATCTCTTTAGTGTATAGTTCATTTGCGCTAATTTTTAGATTTTGAGCAGTAGATTGGATGACTTCGGACCTTTATATAATTTAAACCTTCGTACGACATACGCAGTTTTATAAAATTTCAAAATGCCTTTTCAAATACATTGCAAAATGATTAATACGCAAGCTGTGATAACAAATAAATGTCTACAACTTAATAAAGCTGTAAAAGGACATATCATGGAGAACCATAATGTCGCTAATTTAAGAAAAGAACGGTAACGTAATTCACAATATATTTGTACATAACTTCTTTCATGTTTGAAAATGTTCTACATTGCTGACACTCTAACTTAATTTTACAATAGAGAAATCCTTGTTCTGCCAATGATGAAAACTAACTTATTGGTCATTATGTATAATTTATTATTAGTTAACGAGTTTGCAAACACAATATTCCAAACTGTTAACAATGATTTAAATGGAGGGGCATATTTTCTGTTATATGAAATATTTTCATATTTTACATACGAGGCATAATTCGAAGCCTGCAGTTTATACATGATTTATTTCTGTTTCATGGGACTAAACGTAAAAGAACATCACTCAATACTTCTTGTCAAGATTGATTTGAAGCATTAAAAAATATATTTGATGCATGAAAAATAAGTTTACATGTAACATGTTTCAACACTTCTAGAATATTGAACTTGAAGCATTCCGATGTCAGCGTTGAGTAACGATGATGTAACTTCTTATTGTAAAGACAAGTGCATGGTTTTCTCACTCCACATAATCACCAATTTAGATATAACATATTTTATTGCCTACATGTAATTATTATTGTAATTATTACCAACGTTCTTATACATAGAATATACATTACAGTTTCTAACAGTCTGCCCACAAGTTTGCACCGCTGGTTGTCTCTTGCGTCAAGTGTTGATAAATTTGAACTGTAGCACGGACAATTTTACATCTAGATTCTCTATCTTCTTGTCTGCCTTCTTCACAGAACATGTAGTTTTCCAGCTACCCGTTCTCTCTGTGAACTTCATGTTTACTACCATGTCAGAATATCTCCTTCTCTACATAAAAGGAATTGAGCACTGCTACCATTTTAATTAAATCGCATAATCCATCTGCCTTATAATCAATTATCGCTACCATATTTAGATTAGTGTTACAACGATCTGCAACTTTGCCTTTTATCGTCATGCGCCTCCTTTGGTTTTTGCTTTTATATATTTTATGGGACCATAATCGTATACATTTTTGTCTCATTCTAAATATATTTAGACCTATATTGGTTGTTAGTTTGTAAAATGTTTTTAAGTTTTAATTCAATTAATTTTCTCTTTTCAAGTAGCTTTAGCCATAGTTTGGCTTTCTTCAATCTCTCTATGACCTTTGCATCTCAACCTTGCTTTTACCCACTGGCCAAACAAAATTATAGGGATTGTGAATTACGTTACCGCTCTGTGAATTACGTTACCATTTAAAATGTGTGTCTAGCATGGACATATGAACAATACAAAATAATTGTTACTGTGTAACTAAAATAATGCCCCAGAAAAAACAACTGATACAAAACTGATTTATCTATTATGCACTTGTATGATGAAACTATTTAAGAAACATACATGACTCACATTCATCATAAATTATTCGTAAAAGTCTCTTACTTATGCAATTTCCTTCTTCAAAAACTTTCAAAATATTGACACCTCAACGTTCTTAGGTGTTGCAGTAAATTTAACCTGTTATAATTGACCCAAGGTCCTAATTTCGGCGACTAACTGATATTTGCGGCAACGTAATTCACAATAACGTAATTCACGAATCGATTGTTTATTGGGCTGTTTATTTAATTGCATCAAGGCAACGTTAATTCATTTGGTTATTACTTAAGTTTATAAGAGGGTAGTTTAGATGGAATTTAGTAAGTGGATATAGGTAATGTAAGTGTGTATGAAAACAGCTAGTAACGTAATTCACTAAACCTAGGTTTTATTGAGTGAATACCGTTCTGAGGAGATGTGTGGATTATACAATTAATTAACAACCAATCTCATTTGTCAATTTTGTGCTACATACGTTGAGTAGTTCCCAGAAGATAATTACATATATATAATGCAATGAACATCATGCCAGCAAGCCTGTGGAAAATGGTAACGTAATTCACGTGAATTTGTGGGACAGCAAAGTCAATGCGTAAATATTTTTATGATGTAAGTTGTGGAAGTTCAAACTATTGCAGTTGTTTGGCCTATGTGTATGCATTATGATGAAAGTCAGAATTCTCATTCATTGAGCAGAATAGGGCGACAGTAAATTTGAATATCAATTGACCCAAACAGTGGGACAAGGTATTTTGATGAATATGCAACATTCCCGCTGAGTAAAATTACCATCTAGTAATGGTTATGTTTATAAATGTATATGTTTTCGGTAAAGACATATGTCTCCTAGGTAAAGGACAAATTTGGTAATAAACCATGCTATATTCTTAGTAAAAATACTATGTGACATGATATTTTTGCAATTGCTTAACTTAACGCGAAACGGCTGAGAGTATCTGTGCATGTCTGTGCGAGAGAAAATACTTCCGCCAATTAAAAATTGGACATTGACCTTCTGAATTATTTTTATAAAAGTACTGAACCATCTTCTGCTGCAGCAGTATTGTGATGTACCACGGACAAGAGCGATTACAGCAGTAGGTGTATTTCAAACAGAAAATGTCACCTTTCTGGGACATGTGAATATTGTTCATTAAGAGTCCCAACAAAATAAACCAAGCTGTTACATCTGTATTTCAAAGGGAAATGTCACATTACTGGGACATGTGAATATTGTTCATTAAGAGTCCCAATAAAATAAACCAAGCTGTTACATCTGTATTTCAAAGGGAAATGTCACATTACTGGGACAAATATTTATTTAGAGGCCCAAAAAATAAACCGTAGTAACTGAAATGTCGTCTATTGCAGCAACATTCTATCATTAACGGACAAGAGCGGTTATATCTGTTTTTCAAAGGAAAGTTTTTTTACTGGGTTTAACGCCGTGTCAACATTTAGGTCATTTTACGGCGTCCACTGCACCTAACGGTTAGGTCCTAACCTAGCTTTCCTGGACCCTTGTCTATAACCAGTACTCACCTACCCTTCCTCAAGGCCGGAAACTTTTCCATATTTAATCAATAAGAAAAAATTGACATTTTCTTTACGCGGGGGATGAGTTGTCTCAACTAACGGGTTGAGTTGTCCCGGGATGAGTTGTCTTCGGGTTGAGTCGTCCTGATCCAACATCAAAAGATACAATACTAAAAACTTACCACAGACATCGCAGCACAGACAATTGTCTGCTTAAACAATTCACATAACATACGTCTGTCCTGGTTCTGAGAATACCGATTATATACGGCAAGAAAACATGACAGTGTAACATTGTTACTGACACAATTTCTGTCAGAAAAACTTAGACTATAATTTTGTGGTTTTACAAAATGTTTGCAACAGTCGATGAATCCAGCATTGCTAATTAAGGGGAAGTAACTACATGTACTAGTTTGAGTTGCATACACAATGAAGAGATATGTATCTTTAAGGTTGTTCAAGTGCTGTCAAATAGTTATACATTAAACTATGTGATTTAAATACTCACTATAGGTCTCCTGCACTTAATATCGATAAAATTAGATATCAGTATCTATGTAAAGAAGTTGTAGAACAAATATCTAGTTTTTAAAATCAGTGGGGTTAATGTATGCGCAAAGTTCTGACAGTTAAATGCAATTAGACAATAATATTGAAGATTGAAATCACTGAAAAGGTCGTTTTGCAAAGGAATTATCGATAGTCAACAAATTGGCAGACCAGCGTTGGTGGATAACTGATCTAATACTATAATGTTTTAAACTCCTTCTTGACAGAGACCTTTATTATAAACCGGAAACCCGGTTTGGTAGAGCGCCTGGATCTCGAATCTTGTGTTTCGAATGGGGGTACGGGTTCAAATTCCACTCGGGGAGCTTTTACCCTCTCATGATATTTTGACAATTATGTCAATTTTCCTCCATTAATAAGGTAAATGGAAAAGTTTCCGGCCTTGTGAATGGGTAGGTGAGTACTGATTATAGACAAGGGTCAAGCAAAACTAGGTTATGTGCGCTGGGCGCAGTAAAAAAAAAACTTAATCAAAGCGCTGAAGACACTGAATTTGTTCGGGTTAGAAAAGTGGAATTCAATTTCCAGCTCCAACAAAACATTCGTTCACAAACAACAGTTCAGTGATATTAGTTTGATAGGTAGACCAGAACTGTTCCGGCTCAAGACACTTTATACAATCGACCTATAAATGCAACAGGTAAACCGGACAGGCGAACATACTACTGATTTTTTTCACACAATCGCCACAAGTCAAAGGGGTCATTCTTAAAACAATTCAATAACTGCCGCTTATAAGTTATCATTCTTGCACATTTATTCTACTGTATCTGTATGTAAAATAAATGTAGTCCACTATCAGACATCATTCAAAGTCATTTACTACGATCTTAAAGCTTTTCCTATAGAACGATTCTATTACATAAGATTATGTAACATCTTAATTGACAACTGGCTCAAACGACGGGTCGTGACTGAATAGTTGATACGACCTAAAGAGCTCAACTGAGACGTTTAACTCATAAGCTATAATACATGCGCTTCAGTATAAACCGAGTAACAAGTGTATTTCAGGAATTATTGCGCCTGTCATAGCAGACAATCATTTTGAATTGCTCTATACTTATATACTGAGGGACTACTTCTGGTATTCGGTAAATTTTCAAAGTGGGAAAGTGTCTTAAATACGGTATAAATTTTTAAGGACTAACGTCCCGAACAGATAAAAATTGTGTTGAAACGGCGTAAACCCCAGTATAAATAAATAAATACAAACCGGAATTAAAGTGCTTACCTGCTGATGCGTACAAATGCTCATCCTGTTTACACAGTTATGAAAATACAATAAAAAAAGTATAAAACCACATGTTTTTCCAAACGTAACTTTTTTCCAGCGTTACTTGTCGTACCATGCACTCGCCAATATGAAAGAGTTGTTTATATCAATGTCAAGCGATGTCATTATCATAAATACAACTACAGGTCGTATTCTAGGTCATGCGTGTTTTTGTACTTTAAACAATGGACTTGCCAACTAGATAGGTGAATAAGCTAGTGCATGAACACCATTTTTTCTTATTAAAACATACGACTTTGATATTTAACATTTATTTAAAATGGTATATATACACATTGTAAATTGTATGTAATGCTATTTTGTAAAATAAGTTTAAACTAATTGAAACATAAAATTGTAAAAATAATTCACCCCTAAATATTGATGTGTAATGAAACTGGCTATGTTTATATACGCAATGTTTACGTGGACGACCTGTACATTTAAAGTACAAAAACACGCATGACCTAGAATACGACCTGTACAATATACGTTTACACGTACAGTACCCACCAAAAGTTAGGTGACAAAGGAAATATAATGAAAATTTTGAATTTCATTGATTTTGGTAAAACCATTATTTAAAATATATTTTATATGGTTGATGATTGAATGAAAACAAATTTTTAAAATGCCTCACATTTATAATATTCAGTATCTGATATACCAAATAGTCCAGTCAATACAGCTTTTAACCTAGACAAAATTGCATCAGAAAATATGTTTATACTGTGCGAAAGACCATCAATACAATACAATACAACGAGGGGAAAGTGATGAAAAATGAATTTTAAATAATGCATTTTCTACCTATATTAAAAGGCGCTACAATGCTTCCGTACTTCTCTCCCGCAGTAAATATAGCTGTTTGGTCACAAAAAGTAATTGGATGCTGGTATCATTTTGATTTTGAGTTGACTTTCCGATGTGAACCTATATACCTACATTTAATTAATTTATATATGGCGGTAAATTCCTTAAAAATACTTTTATTGGTGAGGACCTTGAAAAATAGAAATATTTTACTACGGTAGCGCGTTAGGACCAAAATTGACCGTGTTTAGTGTTAAATTTCGTGTCACGATATTTTTGTTGTCTGAGCGCTGAGTACGAAACTTTAAACTCACCAAATTAATGTTATCTCTTAGAATTGTTTTTAAAAACGAAATGATAACCAAGTTAAGCTTAATTCACTTGATATATTATTTGTTTTAGTAACAACATGAAAATAGCATCACACTATATATTTGAGCTTAAACGATTTCTAACGTTCTTGTGTATGAGTTGCATGTAGCAAATTTCCCTCCGTCATTATTTGAAAATTATAAACTGTTGTTGGTTTTGTTATGCCACCGTACTAACCTGTTTGACCAAAACATTGTCTTCAGGTCTGACAAAGTAAGGAAAGTCGAGAACGGGACTTTGCTAAATTAAAAAAAGGTCCCAAGCTGTGTTTACTTCTCTCTCTTTCATGCATACCTTAATTGGATGCCAAACAACTTGAACATCATTTAACGTTGTAAAATCAGTAATTTTAAAAATCCCCAGAACTTACACAGAGTTCAAAGAAGCCGTTCAGATATATATAGACATCACAAAAGAAGTAGACAACAAACCTGGCGAGAGATCATGATGTTCTATTATTTATCATGAATTGGTCACACTAACAACCTCCCTTTGCACAAGTTTGTTACTAAAGTAGTCAGTGCAACATCGTGCGTGCAAGTTAAAAGCTTGTCTCAAACATCTAGACGCAACATCATGTTACATACGAAGAGTATACATACAGACTCAAATATGGAAGAACAACACAGTTTTAAATCTATGTGAGTAGGGATGTGAGTCTGTTACAATGTAATGTAAATGTTCAGCCTGTAAAGACTAAGTTATAGTCTGTCCCTGAAGATATGTTAAAGTGATTCGATGTAGCTGTCGACCGAATTGCGATTCAAGTTGCTGCTCCTGTAATCGCACGGACTTGAGTGTTCAATCATTTGCATGTAGTGTCAAGATCTAGTTTAGCCTCTGATAGCGAATATGCCGACAGTGACAATGATCAAAAGCTAAACATCAGGTTATAAAAAACGGAACGTAAGTAAGTACATTCTGTAACAAATGTATACTGTTACAAATTTCCATGTGTGAAAACAGTAACAAAAGTAACAAATGACATTTTAAATATTTATTTATGTAATACCTATTATTCATCTGTATTACATACGTGTAGTAGCATGAACTAAAACACTTGTTTGGAAGCATATGTTGACTCTTAATTCTGTTTAGTAATCGATACACGAGAAGCTGATTCCAGAAATTCATAGTTTCAGGTATTATGTTGGTACTTATGTCACATTTGTTCATTAAATGATAAATTCATATCAATGACATTTAAACCCTTTTTAGACACATTTGTAGTTTAAACTAAAAGTTGTTATCAACCATGATTTTTGAAAATTGTATACGATCAGATTCCAAAAATTCGCAGTTTTAAATATCATTTTAGTACTTTTATCCAAAAACTGTACAATTATGTTTCTTATTTATTATTGTTATACGAATTATAGTACAAGCACATGAAAGATAGATGTAAAGCAGATTCCAGATAAATGACTCGTTTACGGGTCATTTTTGACACATTTATCCAAAATAATTTCAAAAATGACCTTTTTAAATTTTGTATTTAAGAAGAATTTGAATAATAAGTTGTATTTACATTTTTTTCATTCGTAAATGATAATAGATAGTTATAAAGGGAGCTAATCTAAAATTGTTTTCATTTGTACATGTATATGATAATTGATAGTTGTAAAGGGAGCTAATCCACATTTTTGTTAATGTTCAACGTTTTTGCCCCAAAAAAAGGACTTTCCCCTCGAACTTTTGAGTGCAACTTTTTTTTGAATACTACTATGAATACGAACTTTCATATAGTACTAAAAGAAATTCTGTTGCAATTTTGTCTAGGTTAGCCTATTTTTTTCGCTGTATTAAATGGACTAAAAGCCTCTAAAACCAAACTCAATGTAATTCTTTTTTATAACATAGATATTTAGCTTCTTTGGTAGTCTCAACTATAAATACGGCCATAATAAAAATATAACAAGTAAAACTAAAAAGCGTTTTGAAAGTAAATGGTCGTCAAAAAAATTGATTAAACCTATGTAGTAGGCTCACAAAGTGAAAATGTCCCCAAACGTTTGGTTGATACTGTAGCTCGTAAAATATATATTCATTTTCTCAACTATCTCTGAGCTCAGTTTATTTTGCGGTAAAGTTAAACAAACAAATCAATTAAATGTTACATCTTTAATTACAATAAATGACGTTGTACGTATTTCTTTGAAAGTAAAAAACAAAACAGGTCCGGGATGAAGGTTGATATATAACTAGAGATAATATTTAACAACAACACTTTGGATTTCATTTTTGATACAGAAACTATTTCACTGTGGTTGTATTTCATTTTGAATCATTAAATGTAAGTAAATATTTATATACATGTACATATTTATATTTCTTCCTTGTTGAGCTTACATTATAAAGAGTTTGAATTATAATGAGTGTTGTATATGTACCCGGTACTTATACCTGTGAATACGGTTTCAATAAGGTAACGGAGCCTAAATCGGTGTTTTGAACAACACAGAAAAAAATACAATTGAAACCTCGATCTGTTATTTTCATTTGTTGTGGGCTGTCGTTTTTTCCCTTTATAATTTAAGTAATTCAGTGTTAAAGTTATTATTGTGCCTGTCTGAGTTTCCGTATATGTGTACTGGTTTGAGACCCCAAATTGGGACAGTAAATGTACATAGTTTTAAAATTGTCAAATATTTGTTTTAATTATCTTTACTAAAATGTACTGATTCACCTAGTCAACACTTTTTAATGATTTTATGACTCTTTATAGACACAAAATGTCGCGTGATTTCTATACAAATACATAAAACACTACGAAAATGCAATTGCATTCCTAAGGGCATAAACTTGTCAATGAACTCTGATACACTTTATAGATATATACAATGTATATGTAGTGAAAAAATGGAACTAATTCTTGTTGGATTAAAGTTTGTTTTTGTTTTAATTAATTGTTTTTCAAAATTTAAACTATAAACGTTTAGTTTCATGCAAAATTATTCTGAGGGAATATATCATGTGAAATTGTCATAAATTGAAGTTGAATTAAACTTTATTGACACGATTATTAGTTTTCACAGTTCAACCAATCTTTTAGTTATTTGTAGATTTTGCTTGATAGCTGTTATTCTTGACGCAATGTCATACACATAGCCAAGTGTTTGCCTACTCCTGACGAAGTATTTAACTGGCTCTGGTCGTTCCTAAACATCACGCCATTCCCTTTTCAAAGAGAAGGGAAAACAAGGCATGGTTACCAGATTTATTGATGTGATGGTGGGAGTTGTGCTAACGCTGTTGTTTTTCTGTTCGTCTTCGTGAGACGATGAACAACTTGCATGAGTCGTGCATGTGGTCGTACGATCATGGCGCTCCTCCCTGTCTTATCTCCCATTAATATTTCCTGTATTTTAAAGATAGTATTGATAATGTTTCAATATTTCTCGATTCTTCGATGGAGAAATATGAAAACAATATTGATATAGAAATACATCCCGATAGTAATTTAAGACGACGTTTTCTTTTTCTAATATGCTTGCCCTTATTTCAAAAATATTCATAAAATTAAATACAATTATCTAAGATCTTAAATCTTTTAAAGTATACTATTATCAAAGACAGGAAGAGTGCCATGATTAAAATGCAGTTTTAATGAAAAACATTTCCGATCAGAACATTATAAAAACTTGTATGGACTCGGTTCACGACTCTTTAATGAATCCCTTTGATATGCAAAACCAGTAAGCTAGTTCTTTAAAAAAATATAAAGGCAAAACTTTTTTCTGAGGGGAAGGGTGAGTAATTTTTTCTCAACTGTTAAAACAAACAAATTGATACTGTAGATATCACTTTATATTATAGTGCGTACAAAATAGACAATTCATTTCAGGGGTAGGCAGTATTGAAAATAAAATTTGTGTAATTTATTTTAACAAAATTAGCATGGTTGATAAACCACCACCACTTGGTCAATCATGCTTGTTATGGTAGAACGCTTTCCATTACACCAACAACTAAGACACAAGTAAAACATATCACAATTGTTTATTTTAAAGTCATCCTGGGCATCCCTCGTCGTGGGTTAGTTATTACATATCGTTATTATAAACAGTGTTTTGTTTTTTTGTTCGAATTATAATTATGTTTTGTATATTCTATACAGAAAATGTCCTTTAATACTATAACACTTAGTGTTGTACTGTTTACCATTGTGGTAACTGGACAAGTACCAGAAGAACCTAGAGATAAATTAATTTGTTCATTATTAGGATGTCGTCCTAGTGTTAATTGTAGACGTGAACCTTATCACAGATGTTGCCGTATGTGTCCACAAGGTAATTTAATTGAATATTGTTTGTATTTTGTTCACCGCCGAACAATCCATGGTCATCCCTTGATCCCCGAACCCAAGCTTTAGTCTAGACACATACCCTCGCCAACGACTGGCAACTGATCTACTTTAAACAAATGTAGACGGAGGAAAACATAAAAAAATTATGACCATACTTCACGAAGGTACATTGTCTCATGTATCAAACTGACACTAAATCTTCAAAGAATGATCGTAGTTTTCATGAATAACGATATGGCATTTCAGACTTGGAAAAGGATTCTTATGCATGATTTAATCTAAACTAACATTAGTTTGAACATATTTTTATTTCACATATTTATTTTATTTATTTATTTAGGTTTAACGCCTTGTCAACATATTTTGTTCTTTTACGACGCCCAGTGCACCTAACCTAGACCTTTCAAAGACCTTTGTCTATAACCAGTACTCACCTATCCTTTCACAAGGCCGGAAACTTCTTCATATAAATGGAGGAAAATGACATAATTGTTCGATTTTCATGGAGGGTATAACCTCCCGGTGGGATTTGAACCTGTTCCACTTTCGGGACACTAGATTCGAAATCCAGGCGCGCTACAAACCCAGTTTCCGATTGGTAATAAAGGTCTCTGTCGAGACAAAATTTATAATGTCGTTGTATTTTTTATAGTTCTAGAAAAACGTTGTTTACATAAAGGAAAATGGTATGATCATAACAGCATTTTTGAAGATGAATGTAATTCATGTTTTTGTAATAATGGTAATGTTGCATGTACGAAGATAGGATGTGGTAAAGGTAAGCTTGTAATCATTGATTTTTAAATACAGTGATCTGCTATAGTGCTTGAACAAAGTCCGGAGTCTTTAGGATAAACCTGTTCATATAAGTTCATGAAAGAAGTCATCTGAACAGTTTACAAAATAAGCATTCAGAATTAGTTTATTAAAATAGGATATTAACAATATTTTTACGAATCACAAAAGTAAACTTCATTTAAATTAAAACTGTATATGTACTAGAGAGTCTGCATGAACAATTTGTCAAATATAATGTTTCGTAAAAAACGTTTGGAGGACAAAACAACATATATGTATGTAATTTCAGTTAATGTCTTATCGTATAAAATATTTTATACCTATGTTTGAATGGCATTTAGCGGGGATGTAAATTGATTTTCAATTCATACCTAGTGAGTTTCTTAAAAATATGTTCCTGGACTGAACTATAATCAACATTTATACAGAACAGAACAGAGCACATAAACTTATAGTTATAAACTAAATAACACAATATAATGTACATATAGTTATATACAAGTTCAAATTACATGGAATAAAAAATGAAAGACAAATATACACGTAATACAACAACAAATTAAAGCATGGCTGATGTCTAGGGGAGAAAATATTCTACAAATATCAATGTAATAGAAATTGCAAAAAAGCGTTATAGAACTTTTATATTCTACCTTATAAATAAGCTTTGTAATTTGTTGACTATATTATGTCCATATTTTTTATGATTTTATTTCATTTCTTATTTTTAATTACATTATGTCTGTAAAGCACTTTTGAACATGCTTATAAATGAATAAAAGTGCTATATAAATTTGGAATAGTAATAATAAATAGCTAGAAATGCATGAGTATAAAATGATAATATTATTCATAATATTGTTACATGTGCAATAAATAATGACTTTCCTATTAGTATTATTCAATTTCAATTTTATTAGGATGTACTTATAACGGAAAGTGGTATGCTGATGGGGATACGTTTAAAAAAGATTGTAATACTTGTACATGCAAAACAGGAAGTATAAGTTGTACAGAAATAGCTTGCGGTAAGACATTAATGTATTGATCTAAACATAATAATATATATATATAACAAAATAATTATGTTATCTTGTCACCATTTTCACGCCATTTTTCTGCTTTTAATGGTGCCGTTTTTCCTGGCAATGAGTGGCACTGCGCCCTCTTCAGATCCCAGTGGATGAGAAAATGTAATTTCAGGCAACTTTCCTTCAGTAAAATACAATACATCTGGTTAAAGCCGCTAATTTTAGGTGTTTTCCCGCCATTTTGAAAGTGGATCCAGCCACATATAAAACAGGATTCACCAATGTATTTTCATCTCAGATCAGTTTTCACAAGCAAACCTCACTTTATCTTCCTCTATATAGTGTAACGATCATGACGAAATATTTACAATTAGAAATATTTCGAAAAATTTTGTCAGGAATGTTGCTGAGCTTCTCAGCTATTCAAACATCACATACAACTTACGATCCTCTGGTAGTGTTCAGTAAGCTGTTACAAGAAATAGCATCAAGATAGCAGATACGTCAATTCGTGTTGTTGGCCTAAAATGATGGAACGCACTCCTACATGACTTAAAAAATCAATATCAACAAAAGAAAAATTCAGAAAAAATCGTATATCTAATATATTTTCTCTAAATTTTATAAATTTAGATGAAATGCTTTAAACGGTGATTTTTCTTGATCTCAATGTGAACTCAATGTAATTAATTGTGAGGCGCAATCAAATATACAGACTGTATAAATTGTTGCACTTTATAAGTGGACTTTGATTTGATATGACTGAAATATATCACATTGTATGTTATCTTTCAGGTAAAGGTTGTTTTCACAATGGCAAATATTATAAAAATGGTGAATCATTTAAAATAGATTGTAATGGTTGCACCTGTAGAAATGGAATGCCTATATGTACAATGATTGCTTGTCCTACTCGTAAGTTTTTGTTTGGTTTAATGTAATAGGAAAACATTGTACCAGTTCATCGTCCCTGGAAAGGCAAAATCTCTAGATTAAGCTGTATTAACCAGTTACTAGACACATACTTTCGTCAGTGACTAATAACTGTTCTATATGATGAAGAATCAGTGGTAAAAGGAAGAAAGGCTGTAGAAATCATGCCATGGCGTGGCAACTCCACGAAAATATGCACCGCCCGGGAATCGAACCAACGACCACTTGATCAGTAGACTTGCGTGCTACCAACTGAGCTAGCCGGAAGTTACTCGTACGTAAGACATTGTTTACTTCAATTGATCTATATTATTTTTTACCTTTTAACCGTCACTCTACACATTGCTATTTTGGTAGATATTCACAAAAAGTACGATACAAGTCGTTGGAAATGGAATTTTTAATTTAATTACTGGCTGATTTAGAGTATGTAGTCACGTGATCTTCCGAATGTAAACAAAAATTCCGATTGTAAACAAACTCATGTTTTTCTTCCATTTCTTGCAGCATCAAATAATATTCAAATAAATACATGTCTATGTCCGAAAAGAGTAATCGGCAAAAAAACTATTTTTCCTCACCTCATTAAAGTGACCATAGACCCTGAACTATCAGGCATGGTTTTAAGTTAGTAGTGTAATTCGTCATCTTATCATACCAATGTCACCTCCTGAATGTTGATCAAATTGATTTTAAAATAAATTGTTTCTTCTTTAAATTATTACAGGAATACATGAGAATGATTTTACTGGCGAAAGTGGCAAAACTCGCCATATTTCTTGCACTATAAATCCTCGTATATATACATCTACAATGACTGTTTGAACATACGTTTATATATCTTTTCAGGTACATGCTTATACAAAGGAAAGGAGTATCAACCAAACGAAAAAATGCCAAGTGAAAGACGATGCGAGTCATGTTATTGTCGTAAGGGCAAAAGACAATGTAATCCAGTATTTTGTCCAGCGTGTGTAGGTCCAATAAGACCTGGAACGTGTTGTCCAGATTGTTCAGGTGGTCTTCTAGAATCAAAGTAAAAAGTTTTGATTTAATGTGATTTTTATGAAATTTGTCTGCAATTTTTTAAATATAATTTAAAAATAATACCATTTGTTATTGTTCTCTTTTGTTTTTTTCTTGTTCAGTCTTCCTTCAATTGGGATTTCCAGTAAAGCTTACACACCAAAAAAACCAAACCTTTTGAAGAAAATATGTTATCAAAATAACACTTCCAGATCACAGAACCTCTGCGACTGCGCGAGAGAAAATACTTCCACCAATTCAAAATAAAACATTGTCCTTCTGAATGATTTCTATAAAATTACTGAACTATCTTCTGCTGCAGCAATATTGTGCAGTACCACGGACAAGAGCGATTACAACAGTACGTGTATTTCAAAGCGAAATGTCACATTACTGGGACACGTGAATATTGTTCATTTAGAGCCCCAACAAAATAAACCAACGAGGCTGAAATGTCGGCTACTGCAGCAATAGTGTATCATTAACAGACAATAGTGATAAAAGCTGTATTTAAAAGGAAAGTAGCTCATAACAATAAATATTGTTGATTAAGAGCCCCTAAATTTTATAATTAAAGGCATAATTTCACCTCGAATTTAGGGTATATTGGTCATTTTTAGCTCGACTTTATGAAGTAAATGGTGAGCTCTCCTACTCGCCCTAGCGTCGGCATCGGCGTTCGCGTCCATATTTCTGATTATGTAACGTGTCCGCTGGGCGCATGGCAGTCAAGCCAGCGCTCACGTATGTGTTTTAAGTCGATGCTCCTCTTAACACCGACTGACCAGGCGTCCGAGCATGCTGTAGGGACGGAGACAGAGACAATCCCAGGACACTGACTCGTGTTCTGGGGTTAACAAAAATGTGAAATATATATAGTTAGATTTTCCTCAAGCTATTTAGCTTATATGATTAGAAAACTAAAATAAAGCGTGTATTAAAATGTACAGGTATAAAGCAAGAACACACACCTGAGATAATACCTCAGACCGAAAAACAATAAAAACAACAAAAGTTAAAGTCACGATACAATAAAACTACAATATAAAATAATTTGTACAAACTCAATGTTCCAGACACAGTCTGGAGCAGAGACAAAAGCATAAACAAAAACTAATAGCTCGGAGACACGACCTCGGGTTATAAACCTTTACTTGTAACCAACAGACCCCGAACTCTGACTAGTCGATGTCTTAGGCACAACCCGGGTCAAAAGCAAAGATAGAAGCTAAAACCAATACTCCGAAACACAACCTCGGGGTATAAACTTTTGCTTGGGTCCAACAGACCCCGAGCCGGACAAGTCAATGTTCCAGGCACAACTCGGAGCAAAAGCAAAAGCCGAAACCAATACTCCGAAACACAACCTCGGGTTATAAACATTTGCCTGTAACAAACGCATCATTAGCCCAAACACTCCTTTACCTCAAGAACGACCAGCAGCAGAAACAAAACTTCAAGCATAGGAACTTCAACAGTCTATCTACTAAGACAACCTCGGGCACGATATCAAGGGATACCCCAGGATCTAGCACGATTTACCCCGCAGATTCTGCCACCAACGTTAAAGAGCATTAAACACGCATTTATATACTATTGGATGAGTCTATTTTATAGAACAATCCATTTTCAACCCGAGGGTAAAACAAGTTAATTTAAAAAAGGGAGGTAATTTATCTATTTTCCCTAGCTGTTTGTTTTGTAAGATTTTAATGAGGGTCCGTCCGCTCCATATGGATGCATTATGTGCAGACCTTCCCTAGCTGACCTTACTCAATACTATACGTACATTAAAAATGATAATATAAAGGTATAGATTTCACTCAAAATTCAAAATGAATATTTAAAAAGGTTTAATGCTACATAATTTTAGAAAATTTAAACGTATAACAATTGTCAAAGCCATATACATGTATACTGATTAATAAAGACATTGTTCAAAGGCGATCTACAAAAGAAAAACTACTCTCAACAAAGTCACTGAACAAAACGACAATTGCTGTTCGCTTCAATTAAAGTTTTTGTGCAGTAAAATAGTTTTACTATAACTTTTTTTATTTCTTACGGTATCAACTACAAACTTTAAATGTATGTTCCTTATTATCAACCACAACTCATGTGACAAGGTTCATAACTCCTCAGAATTATCTCCCCTTGAACTCAGAGTTTTCTTTAAAATATGTTTGTTTTTACAGCAACTGTTTTATTTCTTTAGGTATTGACTTCAAACTTTCAATACTAGTATATGTTCCTAATTACCAACCACATCTCATGTGACAAGGTTCATAACTCCAAATACATTTTTTTTAGAATTATCTTCCCTTGAACTTAGAAATTTCTTTATATTTTTACTTTGAATTTGTTGAGATTATATTTTCAAATTTTAAAATATGTATGTTCCTTATCATCAACAACATCTCATGTGACAAAAACTTACTTAGTCGAGCATGCTGTCCCCTCTGACAGCTCTTGTTAATAAACCCCGCCTCTCATGTAGAAGGCGCATCTCCCTTATGTGTAGAGACGCGGTTTTCTCTCTAGTCTTGAGATTTAGACACAGACTGCATGCAGCACACCACAGTGTTGTAGCAGCCGCACCGAGATGGTCGGGGTCAAAATTCAAAATAGAAAAAATGCTATTAAAGTTCATTTTTAAGATTAAAAATATTTTTGATGGCTAGATTAGAAGTCTGGGCTGCTTGTAATACATTTCAGTTATTCAGTAAAATTGGCTTTATATTATTGACCTAGATATTCCCAAAAGTGGTATATGGGTGCTTTAAACAGGGTAATCGGTACTTTGTACCTGAATGTAGTGAGTTAGCTGTTTAAACACATTTTTTATGCTCACCGTTATATGTAAGGGGTTAGCACACTAATCATAGGTGCTTACAGTTTTCCGTAATGGCTACAGAGCCGCAAACTAGCTCCTCATTGTAGTGCTTGGATGCTTTAAACAGTGTTATCGGTACTTTGTACCTGAATGTAGTGAGTTAGGTGTTTAAACACAATGTTTAGATGCTCACCGTAATGTGTAAGGAGTTGGCACACTAATCATAGGTGCTTACAGTTTTATGTGATGGCTACAGAGACGCAAACTAGCCCCTCAGTGTAGTGCTTGGATGCTTTAAACAGGGTTATCGGTACCTGAATGTAGTGAGTGATGTGTTTAAACACAATTGTTAGATGCCAACTGTAATGTGTAAGGGGCAGCACACTAATCATAGGTTCTTACAGTTTTGCGTTACGGCATACAGTTCAAAGATATCACATTGATATAAATTATCTAAATACTGACATAACGGTTTTTTTTTTCAGGAACTTAAATTTGCAATCAGAGTTTACATGCCAGCACTTGTCATTTGTCACTAGATAAGCAATATACAAAAACAATTTATAAGATATGTAAATGATTGTTTTGATACTTGGGTCATTAAACCTTAGTTTAAGGTCATGTAAAGAAAATGCTGATTTACTATTAGAAACAAAGATATATTCAGTTTGTTTCAAGATTTTTGTATATACGTAGGAGAATGTGTATGCTTGAAAACCAATTTCGATGAATGTGTTTATGAAAATATAAAATGTTGATCAAATATACGAGAAAATTATTCATAAAAAATAATACTACATAATTTAAATCCGTAAAGTTTTTGTATGTATGGTCGTACCATGTTTTCAACATGTAATTTGTGCGCAGTTTGTGGTTTTCTTAAAACAATTTAAATAAATATAATTTATGACCATCATAATTACATTCTAATTGTAATGAAGTTGATATTTTCCAAGAAGTAAAAAACTATATCCTGATTTAAGATTGGTATAAAACTAGAGATTACAAATTAACAATAACAATCTTAATGTTATTGTGATTGTACATCGTAAAGATTTGATTCATAAAATGTAAGTAATTTATCGAACTTAATTATTTTGTCTTACATTGTATTAGTTCTATTCATATGTATTACAGATTTTAAAACAAATTTTTACAACTTTTATCAATAGTTATTTTTGATACCATTTCCTTGTCCTCATTACCGAGCAATAAATATTAACTTTGTTGCAGTAAGGAAACAACGAGAGTGGTTTAGAATGGGTTTCTAA
This sequence comes from Mactra quadrangularis, assembly GCA_025267735.1. Taxonomy (NCBI): domain Eukaryota; kingdom Metazoa; phylum Mollusca; class Bivalvia; order Venerida; family Mactridae; genus Mactra; species Mactra quadrangularis. Next base: position 43,484,064 of record CM046299.1, on the reverse strand, counting down.
CCAATTTACCCAAATCACAAAAAATGTAAATATTATAGTTGTATTGGCAAACATTTTGAGAACATATTTGGTTTCTACAATATCGATGGACTTGAAAACTAACCTAATGGTTTAATTGTTTCTTTATTTCAGCTTACTTGACTTAAAAGAACGGATATGTCTGAAACGATTGTGTTAATTAGTAAAGTTTATGCTCTAGTAGAATATGAAATGTTTCTTTTGAAGCATAATGAACGTTATGCATTGTTGTTATTTCCATGTTTTGATTTTTGTGAAAACTACTTTTCTCTAATTATTAACACAAATAAATGGTTGATAAACGGCGTAAATAAAAAGATACATATGTGACATTGAGATTGTGTATCTTGTAATAACTTTTGTTACAAGATACACAATCTCAATGTCACATATGTATCTTTTTATTTACGCCGTTTATCACCATTTATTTGGTTGCTTATTACGATCCAACAAATGTCAATTTTCAAAAGAAACAGGAAATAGCGTCATACCTTCAAGCAAAGGATGACCTCGTAGTCCGGAATCAAACGCAGATCATACCACGACAGTAGCTCCATGCAAATCGATACTAACCGGTCTCTGAACCTATCCTTAAGAACAAACTAAATGATCTAGAGACCACAAATGTACATGCATATATATTGTATTAAATATATGTTATTCAGACAATGAAAGTCCAGACAGCTATTATAAGTGTCGTATTGTTCATCATTGTGGTGACTGGACAAGAAAACAGACCATGTGCTTCATTGAGATGTTATATAAGCGTAAATTGTGATTGGGAACCAAACCATAGATGTTGCTTATGTCAACATAACGGTAAGATTTTGTTGTTTATTTTATGCAGTACATCATCATTTTACCAATCAGCTGAAAACTTTTAAAAGATAGTCCTTGCTGATTCATATGGAGTCATCACATTCCCCGTGGGAAAATGGACAATTTTGATAAGTCAAGACAGGAATCTAAGCGAGATCAACGAATCACTTGTTAACCATTGCGCCGCGGTTGATAATAAAATCAATTGTATTTATTCTCAGGTTAAGTTTGTCATCTTATAAATCTAAGAGAAAAGACTATAATGTTAGTTTTTTAACAAAATCAGCAGATTACCATCACCTGTTAAGACGTTATGTTCAATGTCTGACTCAACCAATCAACTTTGTTTTGCACCGTTTTTACAAGTACTTGCTTCCCACGACAATCATACAGCGGGTAAACGTTTGCTTCACAATGGTTTTTACCACAGTCGCATGTTGAAAAACAAGTCTACGACATGTAAGGCGTTTGCGATGGGCTGTAATGCAAAACCCGTATGAGCCTAAATGGCTGAAAGGCCTTCGTACGGCTGTTGCACGATTGATATGAAGCTTACTTCCAAAAATTGGCGACAACATACACTACTCATAAGTTCCAAACCGCCACTAGTTACATGGCTATATTTTATTGTTAAATAAATGATTTGATTTCTTTTTTAACATACAAGTCAATAATATATTATTTCAACAATTTATTCATATCATATTAATATCACTCACAAAAAATACCGTTAATGTAACAAGCACAAAATGGGGATTTCACAGTATTAACTTAATGCGAAATGTGACCACAGCAACTACAATGACGGCCTGACAGCGACGTCTCATGGACCTGACACAGTTTACCAGTTACTGCATGCTGTAGAACAGTGTCCAATATACAGGCAACCAGACGTGAAAGCTCTTGCAGATTGCCTGGTTGTGGCTGGCGTCCAGCCTCTCTTTTTAACCAGTCTCAAACACTTTCAACGGTTTTTAAGTCGGGAATTCTAGTCCGTCAGTATCTATCAATAAGTTGTTTGATGGAAGAATGATGTTTAGAGGCGGGTTTCGGGGGTCAGGGGGTCTGGACCCCCGTTGAAATTTCAAAAATGTACCCGCCCATGGATGAATTTTTTTACTGTTAGCCAATTTTAAGTAGCACGAAGCAATTTTTCTCGAGCTCGCTTCGCTCGCCTTTGTGCTTAGCATGAACAGAATGATTATGTAATATTTATTATAAATGTGTTGCGTAATTTTGCAAACAGTGGACAATGTGGGTGTGGTTTGAAAGTTTGCACCACCTAGAAAAAGTTTGGACCCTCCCCCTAAAAAAAAATCTTGCATCCGCTCGATGGTTATGGTATCTCCTCGCAATCTTAATCAAACACACAAGGACATTAAATAAAATTTAATTTGATTATTTTTAATAACAATGCGACCGCTCGATTGATAATTGACATACCTGCCTTACAGAGGTACCAGCTTCGATCATACTAACTGGAATCGGGTGTTCTACAAGTGACATTCTCGCCATGTTTTCTGTTTTTCTTATGTCTTAACGTGAATATTAGATGAAACGAAGACAAAAACATGTGCAGCTTATTGCACGGGAATTTTGTGCTCATTTTATCGGAATATCGATTCACCACACATTGCTAAAACCAATGACGATATTTGCAAATTACGATTCTGTAACTTGCAGATGACTACCATGTAAAATTTCTTATTTGAAAATCAAACGATATTTAAGATATTCGATTTTTATTTAATGGCGGTTTAGAACTTTTTTAATGGTGTATATTTTGCGGTTAAGAATTCGAAATTAATTATCTTTTTTTTTCAAGGAAAGTTACGACCACAGTTTTCTATTTCATGTCAACACATAATGCATTAATTTGTATTAATCACTTGCGGCAAAAATCGTCATTTCAGGCAGATGTTATTACAACAGAAGATGGTACTCTGAAAATGAAGAAATGCCAAGTGATGATGTTTGTTCGCAGTGTTATTGTCGCAATGGTAAACGAGATTGTGGACCAATAATGTGTGCAGCATGTATAGGTCCAATAAGACCAGGAGAGTGTTGTCCAGATTGTGCCGTGATAGGATAAACAACATGGCATACACTTTGGTGTGATTTTTATTAGTTACTGTGAACACAGTCCGGATTACGTTTGCTAATCCAGAAATCTTGCAAATTTATTTTTCGTCCGATTAGTTTCAAATTTTCAACAAAAGTATATCTAATTCTGCGCATAATACCAGTAAATTTCCATACATGTTTCTTTAATAGAAATACAATGTATATTCAATTTTTAGTCAAAAGTGTCATTATTCCACGAGGAAAAAGTAAGTTCGCAATATATACGGATTCGCAAAAGTATTCTGGACTGTGTTTGTGGTATCTTCATCTTAAATATGACTTATACAGCAAACAGCAATATCAGTGGTTTACTGCTAAATGGACATGACACCAGAACTCACATTTATAAAATATTCATAATCTGTACCCTAATGAAAGGATTAGCAAATACTTGGACCCTGACATGGTCACAAGTCTTTGGACACAAACGATTACTTTGCGAAACAAATTAGCCACTTGAATAAGAGCTTGGTTATAGTAGTCTCAGCGTAATGTCAATTGATTTGAGCGTGGATGTTTTAAAGGCATTCCATGTTTCTTCTAGAAATGTCTGTTCTAGAAATGTTATAATTGAAGTTTCAAACGTTAAATCGTCTTTGAATAGTTTTCATGCAGTATACATTATATAAATAAAAAGAACACTAGATAAATATTTAATGGTGTAACATCGTTTTCATTTAGTTGGTAAAGTACATAGTGACTGCAACTTGTTTATTGTTATTTTGATATAGTGCGTAAATATTGACCCCGACCTGACCTTTCACATTTGCATCTAATAATCATCTACACATATCCCGACGAAAGTCAGTACCACGCCTATTTTACACTTCGACAGTGATCGTAAAATTATAGAAGTATATTGATGTGTTAAATTTCAACATATAATCCTCGTGGTCACTGTGTAATCGAGCATTTATACTACATTCGTATTCAATATAATGAATATTCTCGCATAAAGGTCAGGTCGGGGTCAATATTTACGCACAATACCAATGTCATTATCAATGGCTCTCTTTGAAATTGCAAATGATACTACTGTGACAGTATTGTGATATTCTACTCATCTACTAAGGTAACCTCACTTTTCTATGATTGTTTATGATCTGGTTTAAAACTGCAATTGCTGCAACGATTTTTCTATAAGCTAGAAAATGACATAGACTGGGACTTTGATGTAAACATGCTAACATCAAAATGCACTTTTCTACTAGCCTTGCAGCAATAATACGTAATGTATACACTCACGATAAGTGAGATATAGCTCGTTTAGGATAACTTGAGACAAGCGTCTCGGTTTGTTTGCATAATTTGGACCCGAGTATTACATAAAATAGGAAGGTCAGTTGATTTTGTGTAATGAAAGTATTTACCATGTCTGAGATGCGTGGAACGTGTGTTCTCGTAATAAATTTAATACATCAAAAACGCACTGATAATAGTCGAAAATTACGTGTACTGTACTTGGATCCAACTTTGCATATAAATCGTATCGTTGTATTTTGTCTAAAGTTATCCTAAACGAGCTATATACATGTATGTACATTTTAGTAACCACAAACCACTCTGAACAATATTGCACCACGTATTGAGCAGAAAGATTTAATTCTCCAATTCAAAGCATATACTACTCTATTAAATAAAATACAGAGACGGTGGTAAAATTGGTAAGGGTTTGTACAACTGAAACTATCGTAAACAGTCGTTACAAAAATACATCAACTAAATGCTTAATATTTTGTTGTTATTTATTTGGACCAATATCAACATTGTTGAATCAACTGAAGCAAAGTACCAAGAATTCTGGAATAATCATGTAAATGGTTCAATGTAAGAATATGTCTTGCATCAGTCGCTATATCTTGTGCTGCAGATATTGACGCCGCAGACACGTGACCTAGTAATAGTGTGATGACATCAGAACTTATATCGGCCAACGATGAATCTAAGGCACCTTTCGGTTGTTCGTGGTTGTTACTTAGTGAGCTTTCATGTAAAATGAAGACTACCACATCGTTAACATTAGGACGGTCACCAATATGACTTATAGTTCCTTTATCTACGATTTCATTGATAATATGTTGAATAGAGTCTCCTGGATGAAGAGGAGGAGCGTGTGCATGATTTGTGTCATTTAGATGATGTAACTCTGTCTCTAATGAATGTAATAGTTCTGATTTGATTACGAAGTCATCTAAATCCATTATCTTCCTTAAATGACGATTATCGATTTCAAGAAATGAAACAAGATTGGCCGACATTCCAATATCAAGTCTATCAATTAAAGCTTTCAGAAGACGAATCAACTCCTTGTATTCTGCTGTTTTTTCTATCACAAATATAATATCCTTAGGACACACTGAAAGCAGATAAATAAACAAACATATTTTAACCATATGTATTCTTTTTTAGAATTCAGATATTTAGACAAAAGGCAAAAAACGTTTGATTTTGGTTTTTTTTATTTTCGATGTCATATTGTGCGAAATAGACGAATCGCCACTTAGAACTGTTCAGTGTCACATACAGATTTTTAAGAAAACTACTGTTGTCAAATATTTATTTTAATGATATAAAGTTATAGTCTGGCGTTAGTTGTGGTAAAATACTTTGTTTAAACGACGAATCGTATTCACTAACAGTGAGAAAAATAACGCGGATATGTAAATTTTACACTTAAATGTCAGCTGGGTAAAAGAGCAACTGAGCCAATATCGAATTAAACATAATTATTGTAAGTAATATTTTACAACTTGTGTTGTCTTGAATGTTTGCAAATAAAAACAAAATCCATACTGACCACGTGCTGTTGTAACTGGAGCTAATGTTGTAACCGTAGTTGTAGTTGATTTTACTGTTGTTGTCGTACTAGTACTCAATTTGGTTGAAGTTGTTGTAGTTGGTTGTGGATAATTACAGCGATCATCAGCACAACATGATAATGATAAACCACGTGATACAACATGAGTTATCTCCCTTTTTCTACCAATTAATAAACCACCACCATCACACATCTAGGGAAAAGACAAAATATTATATTAAATCCTGAACATTCATCTAAAGATTATAAAGACAAAATATTATATTAAATCTTAAACTTTCATCTAGGGATAAAGACAAAATTATATTAAATCCTGAACTTTCATCTAGGGAGAAAGACAAAATATTATATTAAATCCTGAACTTTTACATGATAAGAATGATCCCTCTCTCTTTCAACAAATACCACTAATATTTGGTCTCGTTTATACATATTTATCTCTAGTTTGATTATCAGTTAAGCTCTAACATCTTTTATTATTTTGTGTTCCGATTCTGTTACATGCGCTGACTTGCTTTTGAAATAATTAATATCGTTTTTATACTGACCAAGATTTCATGAGTTTTAAACAAACTCGGAGCTGACTATCCAAATGTAAATGATCCTGCTGTCTAACCAGCGGTCTGCGTATCTTTCTCTTGTGTGGTCAATGTCTTATTAAATCACTGCAGGGCTGGGCAGTAAAAAAGATAAAGATGACCGACATTCTACAAAATATTCCGCCCATGCAGGCTACTGGTGGCGATAATTCCTGAGTGTGGCTGTGTGGTTTTGTAAATTTGTTTACTTACAAAAGGATCTGCACACTTGAATTCAAATTCTTTATGTCCATCAAAATAAGAAGTTAATTCTTTCTTCAAACAAACCTAAAATGGAGAAAAGGATACTAAAGACGTATTTCTATGAAGGTAAACTGCATGTTTTAATGTTGGACATGCAATTGACATCACACAGGACTTTCCATTTCTAAATAGTCATAGTATGTTGACCAATAAAAGAATTATTGTATACTTGGACAACTTTGGTCGCAGGTCTTTGAACACAAAGGATTACTTTGGTTAACAAGTTAGTAGCTTGTCTAAGGGCGTGGTCATAGTAGCTTCAGTGTAATGTCAATTAATGCAACTTCATGTAAAATTGACAATACAACTATATAAATTTTAAGTCAACGTACCATATTGTATGGTTTTCACATTTTCTTCTTGTTGCTTTTTGCTTATATAGTTAATTTTTTTTTTCCGGGATCAAGACTTTTATGTCCCTCGCTTGATCGCCAATGCAGCTAGCCAAAATTCTAAACCCATTTGCTGTCTACGAAATTATGATATGAAAGTGGTTGTCTGGACAGATCATTTTAAGAGCAAGCACTACATCATTTCCAAAAATTTGGTTGCTCAAAAGAAATTGTTGGTTGCCCAAACTAAACTGTGGTTGTTCCAAGCAACCGCGTATCCACAAATATCGTAGACTTCCACTTGTATAATTTATCATTTGTGTGTAATTATGTTAAAATAAGACTACCTCTCCAGCGGCACATAGTTTAGTTGTATTACATAGATGATAATGTTGTACCGCAGTATCACAATGATAACATTCAACAGCTGAAATAATAACAACCAAAGCACTAAAGTTGCATACATTCATCATAATACATGTACTAATATACATGGTTGATATATTCAAGTCAGTTATGTTATCCATGCATCATGAACTTGATACCAACGTCACCCTCATTTAGTAAACACCTATAATATCTTGCACAGATCCCATCTAGTGTACTCAGGTTAAATAGTGTGGTTCAAACAGATTGTCAATGAGGCGGTTCTGACCGTATGTCGGACTGCATGGGTAATTTGTAAAACATTATCAATTTACAGTAAAAAAACTTCATTAAACGACTAGGATTGTTGTTTGTAGGCTTCGAGTGTTCTTGTAAACCACCAAATTTAAGTTCGAACTGTATTTGAGTATCTTGGTTAATGATGCAATCCAATGTCGTCAGCTTATGTTCCCGTTTCGAACAGGAGACACGGTGGCTCGTATATTATTCTTATCAAGTGACCCAATTTCATCTATTGCACCAGTTACAACATGTATATAGCACTATCGTTCCGTCTGTAGAACGAATGTTAATATGTCGAATATAGTTTAAAAGGTTCAGCAAAGGTTACTCACGACAGAAGTCACAGAATCTTTTACACAGATATCTAGCAGCGTCATTGGTGTGACAAAATTCTGGTTGTTGATCAAACATAGCATGACAAGCTACTGTGTCAATATCATCACACAGTGGTTTAAATGTGTCTGATGACCCAACCATATCTGTAAGATAAGTATGTAAACGGAAAAACTTACCAAAGTTACATTGACACTGGTGTGTGGTAGCTGTAAATACTAGTGGTAGGCGTTCTAGGGTAAGATTAAACCCGATAGTCAATGATGTTGATCTGTCCGTATGCTGGAGTTCATCGATCAGAAGACAAGTTTTAGACTGCGTAGTTTATTGATGAAAACATGATATTTTTATCAAGTTATTAAAGGTTTCAAGTTATAAAAGGAAAATATGTCAGATCTTGGATTTGTTTTAGAAAAGCATACATTTGAAATTATTGTAATTTCGACCATTACCTTTCATATAAGCTAAAGAGTTACGTTACTGTCAGGAACCTCAGATGGCTGTTAAGATGACCGCCTGCATTTGTATACATCGTTAAACTGATGCATTATGACACCGTATCGTGTGATTCATCTTCTTAATAATCAACTATGAACTTGCTTAATAATACTAATGATAATACTTATTTCATTTCGGTAACAACAACCTGGCACAAGGCAAACAAGTTATGAATATCACAGTTTGTAAAATGCCATTTTATGTCATGCACGTCAGTGCCGGGGATGACACAAAAAGAGATCAATCTATTTTTCCTTTGTGCTAAAAAACTTGCGATTGACTACCTTAACTTTTTTGATAATCGCAAATACGGCATAAGTTTTTCAAATGTATACATTGTACTGTAGTTGAAATCGTACTTTTTTCTGTATATCAGCATAGTCAATAATAAGATGCATGCCGAACCGATTATAAGAACAAAACACCTGTTTACTCCTCTTTTGAAGTCTTTGTCTGATTGTTGTTGTTCCTGGCATGTTTTCATGTAAATATATAATGTATATGTATAATATGTTATATGAAATATGTTATATTGCCATAGTCAAATACATGGTACTGGGACATTTAAGACATTAACAATGTACAAATACCTATAACATTGCATAGTTTTAGCTAAAAGTTAAAACGTGACAAAGATTAATGATGACCAACTTTGTACAACGTTTGTTTACATCAGATAAGCGTAGGGGACAATGTGTTTTTATATTATAAAGTCAATGTCTTAATGAATAAATAAAAACATGATATATGTTATTGTGCTTTTCATATTTGACTCATCCGTTTATGGGGGAAACACATGAGTCCACACTGTTGGTTAACAGTTTCAAAGTATTTATTCTTGTGGAAACAAAATTAAGTATTCAGTACGTGTGGCTCCGCCAATATGAATGTAGATATTATTCACTTGTTTTTAAACAGATTTATATACAGATAAAAACATTTCTGACTATATTCATCCAACTATATTTTTGACAGACTATTCTTTTAATCGACACACCAAGTGAAAATTTTGCTTATAACACTGTCTGCAGTCATGTTACTTCTAATTGTAACTGTTTCATTCCAGAAAGTGTATCTGCTACAGTAATTAGTTTCCATGCAACAAAAAGGTGGTGTTACTCTAAATTTTAAGATGGCATTTGTTCACACGTTCTTTGCTTAGATCGTTGCTTAAATCGTCCAACAATTCATAGAATTTTCAAAGAATATGCAAACCAATTGAATAACATGTATTTGGAATTAAGATCACTTTTATGACAAGTAAACACTTGCATTTTTATATTTATTTAAACTTAGATTAAAGCCGTGTCAACACAATTTTAAGTTATTTTACGGCGTCCAGCGCACCTGTCATAGCTTTCCTCGAATCTTCTCTATAACCAGTACTCACCTATACCCTTCCACAAGGCAAGAAATATTTCAAAAACCTTATTGATGGAAGAAACTTTACATTATTGTCAAATTTTCATGGAAAGGTATAACCTCTCTGGTAAGATTCGAACTCGTACCCCCTTTGGCATATTTGTTTCCCATTCCCGTAACATGACTTGCCTTGAATGAATATCCTATTTACATGTTTGTATGAGTAGACAAAATAAGTATTTACTTACAAATGGTTATCATTATTAAAATCCTACACATTGTGTCTCGATATTTAACCAAGGACTCCTGGTCGTATAATAGAGCTATTAATTAAATTATATCAAACATCTTACGTAGCGCACTTAATTTATCTTTAGAGATTGATAAGACGCACAACTATAGAAGACCTACATTGGCTGTATATTATATATATATACTAGACACTATAACAGTCTACGAAATTTGTGGGCGTCCGGTTGCCCAAGACAACCACTTTTAGTTTGGAAAACCAACAATTACTTTTGGGCAACCAAATTCTGCATATAAGATATATTGCTTCTTCTTAAAATGATCTGTTAGGACAACCTATTTCATATCCAAATTTCGTAGACTGCTATAAGAATTAAACCAGCACATTCGACGGCCCCTAATTTATTACCTAATACTGATATATATTTGAATGAAGCGAAGCTGATTTGATGTATATTGGGTTAACATATGACACATTGTAGGGTTGTTGGTTTTGTTTCACACAACGGATTGTAAATATGAAAACAAATCAGAAACAGTAACATTGAAAACACAGTTCTTTCACACGGCCAAAAAACAAGGGCGAAATATTTTAGATTTGTTTAACGTTTGCTATTAAAAATACAACACCAACTTTAAGAAAAAATGAAGACCAGACAATAAAAGAGTTATTGGTACTAGACTTGTATGAATAAACAAAGTTAAACTTGCCCTCGATAGCCGAATATAGTACACAAGTTTAACCTTGTTTATTATATATACTAGTCCTGAAACGTTGTGGAATATTATGTTGAATCAGTCTACTATCAAGTAGGGCTACAACGAATGTCGATCGATTATTTTCCTTCGATTCGATTTGTTTCGATTCGATTTATTTAATAATATATTTAATTCAAAATGTACAGTAATACATTCATTTGAGCTTAAAACTAACTTAAACATAAAATTGTTACTTAATGTTTCTTTTTTAACATTAATTTTAGAATAAGACCAAGGGTAAGGGTAGTGAAAAATCACTGAATCGAAATCGAATCGGCGCCATCGCAATCGATTTTCAAAGTATCGAGTCGAATCGTTGCAGCCCTACTTTCAACGCGTTATCAAAATATACTTGTTCGTTAAAGTGGTAAAACGCTGGCCTATCAACCAAAAAATCATAAATATGTTACTAACGGAAGTATGTGCTTAGTGACTGATTTAAAGCTAACTTTAACCCTGGTCGGTGACGCAGTTGATAGTGAGCCGGGATTTGGAATCTCGTGTCCCGAAGGGGGTACCGACTCGAATTCCACCCTAGGAGGTTAAACCCTTCCATGAAAATTTGACAGTAATGTCAATTTTCCTCCATTTATAAGATATATGGAAACGTTTCCGGCCTTGTGGAAGAGTATGTGAGTACTGGTTATACACAAGGGTCCAGAAAAACTAGGTTAGGTGCGCTGGGCGCCGTAAAATGCACACAGCGTTAAACCCAATAAAAAAACCAAAACCAGCTAAATTCAGAGATTAACCTTTTTCAGAAACAGAGAGTAGGTCGACTGGCCGACGCAACTTGACATATAAAGGTGTTGCTACGGCGTTAAACCGGTTGTATTTCTGTCATCATCACGTTAAACCGGTTGTATTTCTGTCATCATCACTTTATATGTTAAGGTTGTAAATAATATAACTGAACTAAAATAAAACAAATACAAAAGTTTGCCCTAATTCTTCATTTATTTTATTCAAATTTGTAGTTTTAACATTCTTGTATCAATTGAAGTAAATTATCAAATACTGTGTTATAGTTAGAGATACTATCTACAGCAAGAATATGTCGAATGTCTGTGGCTATATAACCTGCTTTAGTCAAAGAAGATGAAGTCACTGGACCTACAATCAGTGTGATAACATCATGACTGATCTGTTGAAGAGTAGCGTCTTTGATGTCGTGAGTTTGTTGGAATGTTTGCAGTTGGTGTTCGTTCAGTATCAGTACAACAACATCTTCAAAGTTTGGGCGATCTCCATTACGTCCTTGTTGCACATTTTTTACGATGTCATTAATGGTTCTTTGTAAAGACTCTGCTGAGATTATGTCATGACCAGAATCATGTAGTTTGTTATCAAGGTACTCAAGTAATCTTGTTTTATTTTCATAATCATTAAAGTCCATTAATTTCTTGGCATGTCGCTGATCGACTTCATAGACAGATACAAGGTTTGCAGTGGAGCCTATATCAATAGGCCTAATGACATCTTTAATGAGAGGGACAACGGTATAAGGAGCCAATGAACGATCAAGTACGAATAAAATGTCTTTTGGACAAACTGAAAATAGTAAAAATAAACAAAACAATGATAAATAGATAAACACTAACACTCGAATATACATAATTGTTCTGGTTTGTAATGATTGTTTTCACGCCCCTGATCAGCAGTCGGGGACATTTGAGAAGGACAGTATGCTTTATTGATATTTCTAGGCACCTTTTTCTAGGCAGAATTTATTCAACCTCAGTAACTGCAGTAGCTTATTACAGTACATCTTCTCATATTCATAATCATTGTCATGAAACTGTGGTTTGAGGTCAGCTACCCAAAGCACTTCATCAAGAATGTGATAACAGTATATGTTATTCTGGTATGAGAACAATTTAATGATTAGGTGTACGTGTACAGCATATTCATAAAATATATCAAATATTAGCTAGTCATTATGAAGAACATGCATGAGTTTGTGTATACATTTGATGAATTTCAAATTAATAATGTCAAGACTTTGAATTAAGCAAGAATATAGTGGACTAAACATGAACATTTGATAAGAGCATTATGTCTTGTGAATAATATATTTTATCAAATGCTTTCCAGTCGAATACCGGGATTTATTGGTGAATATATTCAACGGTTTTGAAACAATGAAAATAAATTTGTATACTTAAACTTTAAAAAAAGCCAGTTTGAAGCATATAATAAACAGAAAATTTGTTTATTTCGGTACTATATTTTTATTCGTGGCTACGCCACTCGTGAAAATATTGCATCCTTAGCTCACTCGTGAAATCGATCTTACACCGAAATAAACAAATATACTCTATGCCATAGCAAGTATTTCGAATTGGATGAATACACGGATTGGATTGCAGAGATTGAGAGAATGGATTTCATATTTGTTCTGTTATATAATATTTGCCATTCTCGTACCTAGAAGTAATCAAAGTTTCTTATTCTAGAATCTAGACAATCTTTGAGTACGAGAATGAGAATCTGCCAGATTAATAACAAGAATTGTTATTTGGAGTTGTCTTGACGGAGAGACAGTGAGTTTGTACGATATAATCGGTTGTTTTATATATTCATATCTTCTTTACATTATAGTTCGTTTTTTCTCAACTGTCAGAACTTGAATAATTTCACGGTGAATGTGTTTGTAAACATCATCTTTGTGATACTCCCATGAGTTTCCGAAAGTGTGTATTATGATTGAGTAAAGCTGCTTACGCTGTATGATTTGTTTTAGACAACTGTTACATATACGGGGCATCGGTCTATTTAAAACCATAAGTGTGGGGTTTATATTTCGTGTGGGGCATACATAAAACCTCGCAATTCTAGCATGTTTAAAATGATGTAGGGGGTGTAGGGTACCCTACTAAAATAGTGCCCGAAAGCCGGTTTTAAAAGTAAATGTTATATCCACCACAAAAATGCTATATGCCCCACAAATGTATATAATTTTTATTGGGTATTTTGTTTCTTGTCAATATGTTTTCACTTATTGTAAAATTAAATATATACTTGATATATATAACGTAGCACCCCTTAGTTCTGTTGTTTGGAAATGTTCATTATATGCGTACATAGTGGCATATATTAAAACTGACTTTATGAAATAATGCCACTCAAGTCGGTCTTATATATGGGCCCCGTAAATGGTGGCATGTGTGAATATATAGATATATTTGATAACAATTAGACCACCAGTACAAAAACAATGCATTCAGTCACGTGAAATTATTCAAGCTTTGACAGTTGAGGAAAGACGGACTATAGCTATTGGTAAACTTTACCGTGATGTGTTGTTGTAGCTATTGTTGTTGTTGTAGTTGTTGTTGTAGTTGTTGTTGTTTTGTCTTCAGGAAAATTACATTTATCGCCAACACAACAAGTGACTGACACATCACGTGATATAGCACGAGTTATTTCCCTTTTTCTACCAAATGGTATAACCAAATCATTGCCACCATCACAAATCTGTAAATCAACGAAACAAATGTAAACAAATAAAAAATACATTTCAAATACAATTTTCAAGTGTCTAACATGGTAATTGAACATTTTTAAGAAGACTAACAATTTCTGTAATGGTGTCATAGTTTGATATTGCAAGACCAATTAGCACTCGTTTGACACTGACTGACTGACGCAGTATAACGCTGTGTAAGTGGATATTATATGCAAAATAGTTCAAATTATCGTTGATCAAATTAGCTTTAGAATAAAATGCTTTTATTATCGATTTTTGATTTTTGAACTTATATAATAAAAAAGTAACATGTGTATTTAGCTCGGATCGCTAGTCATTTGGAATTATATTTTGTGCATCTACATACAATGGATAATTTAAGTATAATCACCTGACTATCTGCACATGTTAGTTGATACGCACGATGTCCATCAAAGAAAGACTTCAATTCTTTTCTCATGCAAACCTGTAATAAATGAAGAAAAAGGAGATAGATTATTAGGGCAAACAATTCTTAGATGAAAAACTGAATATATATCATGTGAATACTACCAAAACAAAGAAGATCCAGCTTAGCTTTCAAAGACTTCAACTTGATAATCAAATTTTCTAAAAAAAAACTTGAAAATCGTATAGAAACATTTGGAATGAGTAAAATAGTGCATTGATAAAATGGATTTAAACGAAGCAACTCATAACTAACTTTTTACCAATTCTTTGCAAACTAATTATCATAATGCAAACGGATTTAGATAAAGTAACTTAGAACTAAACTCTAGCAAACTAAGAATATTTATTAAGAGTTGCTAAGAATAATCTTAAAACAAATTTAAAGATACATTGCCGTTTTTACAGAATCAAGTTAGAAGTAGTAAAAACTACATAGTACCTCTCCTGCAGCACATAGTTTAGTAGTGTTACATAGATGATAATCTGCTACTGCGGCATCACAATGATAACATTCCATTGCTGAAATGACAAATGTATACTACAACTTAATCACTCAGTGTTTCAATTCAATGCTTATTATTGTTCGGCTCTGCACTATGGGCGTTACAATAAGAAAATTGTATTTGGTATTTCTAGTCTGTTAAGTCTTTTAGACAACCCGATAAGAAGCACGACAAACATGTCAACATTGTAAATGGACTAATATTTGATGAAGTAGTTTTTAATTTGTAAAAATGAGATTCTTGAAAGAAATATACCTGAATGTTGCAGGTCAAATTCAATGATTCAATTGTTGTCTTATGATTTATGTTATACTCATATTCTCAGTTATACTCGTGTACTTTATGTTGAGTTTGTTGAACTTTCTCGAAGAAATAAATATACGAATAGTTGTTAATATTATAGTATAGTTAATCATTTACATAGTCTAGCAATGAAAAGTTTACAATCCCTAATTTATTAGTTCATATAAGTTCATATATTTTTTAGAATGACGAACATTTCTAAATAATAATACTCCTTTCAACAATGAATGAATAAGCGTATACTTGGACTAACATAGTCGCATGTCTTTGGACACAAAGAATGTCTTTGTTTAACAAATTAGTGACTTGTATAAGGACGTGGTTAAAATAACCTCAGCATAATGTCAATTATTATGCAATTATTCACATTGCTGATTGTGATGTACTTACGACATAAGTTACAGAACCTTTTACACAAAGTTTGTGCGGCACCATCCATACGACATAAGTTCGGTTCTTTGGCATGCATTAGTTGACATGCTGACGTATCAATATCATCACATGTTGGTTGGACAATAGTAGCTGCTTCCAACATATCTGTAAAAAAGATGTAAGCAGACATATCAAGAACAGCAACAGTAAAAAACACAATCCTACCACACAGTGAAGGGACGCCACAAATGAATGATGAAAACAAGAACTTAAAGAGTTTCCGCCTTGGAACGGACAGCGATTACCACTAGGGGGTTTAGCCAGGTGTTAGAGCACACCAAACTCACACTGTCCGCAACAGGTTTAGGAACAAACAATAACACATTGTATTTGTGAAAAATACAACCCACCCTTAACTCGTCAATGTTGCGTGCAAAAATATACAAACACGTAAGGAACAAAATGCAAAAAAGATTGCAAAGGTAAATGCAAGTACGCAATGGCCTTATGGAGACAAGAAAATCTGAAGTTAAATCAGCAAGATTTATTTCATCTTCAATGGATAGAACAATTACAATACATAGATAATCAACATGCTAAAGTGTATTATACCATGAGATGATAACCTTAAACATATTTGCTCTATAAGGGTACGTGTTTATTTAAATTGTTACTTAGTTATACTGTGATGGTACTATTATATAACCTTTGTGCTGGTTCAGTAAAGTATTTGTTCTGAAACGCAAAACATTTCTTGTAATTAAATTGTAAAATATTTAAGCTGAAAATGCACTGAATAATGATTTTGTTAATTTTAGTATTTTCTCAATTCCGTGTGTACGCTTATACCCTTATCTGGTACGAGTAACATCTTTAGAGGTTAGGTTATAGACATTCTTGATGTACAATGAAAAGATTTTGAATGCAGTTTGAAGGATTCCATAGTACTCAAGTGTATTTAAGATCTTACTGGTATTAACCATTTGAAGCAACCATTCAAGTTATTGCAAATTAAAGTATGTAATTGAGCAGTGCAGCTAGATCACTTACAATTATTTGTAAATATTGTTTTCATACTGATCGTTGTTGACATGATATACAACTCTCTAGTACACTGTTTGAAGTTATGGAACATTACTGCTCAGCACAGAAGATTGCTGATTGTTAAAAGTGCGGTGAAGTACTACTTTGTGATCTTAGCAAAAAGGCCAAATATATATCAATTGTCACTAAAAGATATATAGATTCATATATATTTTATTATCATTCTTTGTTTTATATCAAAATCGTGATGTAGGATTACATGTCAACTATTTGAAAATCTTGTTTAGATTTAAGATAAGCATTGACTTAATGAGGACAACCTGTTCTGTGATAAATTCGTTGTATTAGTATCTTTGTTCTTCTTTTTAATATAAAATGATATGTACAGGTCTTATATGTAAACAATGCAACTGTAAACATGACCTGCTCTACTATACCCAGTATTTGGGACGAAGCATTAACACTTTAACTGTTAAGTAGGTTTGAGCACATCCTATTGACATATACACAATTTACAATGCACATTTAGTTAGTGTGGGCATATCGTATTATATTGACATATATACAATTTACAATGCAGATTTAGTTAGTTTGAGCATATCCTATTGACACAAATGCAATTTTAATGCACATTTAGTTAGTTTGAGCAAACAAGAATTACGAAAATTTTTTTTATAAAATTTACAATGCACATTTATTAAGTTTGAGCATATCCTATTGGCATATATGCAATTTATAATGCACATTTAGTTAGTTTGAGCAAACAAGAATTATATTGACATATTTTTTTTATACAATTTACAATGCACATTTATTAAGTTTGAGCATATCCTATTGACATATATGCAATTTTAATGCACATTTAGTTAGTTGAGCAATCATGAATTATATTGACATACACTTTTTTATACAATTTACAATGCACATTTATTAAGTTTGAGCATATCCTATTGACATATATGCAATTTTAATGCACATTTAGTTAGTTTGAGCAATCATGAATTATATTGACATACACTTTTTTATACAATTTACAATGCAAATTTAGTTAGTTTGAGCATATCCTATTGACATATACACAATTTACAATGCACATTTAGTTAGTTTGAGCATATCCTATTGACATATACACAATTTACAATTCACATTTAGTTAGTTTGAGCATATCCTATTGACATATACACAATTTACAATGCACATTTAGTTAGTTTGAGTTAATATGTATCATATTGACATTTTACAATTTACAATGCACATTTAGTTAGTTTGAGCATACTTTTTTGACATATAAACAAATAAAAATGCACATTCAGTTAGTTTGAGCAAACATGTATTATATATTGACATATTTACAATTTACAAGGCACATTTAGTTAGTTTGAGTAAGCATGTATTATGTAGACCTATATACAATTTACAATGCACTTTTAGTGGTTAGAACATATTTTATGGACATTATACAATTTACAATGCACATTTAGTTAATTGGAACATATTTTAAGGACATATATACAATTGACAATGCACATTTAGTTAATTAGAACATATTTATAGACATTATATACAATTTACAATGCACATTTAGTTAATTGGAACATATTTTATGGACATTATACAATTTACAATGCACATTTAGTTAATTGGAACATATTTTATGGACATATATACAATTTACAATGCACATTTAGTTAATTGGAACATATTTTATGGACATTATACAATTTACAATGCACATTTAGTTAATTGGAACATATTTTATGGACATTATACAATTTGCAATGCACATTTAGTTGGTTAGAACATATTTATGGACATATATACAATTTACAATGCACATTTAGTTAATTGGAACATATTTTATGGACATATATACAATTTACAATGCACATTTAGTTAATTGGAACATATTTTAAGGACATATATACAATTTAAAATGCACATTTAGTTAATTAGAACATATTTATGGACATTATATACAATTTACAATGCACATTTAGTTAATTGGAACATATTTTATGGACATAATATACAATTTACAATGCACATTTAGTTAATTGGAACATATTTTATGGACATTATACAATTTACAATGCACATTTAGTTAATTGGAACATATTTTATGGACATTATACAATTTGCAATGCACATTTAGTTGGTTAGAACATATTTATGGACATATATACAATTTACAATGCACATTTAGTTAATTGGAACATATTTTATGGACATATATACAATTTACAATGCACATTTAGTTAGTTAGAACAAATTTTATAGACATATATACAATTTAAAATGCACATTTAGTTAGTTAGAACATATTTATGGACATATATACAATTTACAATGCACATTTAGTTAATTGGAACATATTTTATGGACATATATACAATTTACAATGCACATTTAGTTAGTTAGAACAAATTTTATAGACATATATACAATTTAAAATGCACATTTAGTTAATTGGAACATATTTTATGGACATTATACAATTTGCAATGCACATTTAGTTGGTTAGAACATATTTATGGACATATATACAATTTACAATGCACATTTAGTTAATTGGAACATATTTTATGGACATATATACAATTTACAATGCACATTTAGTTAATTGGAACATATTTTAAGGACATATATACAATTTAAAATGCACATTTAGTTAATTAGAACATATTTATGGACATTATATACAATTTACAATGCACATTTAGTTAATTGGAACATATTTTATGGACATAATATACAATTTACAATGCACATTTAGTTAATTGGAACATATTTTATGGACATTATACAATTTACAATGCACATTTAGTTAATTGGAACATATTTTATGGACATTATACAATTTGCAATGCACATTTAGTTGGTTAGAACATATTTATGGACATATATACAATTTACAATGCACATTTAGTTAATTGGAACATATTTTATGGACATATATACAATTTACAATGCACATTTAGTTAGTTAGAACAAATTTTATAGACATATATACAATTTAAAATGCACATTTAGTTAGTTAGAACATATTTATGGACATATATACAATTTACAATGCACATTTAGTTAATTGGAACATATTTTATGGACATATATACAATTTACAATGCACATTTAGTTAGTTAGAACAAATTTTATAGACATATATACAATTTAAAATGCACATTTAGTTAGTTAGAACATAATTTATGGACATAAATACAATTTACAATGCACATTTAGTTAATTGGAACATTTAGTTGTACGGATGTGGCATAGACTTGACAGTGCTCTACAACACGTCTTTTGTGTGACAGTAATGATGAACCAAAATTTAACATTTATATATAATATCATTGATGTAGACATTCTTGTCTGCTAGCTTAACTTATTTCAAATATGATTCAGCGCATGAAAACAATCCACAAATAATTTTCGCACAGTCAAATCAGTCTTATCGTATATAGAAATGAGATGAATGAGATATATAGGGACACTAAATTTGTCACAGAGAAGTTTGGCCGAGATTAGAAGCCAAATAAGTATACCTTTTCCTAGATTGATCCGCCCTGATGTTTTGAGAGAGTATTTGGAAGCAAAGAACGTACTTACGGAAAACAAGTACTATACATATCTGCCACATTTTGTCCTTTTACAGAAACACTAACATCTAATTATTAGATCAATGTTTTTGCCATAAAACAGTCCTATATCTATTTTTATATATCTATACATCAAGGTCATGTGAATATACTGATAAGAGCCAACTATTTGAGTGTAAATCACAGATTTTGTCCTTTATACGATGTTACTCCATACTCACCTATATTCTTAAGGGCATACGCTAACTTGGTTCATACCTTTATTTGATTGTTCCAAATGTTAAGCTAAATCACATTGTACATGTCATTTTGTGGTTCCTTTGTCCAGCCTGTGTTAGAAGAGCAGCACGTAAAAATGATTATAACTTGTTTACTACAAGAAAGAAAGTGACTCTAGAGAGGAACAATACACATAGTTTCATATTTAGAGAACACCACGTGTCTCTCTCTCATACTCTTATAATAAACATTTTCTTCTGTACAAACGAATCTAAGCTCTCCGATACTCTACAGTGTCAGCTTCTGTTACTACTTCGTATAAATGTTTTCACCAGATAAATATCTGATGTCAATAGGATGAGTGTCAATACTCTGATGCCTCTCAATCATGTTCCTATTGCAATGCATGTTTAAGATAAATTGCAAAAGTGGTTGTAAATCTCGAAGAGTCGTACAATATAAGCGTACTAAATGGTCTTCAGCTAACGAGGCAACTAATCAAATGTCATGAAGATATCAGACAGTACACATGAGGGTGAGATAATGATATAAATGACAACAATAGAAAGAAAACAAGAAAACATATTGTTGGTTATTTTATTCAAACCCAAACATTCTATACATAACAATTATACAAAATAAAATGTACATGTATAAGTAAAAAATCAAATGCAATAAGAGGAAAATTCCATAACAATACTAAGTTTTACAAATGTTTTGACAAAGTCCTAGCACACGTGTTTGTACTACATAACAATACATTCATGAAATTCAATATAACTACGTTCTATCATGCTTAGACACATACTTGTTACGAAATACTTAGAATTGTAGATTGTCCGAAATTGACGTATCCGAATTATACGCTTATTAAGAAATAGAAAAAAACGAAAATTAATGAAAACTCCTTGGAATAACACCATGTTTAGGATAAGCAGTTGTAAGAATAAATTATTTCCTCCAGTGTATACTTCAGAAATATGCATTCGTATTAATAACATACAACAATTTACATTGTATTTGGTTGCTTCTTTCCTATATGTTTTAAATCAAAATAAACGTACGTTGCAGTGAACGGCCAATTTCAACATATTCATATATTCATTCAAACGCATTCATACAGTTTTCTATACATTTGAGCAGCATATTGATATATATTCTCTTCCAATATTTTTTATAGATACATAGGAAATATGAAATATATTTTAGTTATTCCTGGCTTGATATCTTCTTGTCCACATTCAATTGGTAATTTTGTATGCATATAAGTACAAAGGCTTTATTTACACGACATTACCCTAGTTTTATGCACTATAAAAATAAAAACAATGAGTTCACAGAAAGGTAAAATTTGAGTGTGAGTAAAACATGTATATTAAATGTAGGTAATGAGTTCATGTACAATTAAAGGGAGATAATAATATATAAATATTGGTATAGAAACCAGGTTAACTCCCTTTTAAAAGACTTTTGTACAAATCTTCATGTTTTGTTCAGAAGATTGGATAGAAAAACATAAATTTGTAAATATGATTATATCACAGTTAATAAAGAAAAATACTGAAATTTGAAATAAATAGAAAAAATATCACAGAAAAATCGACATAAAATGTATATGTACACAAATAGTCATGATTAGCCAACAATATAAAAATTAAAGACGCAATGTATTTCTTTTCTAACAGTCGTTATAGTTTCTATTTTAATTTCAATTTCATTGCAACGTTCTAAACTTATATGATATTTCATATAAGTGCTATATAAAATACAGTTAACATTATTTAGCAGCGATTGTTAACCCAGTGGGCGTGGCGTTGGCAGCTTGTGCGTCAGACGCACGTTGGCGTTTCAACTCCTGCTGCATAAGATAAACGGCAGCACGACATGGTTTCACTTCCGGTTTTTGATACGTCATATGTGTGACGGTGTTAAAGTCAAATTCTCCCTCGCTTTTAACTGGTTTATCAACAGGCTTGAAATCGGCAGTTGGTGAATATTTCTTAGGAGTATAAGATGCTTGTTGTACACTCTCTGCTTCAAACTTCTGCTGTGGAGGAAGGTAAGGTCTGTTCTCGTGGAAATCACCATACCTAACACGTGGTGAAGGTCCCCAGTTCCTGAAGAATTCCTTCGAACTTGTCATATCTTCAAACCGCGCATCTGATCTTTGAACTTTCTGTACCGGAACAACAGCACGTGAAATATAAGCACGTGACAAATCTATTGGACGATAGTCTCTCTGAAAAACAAGACACAATACATGTATTTAGTACTTTCGTATAACAGCTGGATACTTGTATTATTTATCTAAGTATTACCTAAATGATCTTGCATGCTAGGTTTGTTTAGTGATTACTTGTTTGGTGTTAAAGTGATTTAAAGGGAAGAGTCGTATGACCCCATTGTTAATCTATTTAATTACCTTACACAATCAATTGTTCATAGTAATGATACACGAACAGTAGACTTAGTTCACAGACAATTTGGTCGCTTTATTGTGCATATTTAAAATCGTAATCTAACGTAACAGCTCACGCTGATATTAGAGCATTATGGTTGGGTGTAGAGGGTTGCATTTAACTTGATTCTTTAATACTTGTAATTAAGTACTTTTTACTTCAAAAGTAAGTTTAAAATAATACCTTATTACTAGTTTCAACGTCTATTTCAACTTTAGGTGGAACATATTCATCTTCTAGTTTACATGATTTAGGTACTGGATTCTTTAAAACATCATGTCCTCTGTAGATCTTTCTTTGTTCTGTCTCAAAACAACGTCTGAAAAAACAACAAATTAGTGATTTTATTCATACTGCTTTAGATTAACAACAAAGCCGCGACAGTGGCGTAGTGGTTAGTATGTATGACTTCGAATCCGGAGATTGCGGGTTCGAGCCCCCTACATGAGTTGTCGGCCAAATGGTAGGGTAATATAATTATGGTGATAGAAAAGTGTCCAGGAATCCTATAGTAGGAAGAGCTGGTCGTATATATGACCTAAATATGTGTTAAATACGACGTTAAAACCAATTAAAACAAAGATAAACAACCGAACTGGTATCCAGTGGAGAGACATTGAATTTTTAGAAATATTCCTCATGTGATAAAAAAACTTGGCAATTTGTGTAATGAATACCCTTTTTGAAAATGGGAAAACGCTCGATAATTCTTAGCATGTGGAAAAGTTGTTCGCATTGACAGGATAACTTACTGGTGGAATAAAAGAAGTCGCCAGGACTTGATTACATATTTTTAAAACGACATATTTTATTATTTCCATTTTTGTATCATTCGGAACACTTCGACCATTAATTGAATGAATAATATCAGTAAGATTCGTGGGGTCTACTTTAAACATATTTTATTGTCAAATAGTTAACATAGATAATATACAACAATGACAGATACATACACAAATGACAATGGGGTCTGGCCACAAGTTCTCACAACTTAGATTCGTGGGGGTCCCACCAAGAATATTGTAGTTTTGTTACATACGCAATGCGAAGAACGTACCGGTTGTGCAAAGTAGTTCATGTTGTAAACACACAAGGCTTTGTACAAACACGTTTGCATTTAATATAGGCGACTATATATTGTTCAGCATTATCATGAAAATCGAGTACTTCAAATTTATGGACTGAAACCGAGACATGAATCATTGCCAACAAAATTATGGATTCGTTTACTTTGACACCGGTTAAAGTATTCTATTAGAACATGCGACACAAGGGTAGTTTCGAAATGGCGTATAAATATGTCCGAAGTTATTCGTTTTGAATGGCGAGGCTTTCAGAATGTTCTTGTACATCAGAGGCTACCAATGTATCTGAATTAACCATATATACCATCTTACTTTACAAGAAATATATAGTTCTATTTTATTAACCTGTCACAACTTAAATAATTACACGGTCACTGAACCTGGTATTTTTTTACTCCTTTCGAACTTGTTATTTCCCCGATATTCAAAATCGCTGCATACATACATGTAGTTTGATTATCAATAATTAATATGGATCGGAGGCTCAATGGTTAAAAAGAAGTTGAATAATAACCCATTCAGTGACCGTGTAATTATTCAAGTTGTGACAGGTTAATATAAAAGAACTATACTAGTTTCAGTAAAAACATAATAGTTTTATACTTACTTGTTATCAAACTTCAGATCCAATGTATCCGGTGCTGGACGTGCCGGTGGTGGGGGTTTAGGTTGACCACCAATATATCCTGGGAAATCATGTCTAGATTGAGTCTCTCCATTAAATTTACCACGTGGTTTATGCTTGGATAAATCTGATTGGCGGACAATTGGTGATGGACGGTGATCTCCCTTTACATCTTTATAGGTATCCATATGTGTTGTCAACATATTGTGGTCGCCTGAAAATACAATGATGTGAACTTTAGTGTTGATGTTGAGGTTAAAGTTACCATAGGAAAATCATGATATTTGGTCATGAAATATTTTTCACGGCTATTCTTCCATATATTCTAAACCAAGTCGGGCAGTTGTCTGTCACTGACAGAAGAATGCGCATAGTAACTGATAAACAGCTTAATGCAGACTTTATCTTTCCAGAAACGGTGAATAGATTGACTGACCACCGTGATATGACTTATACCCAGTCCTGTCAGACATACAAATGAATTTGTACTTGTAGTAACTCGTATCTTCAATTAAAGTCAATCATTCATTTGTTTGCTGTTCGCGCAATTATAACATTGTCATTGATTCAAACTTACAACAGCGAAACTATAGTCTAAACTCTGACAATGAAAAGCGATGGTCTAAAGTAAATACAATGATAAAAGCACTTAAAATATTTCAAATTTTCAATCAAAATGTTAATCTACATGTACATGTATATATTATAATGGTCGTACCTTCCATTTTAATATGTGACTCAGCTAGACGTATAGCATCTGGACGTTTGGCAAATTCTCCTTGAAAGGATTGTTGTGTTTCACTCTCTGGTATGTTGTCCTTTGTAGGAAACAATATAGAACCTGCAGTGAAGAAAACAGAATGTTAAAAGTAAACATATAGTTACTGTTACAATTGGTTCTTACATGCGTGTATTTGTACACGTCAGTTAAATGATAGTAAATTTGTTCAGGAATACTTCAAAACAGTCACATGCTTATATATTAATTTCTTTAAAACGTCAAAAGGAAATTGGGCAAGATAATGCAATATTTTTTCAACTGTTAATTGCAATAACGTCCACTTGTGTGGAATGCAAAAGCTATTCATGTAGAATCTTTCAGCAATTCAAACAAAACTAATACATGTATTTTATAGAAAATAAATAAAACTCGATCACTTTCATCAAACAGGCACATTAGTGAACATGTCTTTTGAGGATCAGGATAACATCGATAGTTACACTAAGTACAGACAATTGAATAATGAAAAAAATAATTGCATGCATACAATGTAACAAGTAAAAACTTAAGAGTCATTATCATTGAAGGACATTCATATCCACTTACCTACAAAACTAGGTAGTTCACCAAATGGAACTTGTTTCTGACCAACCCAATGTTTATGATGATCCTTATAAGTTGTTCTACCATCAAACTTGGCACTTGTACGACGGAAGTTCTCGCGAGGTTCAAATCTTCTTATTTCTGGTAGACTTTTCTTCTGTGTAAATTCTTGGGTATAATAAGTATTTTTCTCCACAGGTACTGATGGTGGCTCGTAGAAATCTTTCTGTGAAAAAAAACATGAAACATATAAAGTTTGAAGAAAGGGATTTGAAAAACACATCAGGAACAGCCATTAACAAACCTTTCACGTAGCCCAAAAGGAAAGATGGAGATTTTTACAATTTTGAAACTTATGTTATAAAACGAACACCACAAACAATAAAAAACAAGAACCTTTAGGGTTGCGGCTTTGGAACGGACAGTGCATGATAAAACAATTGAAATCATGATTTAAGCGATCAATGGGAGAAATTGCCAACCTGAATTGAAATTAAGACAAAATGTCACTTACGATTTAGTGGAAAAGAACAAAAAACGAAACTTTTTCTAATTATAAAATGACATTTAAAGATCATTAAGTAACATGATGTATTAGAGGAGCAAGAAGTCACATGATATGTTAGAGAAACAAAATGTCGCGTGATATGTCAGAGCAGCAAAATGTCACGTGAAATTTTAGAGCAGCAAAAAGTTAAGTTATAAATGCTTGTAACTTACAGGAGCAAAATCTGGAGGTCTTCCGGTCTCTTTTGGTGTCCTGAATTCTTCTCTCTGATTGGTTGAAAATGTCATTGCAGGAGGGTGTGGGTCTCTAGGTGAAGGTGGTGGTCGTTTACTAGATCTTGGTCGAATATTATGTTGTTTAAAAGTGTCCCTATAATCGGATATATCCGGATACGATCGTAGACGTCTTTGTTTAGGCATTGCATCTTTCCTCCTCTTGTGACGTCTGGAATTAACAATGTTGAGAAATTTGAACATATAAGACTATTATTATCATTGGCCTTATAAGCCGTTTTTTTACATTTTGTTTTTCATCTAAATACAGTACTTGTTCATTACCAGTATAGACACGGGTTTGTTGAAGACCTTATTCTACTTTAATGCCTATGTCAGAATATTTTGATTTTGCAACATGGGTTTCTCATAGAAAATACATAATTTCAAACGAACACAAGGTCATGTGCTAGAGGAAAGTACATGTTACTGTTACTTTTATCGTACTTTACTGTTATTAAAGAACGCTGATTACGAGGTCAGGTCAGAAACTTTAACCATTCGGCCTTTGAGAACACAATTCATAGTAACTATATCGACAAAAGAGTACATTAATTTTGATATATATCGACTGAAACTAAATTTCTTGCTTCAAATCGCTTGGAAATGTTTTCATAGCACTGGCGTGCTCATGTTAAGCATTGACTATGATATAATCTATATGCTATTTCAAGCTTAACAGTCAGCAATAACAGGCCTCAAAGACCCATTGTACTTAACACAGCAGTTGCTATTCATTATATTTCTCAAGCCCGGGTAATTTTAATTAAAAATCATAATCAATAAGTTTCTGTTGACTTTTTTCATTCAAATGATATCACAAATTGATACTATATTAATATAACCACTTAATGTAAAATAGTTAACGATATTGTTAATTTACTCTGTAACTTGGTGTCAATAAAAATGCTCGAGAAAACATTGCAGAATTATCACAAACCATTATATAGTTATATGTATTTACAACAGTTCTGCGTTTAGACTTTGATATAAAGAATTCTATATTAAATTGTAAGTTTACATGATGAACCCACGTATTGGAATATTTCCGCTAGAACACATTTAATCAATGAGGATTTGTAATATATTGAAAATTATTAATAAAGATCAGTATAAATATACAGTGGAACATGTATATTAAGACCACTTAAAGGCTTCAGTTTAAATGGTCTGAATAACAAGTTGTACTCATTATTGAAATTGAAAAACTTGAATGCAGACGCCTTAGAAGTTTTCAGCGTTGTCTAAAATCCGGCGTTGTTTATATTTAAGGTTAGGTTTGAAACTGGGAGTTAGATAATACAGTAAGGATCCACTATGAGGCCCATTATAATTGATGATCTGAATAGTGAGATGGTCTTACTTTAGGCACCTTTTTTAATATCAAATAAAGCACATTTTTCTTTCTTATCAAATGAAGCATTTGTGACTTACAAATCATCAAAAAGACGCGTGATTTTGACATAACCAATGTGGTCTTTAAAGCGGAACTTTACTGTAATACTGAAGGCATACTTGCATATAGATTTGTTTACTCTTTGAAATAACTTATTACAAGTATATGAAATAAGCTTTTACAAAAGAATATTTAAATGATATATACATACTGTTGACTATTGAATGAGTTTTGATACATTTTAATGAACATATCGACTTATACAAGATATAATACAAAGTTAAATAGGAAATTACTACACGCACGCAAGCTTTTATTTATTTTGCATTTATAAAACGATTTATAATTCTTGAATGTTATTTAAAGCTAGGTTATGATAGATTTGATAAGGCTGTGTATATATTGCTTTTTACATCGAAATTAATCATGAATTTATTTATAGTTAATGTTAATGTTTAAACTCAACTTGAAACAACGGTCTTTAATTGAAATGACAAACATGCAGCATGCTTTAGCATAGCATTTATCGATAAATGTATAAAGAGAAATACGTAACATCGATATTCAATGTCATGACTATAAACTGCCCTCCAAAAGTTCCTTCACACATTCACAACTTATATTGTGGTAAATAGAATTTAAAAAAAAAAACAATTTATTGTCTAATGATTTTCAAATGTTCTAATCAGTACATTTCTCTTATGAATGTGAAAAAAAAATATCTCGAACATGATATTGGTTCATTGAGATACATTGACCATAGCTTCGGAGGTTGATCTACATATTTTACCTGCAAGTCAAAAAAAGAAGTGTACTAAAAGAAATTCCATTTTTATTGCATGAATCAGGAATGAAATAAACAATAATATAATAATCCTTCAAATTTGAACTTAGAAATTGTAGCAATTTAATTAATTAATTGGCATTGTGGGGAAACTTTTGGAGGGCAGTGTTTCTTTCATGCTTTACGGTGAAACGTCACGTTATTCGATGAAAATAAACGATGAAAATATAAATTTTATATTTTCATCGCAGTGAAAATATAACCTTATATTTTCATCGTTCATGATGTCATATTAGAGGATAAATGACGTCATCTTGGAGTAGAAATGACGTCACGTTATAATTTGTGCAAAATACATCAAATAAAACGCCAAACTAAGCATGAAAGAAACAGAATATTCGTCAACTTTTGTGTAAGATGACTTTTATTTCAACTCGTGAACTCAGAAAGTGACATGATGTGGCTATGCCACTCGTGAAAATATGTTTTCTGAGCTCACTCGGTGAAATAAAAATCGATCTTACACCAAAGTTGACGAATATCCTCTATATACTTAATTTTGTCTGAAAGATAAGACCACATGTGACTGTTCATGTATAAGACCAAGGACTTCCAAATAACGTGACATTATAATAACTTTACAAAATATGAAATATAGAGTTATATTAAGTAAAAACAGGATTAATAAGCAACTTAAGATATATTCTATATTTAATCTGTTTATATTGTACACGAGGGATAATTCTATAATCAATTTGTATATAAGATATTAAGAGATTAAATGTCCAAATGTAAATTACATATTTACCCTCGTTTTACAAATGTATATGAATGTTGTATTACTTGCAATATTACATACACGATACATGTCGTTATTTCTATTTTCTCATTGACTGGGTCTGCAATATTTTGTCAGAAAGTCTTCGAAGACAGAACTTTCAAAAAGGTAAAAGTGTGAGAGTCTACATCTATGTTGTTTTATTAAGGATTAATATGATTTACTCGCATTTTCACAGACCTGGTAACACATATACATGTACGTACTTCATCAAAATGATATATAAAATATACTTTACAGTTTAAATAACATGTTGGCATTTAGATGTAGACGTATTTAATTAAGTATACTTAAACCAAAACATCAAGTTTGCGTCTTGGCTCTCAATTCTGGGTGTAAAGGCTCTGGTAAAAGATTATTAGGAAATAATTTACCCAACAAAAATAGAAAATATCAATTTTACAACACAATATAAACAAAGAAAAGTAAACGCAGTGGACGCTGTTTGTGATAATCAGTTAAGAATATTTATTAAATAATATATATATTTATTTATATAAACAAGCGTGATACACTGTCCATCATACAACGGTGAGGATAGTGGTTGTCATAATTAATGATTTCATAGCATATACAAAATACAAAATACAAAAAACAAATATATTTATTTAAGCAATTAATCACAAATGTGCTTTTCTGCCCTCAGTTGGCGACGACAACAATACATAGAACAGAACACACATACATACATATATACATATATACATAAATTACGTATAATTATATACATTTAAATTACAAATAATGGAAATAAGTCATCAGAAATATGAAAAAATATATATACATGTATTGCACTTGGTGGGTTATAACAAACACCTGAACAACTCAGATCTTCATAAGGAGATATTTAATATGAATATACATC
This sequence comes from Mactra quadrangularis, assembly GCA_025267735.1. Lineage (NCBI taxonomy): Eukaryota > Metazoa > Mollusca > Bivalvia > Venerida > Mactridae > Mactra > Mactra quadrangularis. The sequence goes on along the minus strand of CM046299.1, from coordinate 43,453,129 downwards.
GAATCATATCTTATTTCAATCATTTGTTGCTGAATGGTAATGGATTTTATATAGATAGTTAAATATTGCATTCCAAGCTTAGGATAATTCTCTGCGTTGATTTTCTTCAATCTTTAAAGGTGTTCAAATACTTTTAAATGATTAATTATCAAGTAATGACGGTTAATACATTATGAATATCTATTCTAGGTCACGTGGTAATATATTCTTTAAGAAATTCATTACCAATACAAAGACTATACTTCATCGTAAAGTTTTGTATGCATTGAGTAAATAATCAAACCCCATGTTTAAAGTTATACTTATATAATGTTTAATAGTTAAACCTCAAATTTCAATGATTAATTACGTTTCTTTTATGAATGGGTTAAAGTCACGAGCAGTATTTAAAATCTAATACGATTCTAAAAATAATCATAATGGAAAAATGTACTTCAATATGTAAGACTTTTTTTTTGTAATCGTGAAGTTAAAATATTGTTAAAAGACATTGTACTTTAATAAACTAGTAAGATTTTTTTTTATTATAATCTTGAAGTATATGAAGTAATTGAAAACTTATTGGAACGCTTAATACATATATAATTGTATTGAATTTCACTCTATAGAAATAAATCATATTTAAATTACAGAATGTATGCGTATTGGTATTATACGATACAATATGGAACACGATCGGTGACTTTATACTTTATAAAGAATAAAAGGGTCGATATTTTTTTACTCATTATTTACAATGATGTAAATGTAAAAGATGGATATTTATATATCTCTTATGTTATCTACTAGAGTTATGTTTTCTTGATTTATGAAATCGAACGTCTAAAGTTCATGATATAATATTATTCTAGTAACAACGATATGTTAAATACAAATAAACTATATAGATACTTAAAGGATTTGACACACACTCATAGAAGTTAAATTTGAACTTTACTTATAATCATCATATTCTCATATCGGTTCCAATATAGTCACGCACGTATGATGACTGCATGCGTATAACGACAACGTGTGTATTAAGATCATGTTTGTTTTAATTGGGTTTAACGTCGTATTTAACACATATGAAGGTTATATACACGACGGTCAGCTCTTCCTACTATAGGTTTCCTGGACAATTTACTATCACCAGTACTAACTTACCCTACCACGAGGCCGGCAACTCGTGTATAGGGTATGACCTTCCGTGACCGGGCTCGAACCCGCGATCTTCGGATTCGAAGTCAGACATGCTAACCACTACGCTACGGCCGCGGCACGAGTTCATGTTTGTATCATCAAAAAGCTGCTGGTACGTTCGTATTTGGAGAACACGCATACAGACATGCCCTGTCACAGAGCCTATGTTTTGTTGTTTTTTCATGGTTGAACGCCGTAGAAAGTTAGCAAACCATTGTCTAGGTCATATTATGGCAGTCAGTCAACCTACTCACCGTTCTTGGAAAGGCTAAGTCTCTAGATTAAGCGGTTATCAAGTTACTACGTATATACTTCCGTCAGTGACTGATAACTGTCCCAAATGATTTGAAATCAGTGGAAGGATGGAGAATGACCGTGGAAATTATTTTATGACCAAACACCTAAATAGTATGCCCCCGGGAATCGAATTTATGACACCTCGATCAGTGTATGAGTGTGCTACCGACTGAGCTAGTCGAGCGGGCGCAAGATTTTGTGAATAAGTATCGAACATGCATACATGGAAACTCAATCAACAAAGTCAATATACGTGTTTTAAAAACACGCTTCATGTGTTTGAGTATGACTAGACCACGCATTCAGAAAACCCCTGTCCATGATGAACTTGACTGCAACTTGTCCGTAGACGTTCCTCAAAGCGGCCGTTGTAGACAGGGTCTGACTGTATGTACAAATCATGTTCAGATAAAAAATATTCTGTCTTGAAGTTTGTTACTTTAAAGTTAAAGTTTATTGTTTGTAAAGTCAGCAGTTAACTTTAAATAAATACTTTATATTTAAGATATCGTGTTGATACGTAGAGAACAGAGTATAACAAATGTTTGTAGGATTTTTTGTTTGATTGTATAACTTTAAACTTTAAAATATTGACGATTGATTTTTGATTATCTTAACAATGATAAACACGTACTGTGTCTGTATGAATTTATATAAATAGTCTACTTATAAAATATAGTGTGTTTTTTGGCCTACATTTATCTATACATGTATTTGAAAATTCTCATTGAGTTGACTATTAAGGTAATTTCAATCTAGTAGGTAAAGACAAGGAAAATTTAAGCATGGCTTTATATAAATCAGAAATATTAGACATACGTTCACTATATATAAGATAATTAAGTTAATTTAAAGTTCGGGGATGGTACGCAGAGACGTGAAGAGCAAATTAAAATGATGTGATGATTAATTAAGAATAAAATCATACGAGCTGGTTTGGTGTGTCCGTTCAAGGGTTGTCATATCAACATGGTTTGAACTAAGTCAAATGAAGTTTTATCGTATTAAGATGGCCAGCAAGATGGCTAATACATATGTTGAAACAGGTTGAATGAACTGCACACTTAGCGTTAGTGATGTTTGCTACATAAATTAAACGTAGCAGAATAGAACAGACCATAATCTTTATTGTATAAGCTGTTCTGTTCTGTTCTTATACAATTAAACGTAGCGTTGTATTGCCGCTCAGTTATGGACCAAACTTTGGTCGAGTAACGCTCAGTTTAGGGCCCAGCTAGGGCTGAGTCTTTGATAGACAGCTAAGAGAACTGTTGAGCCGTAAACAGAATTACTTTTGGTTATCTTACAAATCGTATATTTAACATATATACTGGGTGTTAGAATAAATTCTGAACTTGTCAACTGATTGTGTTGTGTGTTGAACATTTGGTATCGATATTATATCGAAGGCTGAGCGAAACAATATTGTAACTCCATTTAAAATCAAGGGAGTTACAATAATGATTCGTTTAGTCCTCGATATACAGACGGAAATTAATGTATAAGCCCTGGCTATTCTCGTTCCCAGAGGTTATCAAGATTTGACTAGTATCGAGAATCCGGATAGTCTCAGTGTACAAGAATGGCCCTGGCTATGCTTGCTATAATTCTTTCTTCGGAATGCATAGACTCAACATTCTTATATCTAGTAGACATAATGAAATATATAGCGACATACACATAATACATGTATTTTAAGATATATAACTTTGGTGTACTGTACATGTATAACAACAGAATTAACATTCAACAAATCTAGACTAAGTCAACAGGGTTCTAAACTAATTCTATGCAACAACTAACGAGAATCCTAAAATCAAACAAAAAAAAATGATTTTTTATTTTTATTTTATTTGTATGACAGTTTGAAATTATTGTCAACGGCGTCGACGGCCTGTCAAAATGTAATGGTATTTACCATTCCAATTTAACTGGATAATTTATTGACTTAACTAAGTGATATCGATCAAAGCCTTATTTACAGACATTGATTTTACTCTCCTAACTCAATGAGAACGATTTGAAAAGTGAAATATGCTTCTTGGATAACGTTGTGATAGTGAGAGGATGTCAAGGGTTTTGTCAAATATATGGATAGATCTATTGATTGATTTAGAGCTAAGATTGTCGAGCATGTATGTAAACTGTAGAAGTAGACATTTACATATCAGCCATTATTGGCTGAAGGTACGTTGCGATCATAATCATAATTATTTAAGGTTTGGATGCTAAAGCAGAATTTTATAGACTTATATAGACATATGTATGTTTTTAGACATGTGTATGGCTATAACAGATGATGTGTAGTCCATTTGGTCTCTCGTCCGCTTTTAAGTAAGCGTTCACTTTCTTTCATGCAAAGCCTTAGTGGGGAATAGCACTCGCACCACTGGCCCTCTAACAGTAAAAAAGTTATGAGTACATTTATTTTACTTTAGTCACCTTAACAATTAAAAAGTCTTAGCAAGGAGGCATAAACTATTTAAAACAAATACCTTAAATAGGTCAAAAATATATAAAACTGAAGTTTTAAAGACAAAACTTGTCACTAGGTAAGTTACTGGCAGTATCATCGTGTTAGTCGTTTACTAGTACATGTATGTATAGTTTTTTTCTAATTTATGGACTCCGGCGCGAGTGGTTCGAAAGTCCTTCTGTGTGTGCATTTTTTAATTATTAAAACGTATATGTTGCATTTTTATCCTAAAAATTCAGCATACATGTAATTATATTGTTCCAAATTGGAATTTTATGCTACATTTCTTTCTATTTTTGTTCGTCTGTTGTTAAACATAGACGCCTTATGTTTAAACACATGGAAAATAATATTATTCTGCATTCATACACAGACAAGGATTAACACTTTACCAATCAAAACCTTATCCTTTTCCAATCACGGAACTACCATTTAAAGTTATATTAAGGGAAACAGGTTTTCCCTTTAAATCCAGACTTAACATGCATAGACACGAACTAAAATCGGTGCGATTATGGATTACTAGTTCACACATTTGATAAAATTTACAGATAAAAAATTGACAATTTGTACAAAGTGGAAATTTGTTAATATGTTCGTTTTATTATCATGGCTCGGCTTACATTTTAACAAAAAATAAACAATATAAGATTGAAGTATAAAGATTAAATAATAGATTAAAGTTTTGTATACTGGTTGAGACAATATCTTTAAAATGATAATAAAGAATATATCAATAGGTTTTTTATATATTATGTGCTATATTTTTAAACCATTCAACCTAACTTCAATGAGGGCTACGCAACGGAAGGTAACAAAGTGTTCCTATTGATAGTGTCTTATGATCACGGAAATTGCCGAGTAGTTACGATTACTAGATTTTCTGTATTTATCATATTACTTCGGCTCTATTCGATAAACCTCGTTATTTCCCGAAGTTTGTCATTAAGTGAAACGTATTGATTTAGAAATGTGACAATAGTAGAGATTGCAGCGAAGCTGACATTGGATCATATCGCTTTGGGGTAAAAAAGTAATGTTGTCTATTTTATACTTTAAAGAGTCATTCAAACTTGCTATAAAATACAACCAGTCCCAAGGAAACAAATAAGAAATACAAACAAGAAAGACGACTGTCTGGTGTCGGATGCCTTCTGACTAGTCCTTTTGATCTAAGACAACAATCCTTATTTCAGATTTACTTGAAGTAATTGAAAAGACCGGTGTTACACCAACTGGTTTCGATTTACGTACATCCGATTTCATCTGGGACAATTATTTGTGGTTTGGACATCATCGTTTACATCCGGTACGCCTCGGTCATCATTTACGAATATATCTGCGTATAGAATATCGTCCAGGAGTTCCGTATGCATATGGCACGGACAGTAACGGAATTTGCCGATCTTACATGAATAAATTACGGCACTAATACATTAACAAAAAAGTTCAATAGAAGTCGTATATCATATTGTTAGTGTATAATGTATAGAGACATAAAGGTTCAATGATATATCGATATATTATAATAAAATGTAAATATACCATTGTGTTGCATTGTGGGTGAAATTATAATAGATTCCATTTTATATTAGATTTTTTTAACTTTGTAGACAAACTTTAATACAAGCGTATAAACACTGTGCAAACAATAGTCACGTGTTTGAACAATGACAATTGACGCCCTGTAAACTGTACACAGACATTTATTCATTAAAATGTTAATAAATTTATAGAAATTGACATAATGACTTTATAATTCAGTAGATATATAATAATTTACATTCTATTCATATTAATATACAACGCGTGTTCACATTTACAATAAAGATCCGTTTTGAATTTCACAACAGAAATTGGTCGTTGAATTGTGATTGTAACTTAAGAGGAAGGCTTCTTTCTCATAGCAGAGCGTACATAGCATACAGATGAAGTTGACCCTAAAGTCGCGTGGATAGAGCGTTTAATAGTAATTGAATAGTCGTTCCGTCTTGGTTCAAACCCATGCAAACGTCGATTCACTGAGCAAGACAACCCCTAATTGCTTTGTACAGAAGGATAAGATAAGGTTAGGGAGAAATTAACATAAACTGTAAGAATTTGATCAACAACGTAGCTAGAATGAAATTGAAACGACTAAATTAGCGCAAATATCATGACATATGACTCAAGATTCCACGATTAATATTTTCAAACATGAAGTTATCCCTAAACAGTTCCAAATAATGTCCAGTGTGTACATATATTCTGTAGTTCTCTTTACAGACTAAATGAAAAAATCTCAGTTAGGTTATGTCGGGCTATTATCATCCGGTTCTCCTCCGACACATGAACATATTTTACAATTCCCTCTGAGACTATCATTATTTGAGCAACATCAATACATTGCCCACAAACATTACTGTGTGTTCTCTTTTAATACCTTGCTTGTGGGACAAAATGTAACTGTAGACCTTTAAAATACATGAAATTATGCTAATACATGTAAGTAAAGTCATCGAAAGGCACAATGTGACATGTTTCATTATGTACAAAATGGAACTTGAAAAAAAAACAGGAGCATTGTGACACCGAAAACTTTAGTTACTATTAATTCGCTATTTCAACTTCATAATACATGTACATGTATGTTTGTCTGTTTTAATTATTCCATACGAGCTCACCAAGTACCTACGCCATGAAGAAAATAAATTTAGTATACCAACGAATATAAATTTAGTATACCATCTCGTGACAACGATATTAGTTACCAACAATAATGAAATGATCATAGTATACACAAATGTTAAAAT
>CM046299.1:42038950-42196282 GCA_025267735.1 Mactra quadrangularis | reverse complement strand
GTCAGTTTTTGAGCGAAAAACTTAGCGTCACGAAACCGCCCCAAGGATGATGGGGTCTGTTCGGGGGGTCAAGTCGGTCAAGGTAAAGCGCGTAACCGGGGTCCTAAAGCGGTGCGGATAGCGGGGGCCTCGATTTTGCGTTTCAGGGGTCCCAAATATGAAAATTCTGCACTATTGCCTTCAGAGCTGTCTGACCCCCTTAAAACAGGTTTTTGGGGCTAAGGTCCACCTAGGACGCTGAGGAAACTTATATTCGGACCCGCTGGGACCTTCTTAGGCCAAAACTGGAGAAAAAAAATTTTCGTGAAATTTTGAACTTTGCGACAGGTCCGCGTATGCAGAAAATGTCAGTTTTTGAGCGAAAAACTTAGCGTCACGAAACCGCCCCAAGGGTGATGAGGTCTGTTCGGGGGGTCAAGTCGGTCAAGGTAAAGCGCGTAACCGGGGTCCTAAAGCGGTGCGGATAGCGGGGGCCTCGATTTTGCGTTTCAGGGGTCCCAAATATCAAAATTCTGCACTATTGCCTTCAGAGCTGTCTGACCCCCTTAAAACAGGTTTTTGGGGCTAAGGTCCACCTAGGACGCTGAGGAAACTTATATTCGGACCCGCTGGGACCTTCTTAGGCCAAAACTGGAGAAAAAAAAATTTCGTGAAATTTTGAACTTTGCGACAGGTCCGCGTATGCAGAAAATTCAAGAAATTGCAAATTTTGGTGCGGAGGATTCAGAGTCGCCAAACTTCCGGTTGGTGGGTGGGGTTGGTAGGTGAAGTCAAATCGGTCAAGGAAATGCGCTTAACCGGGGTTCGCAAGTCAAACGGGAAAGCGTGAGGCCAGGTAATGTTTCTCAATGGTTTCCTACTGTAATTAACAGGGATACTCAGTTCTATTCATCTCAGAGGTGTGAAAGCCCAGCCACACAGGCGTTTGCGCGCTATATCCGTTGGAGATGGATCGGAACCGCCTATGAAATCCCCACTTTTGGCCTGGAAATGCCCCGGGATGACAATGTCATTGTCTCCCGGGGCATTTCCAGGCCAAAAGTGGGGATTTCATAGGCTTTTTATTTAAGCCTGGCCTAAAACTGTACTTGTTGGACAGGTGCGCGTATGCAGAAAATGTCAGTTTTTGAGCGAAAAACTTAGCGTCACGAAACCGCCCCAAGGATGATGGGGTCTGTTGGGGGGGTCAAGTCGGTCAAGGTAAAGCGCGTAACCGGGGTCCTAAAGCGGTGCGGATAGCGGGGGCCTCGATTTTGCGTTTCAGGGGTCCCAAATATCAAAATTCTGCACTATTGCCTTCAGAGCTGTCTGACCCCCTTAAAACAGGTTTTTGGGGCTAAGGTCCACCTAGGACGCTGAGGAAACTGATATTCGGACCCGCTGGGACCTTCTTAGGCCAAAACTGGAGAAAAAATTTTTTCGTGAAATTTTGAACTTTGCGACAGGTCCGCGTATGCAGAAAATGTCAGTTTTTGAGCGAAAAACTTAGCGTCACGAAACCGCCCCAAGGATGATGGGGTCTGTTCGGGGGGTCAAGTCGGTCAAGGTAAAGCGCGTAACCGGGGTCCTAAAGCGGTGCGGATAGCGGGGGCCTCGATTTTGCGTTTCAGGGGTCCCAAATATGAAAATTCTGCACTATTGCCTTCAGAGCTGTCTGACCCCCTTAAAACAGGTTTTTGGGGCTAAGGTCCACCTAGGACGCTGAGGAAACTTATATTCGGACCCGCTGGGACCTTCTTAGGCCAAAACTGGAGAAAAAAAATTTTCGTGAAATTTTGAACTTTGCGACAGGTCCGCGTATGCAGAAAATGTCAGTTTTTGAGCGAAAAACTTAGCGTCACGAAACCGCCCCAAGGGTGATGAGGTCTGTTCGGGGGGGTCAAGTCGGTCAAGGTAAAGCGCGTAACCGGGGTCCTAAAGCGGTGCGGATAGCGGGGGCCTCGATTTTGCGTTTCAGGGGTCCCAAATATCAAAATTCTGCACTATTGCCTTCAGAGCTGTCTGACCCCCTTAAAACAGGTTTTTGGGGCTAAGGTCCACCTAGGACGCTGAGGAAACTTATATTCGGACCCGCTGGGACCTTCTTAGGCCAAAACTGGAGAAAAAAAAATTTCGTGAAATTTTGAACTTTGCGACAGGTCCGCGTATGCAGAAAATTCAAGAAATTGCAAATTTTGGTGCGGAGGATTCAGAGTCGCCAAACTTCCGGTTGGTGGGTGGGGTTGGTAGGTGAAGTCAAATCGGTCAAGGAAATGCGCTTAACCGGGGTTCGCAAGTCAAACGGGAAAGCGTGAGGCCAGGTAATGTTTCTCAATGGTTTCCTACTGTAATTAACAGGGATACTCAGTTCTATTCATCTCAGAGGTGTGAAAGCCCAGCCACACAGGCGTTTGCGCGCTATATCCGTTGGAGATGGATCGGAACCGCCTATGAAATCCCCACTTTTGGCCTGGAAATGCCCCGGGATGACAATGTCATTGTCTCCCGGGGCATTTCCAGGCCAAAAGTGGGGATTTCATAGGCTTTTTATTTAAGCCTGGCCTAAAACTGTACTTGTTGGACAGGTGCGCGTATGCAGAAAATGTCAGTTTTTGAGCGAAAAACTTAGCGTCACGAAACCGCCCCAGGGATGATGGGGTCTGTTGGGGGGGTCAAGTCGGTCAAGGTAAAGCGCGTAACCGGGGTCCTAAAGCGGTGCGGATAGCGGGGGCCTCGATTTTGCGTTTCAGGGGTCCCAAATATCAAAATTCTGCACTATTGCCTTCAGAGCTGTCTGACCCCCTTAAAACAGGTTTTTGGGGCTAAGGTCCACCTAGGACGCTGAGGAAACTTATATTCGGACCCGCTGGGACCTTCTTAGGCCAAAACTGGAGAAAAAATTTTTTCGTGAAATTTTGAACTTTGCGACAGGTCCGCGTATGCAGAAAATGTCAGTTTTTGAGCGAAAAACTTAGCGTCACGAAACCGCCCCAAGGATGATGGGGTCTGTTCGGGGGGTCAAGTCGGTCAAGGTAAAGCGCGTAACCGGGGTCCTAAAGCGGTGCGGATAGCGGGGGCCTCGATTTTGCGTTTCAGGGGTCCCAAATATGAAAATTCTGCACTATTGCCTTCAGAGCTGTCTGACCCCCTTAAAACAGGTTTTTGGGGCTAAGGTCCACCTAGGACGCTGAGGAAACTTATATTCGGACCCGCTGGGACCTTCTTAGGCCAAAACTGGAGAAAAAAAATTTTCGTGAAATTTTGAACTTTGCGACAGGTCCGCGTATGCAGAAAATGTCAGTTTTTGAGCGAAAAACTTAGCGTCACGAAACCGCCCCAAGGGTGATGGGGTCTGTTCGGGGGGTCAAGTCGGTCAAGGTAAAGCGCGTAACCGGGGTCCTAAAGCGGTGCGGATAGCGGGGGCCTCGATTTTGCGTTTCAGGGGTCCCAAATATCAAAATTCTGCACTATTGCCTTCAGAGCTGTCTGACCCCCTTAAAACAGGTTTTTGGGGCTAAGGTCCACCTAGGACGCTGAGGAAACTTATATTCGGACCCGCTGGGACCTTCTTAGGCCAAAACTGGAGAAAAAATTTTTTCGTGAAATTTTGAACTTTGCGACAGGTCCGCGTATGCAGAAAATGTCAGTTTTTGAGCGAAAAACTTAGCGTCACGAAACCGCCCCAAGGATGATGGGGTCTGTTCGGGGGGTCAAGTCGGTCAAGGTAAAGCGCGTAACCGGGGTCCTAAAGCGGTGCGGATAGCGGGGGCCTCGATTTTGCGTTTCAGGGGTCCCAAATATGAAAATTCTGCACTATTGCCTTCAGAGCTGTCTGACCCCCTTAAAACAGGTTTTTGGGGCTAAGGTCCACCTAGGACGCTGAGGAAACTTATATTCGGACCCGCTGGGACCTTCTTAGGCCAAAACTGGAGAAAAAAAATTTTCGTGAAATTTTGAACTTTGCGACAGGTCCGCGTATGCAGAAAATGTCAGTTTTTGAGCGAAAAACTTAGCGTCACGAAACCGCCCCAAGGGTGATGAGGTCTGTTCGGGGGGTCAAGTCGGTCAAGGTAAAGCGCGTAACCGGGGTCCTAAAGCGGTGCGGATAGCGGGGGCCTCGATTTTGCGTTTCAGGGGTCCCAAATATCAAAATTCTGCACTATTGCCTTCAGAGCTGTCTGACCCCCTTAAAACAGGTTTTTGGGGCTAAGGTCCACCTAGGACGCTGAGGAAACTTATATTCGGACCCGCTGGGACCTTCTTAGGCCAAAACTGGAGAAAAAAAAATTTCGTGAAATTTTGAACTTTGCGACAGGTCCGCGTATGCAGAAAATTCAAGAAATTGCAAATTTTGGTGCGGAGGATTCAGAGTCGCCAAACTTCCGGTTGGTGGGTGGGGTTGGTAGGTGAAGTCAAATCGGTCAAGGAAATGCGCTTAACCGGGGTTCGCAAGTCAAACGGGAAAGCGTGAGGCCAGGTAATGTTTCTCAATGGTTTCCTACTGTAATTAACAGGGATACTCAGTTCTATTCATCTCAGAGGTGTGAAAGCCCAGCCACACAGGCGTTTGCGCGCTATATCCGTTGGAGATGGATCGGAACCGCCTATGAAATCCCCACTTTTGGCCTGGAAATGCCCCGGGATGACAATGTCATTGTCTCCCGGGGCATTTCCAGGCCAAAAGTGGGGATTTCATAGGCTTTTTATTTAAGCCTGGCCTAAAACTGTACTTGTTGGACAGGTGCGCGTATGCAGAAAATGTCAGTTTTTGAGCGAAAAACTTAGCGTCACGAAACCGCCCCAGGGATGATGGGGTCTGTTGGGGGGGTCAAGTCGGTCAAGGTAAAGCGCGTAACCGGGGTCCTAAAGCGGTGCGGATAGCGGGGGCCTCGATTTTGCGTTTCAGGGGTCCCAAATATCAAAATTCTGCACTATTGCCTTCAGAGCTGTCTGACCCCCTTAAAACAGGTTTTTGGGGCTAAGGTCCACCTAGGACGCTGAGGAAACTTATATTCGGACCCGCTGGGACCTTCTTAGGCCAAAACTGGAGAAAAAATTTTTTCGTGAAATTTTGAACTTTGCGACAGGTCCGCGTATGCAGAAAATGTCAGTTTTTGAGCGAAAAACTTAGCGTCACGAAACCGCCCCAAGGATGATGGGGTCTGTTCGGGGGGTCAAGTCGGTCAAGGTAAAGCGCGTAACCGGGGTCCTAAAGCGGTGCGGATAGCGGGGGCCTCGATTTTGCGTTTCAGGGGTCCCAAATATCAAAATTCTGCACTATTGCCTTCAGAGCTGTCTGACCCCCTTAAAACAGGTTTTTGGGGCTAAGGTCCACCTAGGACGCTGAGGAAACTTATATTCGGACCCGCTGGGACCTTCTTAGGCCAAAACTGGAGAAAAAAAATTTTCGTGAAATTTTGAACTTTGCGACAGGTCCGCGTATGCAGAAAATGTCAGTTTTTGAGCGAAAAACTTAGCGTCACGAAACCGCCCCAAGGGTGATGGGGTCTGTTCGGGGGGTCAAGTCGGTCAAGGTAAAGCGCGTAACCGGGGTCCTAAAGCGGTGCGGATAGCGGGGGCCTCGATTTTGCGTTTCAGGGGTCCCAAATATCAAAATTCTGCACTATTGCCTTCAGAGCTGTCTGACCCCCTTAAAACAGGTTTTTGGGGCTAAGGTCCACCTAGGACGCTGAGGAAACTTATATTCGGACCCGCTGGGACCTTCTTAGGCCAAAACTGGAGAAAAAAAAATTTCGTGAAATTTTGAACTTTGCGACAGGTCCGCGTATGCAGAAAATTCAAGAAATTGCAAATTTTGGTGCGGAGGATTCAGAGTCGCCAAACTTCCGGTTGGTGGGTGGGGTTGGTCGGTGAAGTCAAATCGGTCAAGGAAATGCGCTTAACCGGGGTTCGCAAGTCAAACGGGAAAGCGTGAGGCCAGGTAATGTTTCTCAATGGTTTCCTACTGTAATTAACAGGGATACTCAGTTCTATTCATCTCAGAGGTGTGAAAGCCCAGCCACACAGGCGTTTGCGCGCTATATCCGTTGGAGATGGATCGGAACCGCCTATGAAATCCCCACTTTTGGCCTGGAAATGCCCGGGATGACAATGTCATTGTCTCCCGGGGCATTTCCAGGCCAAAAGTGGGGATTTCATAGGCTTTTTATTTAAGCCTGGCCTAAAACTGTACTTGTTGGACAGGTGCGCGTATGCAGAAAATGTCAGTTTTTGAGCGAAAAACTTAGCGTCACGAAACCGCCCCAGGGATGATGGGGTCTGTTGGGGGGGTCAAGTCGGTCAAGGTAAAGCGCGTAACCGGGGTCCTAAAGCGGTGCGGATAGCGGGGGCCTCGATTTTGCGTTTCAGGGGTCCCAAATATGAAAATTCTGCACTATTGCCTTCAGAGCTGTCTGACCCCCTTAAAACAGGTTTTTGGGGCTAAGGTCCACCTAGGACGCTGAGGAAACTGATATTCGGACCCGCTGGGACCTTCTTAGGCCAAAACTGGAGAAAAAATTTTTTCGTGAAATTTTGAACTTTGCGACAGGTCCGCGTATGCAGAAAATGTCAGTTTTTGAGCGAAAAACTTAGCGTCACGAAACCGCCCCAAGGATGATGGGGTCTGTTCGGGGGGTCAAGTCGGTCAAGGTAAAGCGCGTAACCGGGGTCCTAAAGCGGTGCGGATAGCGGGGGCCTCGATTTTGCGTTTCAGGGGTCCCAAATATGAAAATTCTGCACTATTGCCTTCAGAGCTGTCTGACCCCCTTAAAACAGGTTTTTGGGGCTAAGGTCCACCTAGGACGCTGAGGAAACTTATATTCGGACCCGCTGGGACCTTCTTAGGCCAAAACTGGAGAAAAAAAATTTTCGTGAAATTTTGAACTTTGCGACAGGTCCGCGTATGCAGAAAATGTCAGTTTTTGAGCGAAAAACTTAGCGTCACGAAACCGCCCCAAGGGTGATGAGGTCTGTTCGGGGGGTCAAGTCGGTCAAGGTAAAGCGCGTAACCGGGGTCCTAAAGCGGTGCGGATAGCGGGGGCCTCGATTTTGCGTTTCAGGGGTCCCAAATATCAAAATTCTGCACTATTGCCTTCAGAGCTGTCTGACCCCCTTAAAACAGGTTTTTGGGGCTAAGGTCCACCTAGGACGCTGAGGAAACTTATATTCGGACCCGCTGGGACCTTCTTAGGCCAAAACTGGAGAAAAAAAAATTTCGTGAAATTTTGAACTTTGCGACAGGTCCGCGTATGCAGAAAATTCAAGAAATTGCAAATTTTGGTGCGGAGGATTCAGAGTCGCCAAACTTCCGGTTGGTGGGTGGGGTTGGTAGGTGAAGTCAAATCGGTCAAGGAAATGCGCTTAACCGGGGTTCGCAAGTCAAACGGGAAAGCGTGAGGCCAGGTAATGTTTCTCAATGGTTTCCTACTGTAATTAACAGGGATACTCAGTTCTATTCATCTCAGAGGTGTGAAAGCCCAGCCACACAGGCGTTTGCGCGCTATATCCGTTGGAGATGGATCGGAACCGCCTATGAAATCCCCACTTTTGGCCTGGAAATGCCCCGGGATGACAATGTCATTGTCTCCCGGGGCATTTCCAGGCCAAAAGTGGGGATTTCATAGGCTTTTTATTTAAGCCTGGCCTAAAACTGTACTTGTTGGACAGGTGCGCGTATGCAGAAAATGTCAGTTTTTGAGCGAAAAACTTAGCGTCACGAAACCGCCCCAGGGATGATGGGGTCTGTTGGGGGGGTCAAGTCGGTCAAGGTAAAGCGCGTAACCGGGGTCCTAAAGCGGTGCGGATAGCGGGGGCCTCGATTTTGCGTTTCAGGGGTCCCAAATATCAAAATTCTGCACTATTGCCTTCAGAGCTGTCTGACCCCCTTAAAACAGGTTTTTGGGGCTAAGGTCCACCTAGGACGCTGAGGAAACTTATATTCGGACCCGCTGGGACCTTCTTAGGCCAAAACTGGAGAAAAAATTTTTTCGTGAAATTTTGAACTTTGCGACAGGTCCGCGTATGCAGAAAATGTCAGTTTTTGAGCGAAAAACTTAGCGTCACGAAACCGCCCCAAGGATGATGGGGTCTGTTCGGGGGGTCAAGTCGGTCAAGGTAAAGCGCGTAACCGGGGTCCTAAAGCGGTGCGGATAGCGGGGGCCTCGATTTTGCGTTTCAGGGGTCCCAAATATCAAAATTCTGCACTATTGCCTTCAGAGCTGTCTGACCCCCTTAAAACAGGTTTTTGGGGCTAAGGTCCACCTAGGACGCTGAGGAAACTTATATTCGGACCCGCTGGGACCTTCTTAGGCCAAAACTGGAGAAAAAAAATTTTCGTGAAATTTTGAACTTTGCGACAGGTCCGCGTATGCAGAAAATGTCAGTTTTTGAGCGAAAAACTTAGCGTCACGAAACCGCCCCAAGGGTGATGGGGTCTGTTCGGGGGGTCAAGTCGGTCAAGGTAAAGCGCGTAACCGGGGTCCTAAAGCGGTGCGGATAGCGGGGGCCTCGATTTTGCGTTTCAGGGGTCCCAAATATCAAAATTCTGCACTATTGCCTTCAGAGCTGTCTGACCCCCTTAAAACAGGTTTTTGGGGCTAAGGTCCACCTAGGACGCTGAGGAAACTTATATTCGGACCCGCTGGGACCTTCTTAGGCCAAAACTGGAGAAAAAAAAATTTCGTGAAATTTTGAACTTTGCGACAGGTCCGCGTATGCAGAAAATTCAAGAAATTGCAAATTTTGGTGCGGAGGATTCAGAGTCGCCAAACTTCCGGTTGGTGGGTGGGGTTGGTCGGTGAAGTCAAATCGGTCAAGGAAATGCGCTTAACCGGGGTTCGCAAGTCAAACGGGAAAGCGTGAGGCCAGGTAATGTTTCTCAATGGTTTCCTACTGTAATTAACAGGGATACTCAGTTCTATTCATCTCAGAGGTGTGAAAGCCCAGCCACACAGGCGTTTGCGCGCTATATCCGTTGGAGATGGATCGGAACCGCCTATGAAATCCCCACTTTTGGCCTGGAAATGCCCGGGATGACAATGTCATTGTCTCCCGGGGCATTTCCAGGCCAAAAGTGGGGATTTCATAGGCTTTTTATTTAAGCCTGGCCTAAAACTGTACTTGTTGGACAGGTGCGCGTATGCAGAAAATGTCAGTTTTTGAGCGAAAAACTTAGCGTCACGAAACCGCCCCAGGGATGATGGGGTCTGTTGGGGGGGTCAAGTCGGTCAAGGTAAAGCGCGTAACCGGGGTCCTAAAGCGGTGCGGATAGCGGGGGCCTCGATTTTGCGTTTCAGGGGTCCCAAATATGAAAATTCTGCACTATTGCCTTCAGAGCTGTCTGACCCCCTTAAAACAGGTTTTTGGGGCTAAGGTCCACCTAGGACGCTGAGGAAACTGATATTCGGACCCGCTGGGACCTTCTTAGGCCAAAACTGGAGAAAAAATTTTTTCGTGAAATTTTGAACTTTGCGACAGGTCCGCGTATGCAGAAAATGTCAGTTTTTGAGCGAAAAACTTAGCGTCACGAAACCGCCCCAAGGATGATGGGGTCTGTTCGGGGGGTCAAGTCGGTCAAGGTAAAGCGCGTAACCGGGGTCCTAAAGCGGTGCGGATAGCGGGGGCCTCGATTTTGCGTTTCAGGGGTCCCAAATATGAAAATTCTGCACTATTGCCTTCAGAGCTGTCTGACCCCCTTAAAACAGGTTTTTGGGGCTAAGGTCCACCTAGGACGCTGAGGAAACTTATATTCGGACCCGCTGGGACCTTCTTAGGCCAAAACTGGAGAAAAAAAATTTTCGTGAAATTTTGAACTTTGCGACAGGTCCGCGTATGCAGAAAATGTCAGTTTTTGAGCGAAAAACTTAGCGTCACGAAACCGCCCCAAGGGTGATGAGGTCTGTTCGGGGGGTCAAGTCGGTCAAGGTAAAGCGCGTAACCGGGGTCCTAAAGCGGTGCGGATAGCGGGGGCCTCGATTTTGCGTTTCAGGGGTCCCAAATATCAAAATTCTGCACTATTGCCTTCAGAGCTGTCTGACCCCCTTAAATTAATTGTGTTATCACGAGCTAGTTCTAGTTCTAGTTCTAAGAGAATACTGCACTCCCTCATTACTTTGAGGATTATGTGCAGGCGCTGGCAAATTTAAAATTTGGGTAAAAAAGAATAAAAATAAAACAGACTTAGTGATCACTTATTTACAGTGATAAACAAGAAATATAATACAGTGTTACTTTAAAACTTTGTACATAATGATAGCTGATTAATTAATGTTCATGGTCATGGTTGATAGTACGACAGGGACAGTGACAATCAGTTTAAACCCGTCAAGTGTGGTTGCTTGGTGTGCAGCAGCTGGCAACTTGTTCCACTGAATTACAGTTCTTGGAAAGTAAGAATATTTATACGAGTCTTTGGATGTGCTAATATGTTTAAAAGAATGGAGATGGCTGCTGTTGCCTTGTCTTGTTTTTGATGTGTTGGGTATGAGTAAGGTAGGGTCAGGGTGTATAGCTATAAGATTATAGACAATTTTATAGAATATTATAAGTCGAGCCCTTGTTCTTCTAGTTTCTAGAGTAGGCCATTTTAAGTTAGAGATCATGTCTGAGACAGAACTTGTATTGTGAAAACGATTAGTTACAAACCTTGCCGCCCTTCTTTGAACTTTTTCAATTTGATTTGTTTGAATTTTGGTATATGGGTCCCAAACACTGGATGAATATTCTAGCTTTGGTCTTACTATGGCTTTATATGCATGTTCTTTAACCTTGGGAGAATTTATTTTTAAATTTCTACGAAGGAATCCAAGAGATTGGTTTGCTTTTTTTGTTATGGTATTGATATGTTTATCCCATTTAAGATTATTTTGTAATGTGACACCTAGGTATTTTGCAGAGTTAACATTTTCAAGAATATGATTATGGAGTTTGTAACTGAATTTGATTGGGTTCTTTTTCTGGGTTATACTGAGAATATTGCATTTATCAGGATGGAACTGCATTAGCCAATCATTTTCCCATTTGCCTGCAGCTTCCAGATCCTGTTGTAAAAGTTTGCTGTCATTTATGTTGTGAATTTCTCTATAAATAATACTGTCATCTGCAAAGAGTCTTAATGTGCTGTGTTTGATGTATTCAGATAGGTCATTGATGTAAATGAGAAAAAGGATTGGACCAAGAACGGTGCCCTGGGGGACTCCAGAGGTTACTGGTACCTTCTCTGACATAACACCATCCAGGACAACCGTCTGGGTTCTATCAGCTAAGAAGTCTGATATCCAATTAAAGGCATTACATGTTACACCATAATACTTAAGTTTATATAGTAAGTGCTTGTGAGAAACCTTATCAAAAGCCTTTGCAAAATCCATAATGATGATGTCTGTTTGGTTATTTTTGTTATTTGATAGGCTTATGTCTTGGATGAAAGATATTAATTGGGATTCACAAGATCGTGAGGATCTAAAACCATGTTGAAGATCATATAAAATATTGTTGCTTTCTAGATGTGACATTACATTGCTAGCAATTATATGTTCTAAAATTTTGCAACTGATACATGTGAGCGAGATGGGTCGATAATTTATGGCATTATGTTTATCTCCCTTTTTGAAGACGGGACAGACATTTGCATGTTTCCAGTCATTTGGGACTTCGCCTGAAGTTAGTGATTTATCATATATGATATAAAGAATTGGAGAAATATGGTTTTTACATTCTTTAAGGATTTTGGCATGTATTTGGTCAGGTCCAGATGCTTTATGGGGATTGATATTTGATAGAAGTTTATTAATACCATTTTCGGTGATGTTTATGTCTGGCATGACAGGGAAGGGACTGGGACCTTTATCTGGGATAGGTAGAGACGATTTAGGTGTGAAGGCTTTTTGGAATTGGTCGTTTAAGATATTACATTTATTTAGAGTTTCTGATCTAAGAATACATGAATACATGTTCATGTTCAATAATTTACGTAATTTTGATATTTTATGGAAAAAATCACAAACATATAATTAAAAAAGCATGATATCATGTAAATAGGTAGTATGTGAAAGTTTGTGGTGGTATGTGGCAGTGTTTGCAAACTCGTGAATTCTGGCCTAGCTCCTAAGAATTTACATTCACTATACCTCGGGCAATACGCTTGGAATCAGTTTAACGTAATAATTTAAACGCAACATTAGAAGTTGAGACTTCAAATAAAGCGACTGTAAATATTCTAAACCTCAAATATGCAATTGATTTTCCACAATTTATATTATAACGAAATTTGACCCCGGCCAGTTCGGCACTACGCCTCGAAAACTACAATACGCAATCAAAGCACTGTAACCTCCGACTATTAACAACGGTGTAGCCAGCAAGCACTACAGTGTGCACCCTCGATAAGTGTGCAGATAGGTTACATACTACGAAAAATTGTGTTTAAACACCTAGCTAACACAGTACATTCAGTCACAGCCACCCAAATGCAGTCAAACTAAATTTTCAGAATTACTTTCGTGGGTATAAGGACAATGTCGCTGACGTAACGGATATTTTTCAGAAAATTAATAAAAAGCAATAAAGTTTAAATAAATCAATCATTTACCTACATAATAGAATAATTTTTAACACATGACCTAATTTCAATATAAAAATACGATGTACATACCTTCCGGTACTAAAGCATAGCTAGCCATTCTGTACACAAACGGTCTGACTGACCTTTGTACGGAGACGCCGCGCATCACGGGTAAACTGTTTATTTACCTGAAAGCACGTGGCAATGTTTACATTCTAACAATTTCCCCCCTTCAAGTAATCTGAACAAATAGAGTATGAATTTTGTGTCTACTCAATAAAATTTGCCTATCCAACCAACTATCCTCATCAAATTAAACTTTTTAACTGAAAGTTAAAGACACAACTTATCATAAATTTTGACACATCTTTTGCATACTTTTTCGTGGCTATGTATAACGGTAGAATTTTAGTGTGTCACGTAGTATTGATATAATAAATGAGGCCCTGCAATGAGTGCATGGACGTAGTTCAAATGCAGCGTTTATATAATTTGATCTTTGTATCGAACAGCAAAAAAACTTACATGTCCCTAATTAACTACATTTTATGCTGCTTGAATTTAAGATAAAATCTTGATACAACTAAAATAATCAAAGTCTGCCGACACAAACGGTGACACATCGAAAACCGACACCCGATTGACAGTAATAAGCTCTCATTCTCTTTGAAAGGCCATATGTGACCCATACATGGACGATAAAGAGGGTTTGGTACCCTAAGGCACTTGGTGACAATACTGTGAATGTTTTGTTAAAATCCATCCATTGACAACTGTAGATAGAATTGTGAATAGAAAAATATTTCCATATTTATTACACATGTCTTATCGTTGACCAGCTACGAAGAGAATTGTCGTCTGCTCAATTAAATGTAGTCTGCTAAATTAATCTTTTAATCTTTAACCCATTGTTTAAAAAAATGTGGAAATATTGTCTGAACGACAAACAATTTGGAACTAGGCGCCGCAAAAACAATTTACTAACTCAATTTTGTCAGAGATATTCATAAATACAGTGCTAGTAACTTTATCAATAATTATGCATGGGCCTCAATTTATTTCACTTGCTAGCAAACACGAAAAAGTCATGAAACATGATATACTTGAAATTTTCACCTCTATTATGATGTAACAACTATACTACAATTTTCTTTTGATGTCCAAGATTTATAAGTTGTGTCTTTAAACCTTCATCATAACGTGTTTACATCTGTCATTCTTTACACAATAATTTGAAATCGAAAGTAGAGTACACGGTTTAACTATGTACCTATACCTAGAGAGGTTTAAAAGTACTTTATATGTATAGATTTATATTCCTGTAGCTATAAGTGATCATTATTTTACATTTTAACTACGATTTTGTCAAAAAAATACAAAAAATCTATTAGTATATATAGATTAATATTTCTGTAGATATAAGCAGTTATTATTTTACTTAAAATGCCAACAAAGTTATTCACAACAACGATTTTCTTTAATATTTGTATTCATACGCGGAACTACTTGACGCGGAAGTAAATTGCGGATGACTGGAGATCGTTATGCGTCTAAGTATAGAGGTGATATCTTCACCGTCTATTTATAGAATGCATAGCTAGCATTTTTCTACGAGGAGTATTTTCGTGGGTCACATTGTGTTGCTGATTAAACAGTTTTTAAAGAATAAAATCCATATTTTTTAACATTAAATCTATTTTCAAACAATTATCCTTGTTTTGAACACATTTAAAATGTCAGTAAACTTGAACCAAAAACGGTAACGCAATTTTTGCACCGGGAACTAAACAACCCTCTGTGGGCCTCTTATTTTTTCCACTAAATTCGTCAGCGTTTAGTCCCGCCCACATACGTCACTCATTGACTGCAGCCATTTAATTCATAAAAATAATGCAGCAGACGAACTTTTTGCGAAATTCAGAGTGCTGGGCTCGGTTTTCTTTTAATAAAAGCAGTTTTCGGCGACATGGCGGTACGGAACATTTACGGGATTTCAATTATATTGATGGTTGAAGAGGAAGTAAGTTTATTCCCCATTTAGACCGGCACATATAAATTTTTTATTGTTTACTTCACTGATGACGTGTGACCTACAAAATGGCGTCACTGCAATTATCGCTAGGTGGCGCATCGGGAATAGCAACAACAAAGGGACAATACCGCGATATTACCGTTCGCGCTATATTAGCGAACACGACTATACATTCAAGTTTTGTTCTACTTACCTTTCTAACTTCCATTTTGGAAAAAAAATTGTCCGTGTTTACATTATGATGCGGACATAAAAAAAAATCACGTGACCGAAACCACGCGTGCGCACAAAACTTATTTATACCGGAAAACGGTGAAACCACGAAAATACCCCACCCACGAAAATACACCGCGGTTAGTCGACGGACCCGCGACACCGTTTATACAAAGTCAAAAACTCCTTACAGTTCTTACGTCACGCTTTGCTACTTTGTTACTTATTAATTTAATACAGGGAAATGACCGCTGGTGTGAGTTTGACAAACTCCCCGCAGCGGTTATTTCCCTTATTTACCGAACCTTTTACCAACAACAGAAATGTCACTAAGAAAAATTGTCCGCAGCGCAATTTAGTTCTTTCTAAGCCAGGTTGTCGGTGGTAAGACATTTAATTTATTTGTTGTATATTTTTGGTCTAGTTATCCATGTATTTTATTGTTTGGACGTAAAGTATGACTGTCTTTTTTATATTTTTTCGGATATGATAAATTCGGATGATGTTAATAGTGTGCTAATTTGTTCACTTTTTAAAGATAAATAACGTAGTCATGTTGTTTTAATCTTTTATTTTTGAACTATCATATAAAGAGCACATTCACAGCTCCAATCATAATATTATATAGAAGAGATTCAATACAGCACAAGACATATCTTATGTTAGTCCTAAATGTAAGACCCTACGTAACTTTTTATCATTTGGACATTTTTCTGTTACGTTACATAACAGAAGAAAGTCCGTATGATAAATAGGTTATGTAGGGTCTTATATTTTGGAATAAGCTTATGTTTGTTAGTAAAATTTACTGACAATAAAGAAATATTTCACGTGATGTCAATTTAAGCTTGTTTCTAAGGCCTCATTGTAGAGTGTCAACGTTCGACTTGAGAGAAGGTGGGTTCAAATCTAGGAGTGGACCAAAGAATATCACGGGCTACACTTACCTAGTTTTCTTTGGACAGCTAAGATATAGGGAATGTTATACTCTTCCTGCACAAATTTCCAGTTTTTTAGGGGTCTAGCATGTTATAATACTTACCTGATAACATTATGGATAGAATATTATATCAGTGGAAGTGAGGTGTCCTTGGTTCAGACTCGCTGCATATTTGTCTCAACCAATTACATGTATGTATTGTGTGTGATGTTTTCAGGCAATGTATAAGATGTAAGAAGTCAATATCACCTGAAGTAACTGAGAGATATCTTCAACCAGATCATCAATCTTCACAATCTAGTATGATGAACATGATCAGTTTACAAGGTGGTGATTATGTTTATATTACCAAGTTTAGCCCGCTAGGATTTGTTCTTCAACATGGAGTTAAACTTTCTGGTCCTTCAGTGTTCTTTCCTCGATCATATTTAAAATGGAAAGTGAGTGTATTATATAAATTTTTCTTAATCTGATATGAAGGAATATGACATAGAAATCTTTCTATATGTAAACAATGTCACCATCTCTTCAAAGATTTGAAACATATCACATATATAGGTAGCCTCCGGGCTAGCTCAGTTGGTAGCGCGTAAGTCTACTGATTGAGGGGGCGTGGGTTTAATTCCTGGGCGGGGCATACTTTAGTGGAGCTTGGTCATGAAATTATTTCTACGACCATTCTCCCTCCTACCAATGATTTTTAATTATGGAGGGCAGTTGTCAGTCTCTGACAGGAGTATGCGCTTAGTAGTTGGTTAAAAGCTAAATCTATAGATTTTGCCTTTCCCGGAGGAGTGAGTAAGTTGACTGACTGTAACTACATTAAGGTAGCAAAAAACGCGTGCAAACCTCCGGACACCAGGATGAGGCGGCCATTTTTGCTGTTCTATAGCCCTATATAGCCATATTGCACGGTATATATTGCGGCTCTGTTGCCATGGCGCACCTCGGTGTGCGAATGTGATTTTTTGCAGTTAGGTTGCTAACCATCTAGGGCACCTGAAAAACGTGTTTAAACACCAAACCCACCAGGTTCAGGTACCGAGAAACCCCGTGCAAATCTCGGGACACCAGGATGAGGGGCGAATTTGGGGCTCTGTAGCCACTGCGCATCTCACTGCGCAGGTATGATTTTTGGGTAAATAGGTCGCCTATTATTGCTGTTCTAAAGCCCTATATAGCCATATTGCACGGTATACTTTGCGGCGCTGTTGCCATGGCGCACCTCGGTGTGCGAATGTGATTTTTTGCAGTTAGGTTGCTAACCATCTAGGGCACCTGAAAAACGTGTTTAAACACCAAACCCACCAGGTTCAGGTACCGAGAAACCCCGTGCAAATCTCCCGACACTAGGAGGAGATGCGACTTTGGGGCTCTGTAGCCCACGCGCATCTCACTGCGCAGGTATAATTTTATGTGCAAATGGGTTGCTAACTACGTGGGGTATCGGGAAAATGTGTTTAAACAAGCAACTAACTACATTTAGGTGCCAAAAAACCCATGCAAACCTCCCGACACCAGGAGGTGACGCCTATTTTTGCTGTTCTAAAGCCCTATATAGCCATATTGCACGGTATACTTTGCGGCGCTGTTGCCATGGCGCACCTCGGTGTGCGAATGTGATTTGTTGCAGTTAGGTTGCTAACCATCTAGGGCACCTGAAAAACGTGTTTAAACACCAAACCCACCAGGTTCAGGTACCGAGAATCCCCGTGCAAATCTCCCGACACTAGGAGGAGATGCGACTTTGGGGCTCTGTAGCCCACGCGCATCTCACTGCGCAGGTATGATTTTTGTGCAAATGGGTTGCTAACTAGGTGGGGTATCGGGAAAATGTGTTTGAACAAGCAACTAACAACATTTAGGTACCAAAAAACCCGTGCAAACCTCCCGACACCAGGAGGCGCCGCCTATTTTTGCTGTTCTAAAGCCCTATATAGCCATATTGCACGGTATATATTGCGGCGCTGTTGCCATGGTGCAACTCGGTGTGCGAACGTGATTTTTTGCAGTTAGGTTGCTAACCATCTAGGGCACCTGAAAAACGTGTTTAAACACCAAACCCACCAGGTTCAGGTACCGAGAATCCCCGTGCAAATCTCCCGACACTAGGAGGAGATGCGACTTTGGGGCTCTGTAGCCCCCGCGCATCTCACTGCGCAGGTATGATTTTTGTGCAAATGGGTTGCTAACTACGTGGGGTATCGAGAAAATGTGTTTAAAAAAGAAACTAACTACATTTAGGTACCAAAGAACCCGTGCAAACCTCCCGACACCAGGAGGCGACGCCTATTATTGCTGTTCTAAAGCCCTATATAGCCATATTGCACGGTATACTTTGCGGCGCTGTTGCCATGGCGCACCTCGGTGTGCGAATGTGATTTTTTGCAGTTAGGTTGCTAACCATCTAGGGCACCTGAAAAACGTGTTTAAACACCAAACCCACCAGGTTCAGGTACCGAGAAACCCCGTGCAAATCTCCCGACACTAGGAGGAGATGCGACTTTGGGGCTCTGTAGCCCACGCGCATCTCACTGCGCAGGTATAATTTTATGTGCAAATGGGTTGCTAACTACGTGGGGTATCGGGAAAATGTGTTTGAACAAGCAACTAACAACATTTAGGTACCAAAAAACCCGTGCAAACCTCCCGACACCAGGAGGCGCCGCCTATTTTTGCTGTTCTAAAGCCCTATATAGCCATATTGCACGGTATATATTGCGGCGCTGTTGCCATGGTGCAACTCGGTGTGCGAACGTGATTTTTTGCAGTTAGGTTGCTAACCATCTAGGGCACCTGAAAAACGTGTTTAAACACCAAACCCACCAGGTTCAGGTACCGAGAATCCCCGTGCAAATCTCCCGACACTAGGAGGAGATGCGACTTTGGGGCTCTGTAGCCCCCGCGCATCTCACTGCGCAGGTATGATTTTTGTGCAAATGGGTTGCTAACTACGTGGGGTATCGAGAAAATGTGTTTAAAAAAGCAACTAACTACATTTAGGTACCAAAGAACCCGTGCAAACCTCCCGACACCAGGAGGCGACGCCTATTATTGCTGTTCTAAAGCCCTATATAGCCATATTGCACGGTATACTTTGCGGCGCTGTTGCCATGGCGCACCTCGGTGTGCGAATGTGATTTTTTGCAGTTAGGTTGCTAACCATCTAGGGCACCTGAAAAACGTGTTTAAACACCAAACCCACCAGGTTCAGGTACCGAGAAACCCCGTGCAAATCTCCCGACACTAGGAGGAGATGCGACTTTGGGGCTCATTGCGTTCCTAAAATGGTACCTAAATGTAGTTAGTTGCTTGTTTAAACACATTTTCCCGATACCCCACGTAGTTAGCAACCCATTTGCACAAAAATCATACCTGCGCAGTGAGATGCGCGTGGGCTACAGAGCCCCAAAGTCGCATCTCCTCCTAGTGTCGGGAGATTTGCACGGGGTTTCTCGGTACCTGAACCTGGTGGGTTTGGTGTTTAAACACGTTTTTCAGGTGCCCTAGATGGTTAGCAACCTAACTGCAAAAAATCACATTCGCACACCGAGGTGCGCCATGGCAACATCGCCGCAAAGTATACCGTGCAATATGGCTATATAGGGCTTTAGAACAGCAAAAATGGCCGCCTCATCCTGGTGTCGCAAGGTTTGCACGCGTTTTTTGGTACCTTAATGTAGTTAGTTACTTGTTTAAACACATTTTCTCGATGCCCCACGTAGTTAGCAACCTATTTGGAAAACAATCATACTTGCGCAGTGAGATGCGCAGTGGCTACAGTGCCCCAAATTCGCCCCTCATCCTGGTGTCCCGAGATTTGCACGGGGTTTCTCGGTACCTGAACCTGGTGGGTTTGGTGTTTAAACACGTTTTTCAGGTGCCCTAGATTGTTAGCAACCTAACTGCAAAAAATCACATTCGCACACCGAGGTGCGCCATGGCAACAGCGCCGCAAAGTATACCGTGCAATATGGCTATATAGGGCTTTAGAACAGCAAAAATGGCCGCCTCATCCTGGTGTCGCAAGGTTTGCACGCGTTTTTTGGTACCTTAATGTAGTTAGTTACTTGTTTAAACACATTTTCTCGATGCCCCACGTAGTTAGCATCCTATTTGCAAAAAAATCATACCTGCGCAGTGAGATGCGCAGTGGCTACAGTGCCCCAAAGTCGCTCCTCATCCTGGTGTCGCAAGATTTGCACTGGGTTTCTCGGTACCTGAACCTGGTGGGTTTGGTGTTTAAACACGTTTTTCAGGTGCCCTAGATGGTTAGCAACCTAACTGCAAAAAATCACATTCGCACACCGAGGTGCGCCATGGCAACAGCGCCGCAAAGTATACAGTGCGGTATGGCTATATAGGGCTTTAGAACAGCAAAAATGGCCGTCTCATCCTGGTGTCGCAAGGTTTGCACGCGTTTTTTGTACCTTAATGTACTTAGTTACTTGTTTAAACACATTTTCTCGATGCCCCACGTAGTTAGCAACCTATTTGCAAAAAGATCATACCTGCTCAGTGAGATGCGCAGTGGCTACAGTGCCCCAAAGTCGCCCCTCATCCTGGTGTCGCAAGATTTGCACGGGGTTTCTCGGTACCTGAACCTGGTGGGTTTGGTGTTTAAACACGTTTTTCAGGTGCCCTAGATTGTTAGCAACCTAACTGCAAAAAATCACATTCGCACACCGAGGTGCGCCATGGCAACTGCGCCGCAAAGTATACCGTGCAATATGGCCATATAGGGCTTTAGAACAGCAAAAATGGCCGCCTCATCCTGGTGTCGCAAGGTTTGCACGCGTTTTTTGGTACCTTAATGTAGTTAGTTACTTGTTTAAACACATTTTCTCGATGCCCCACGTAGTTAGCAACCTATTTGCAAAAAAATCATACCTGTGCAGTGAGATGCGCAGTGGCTACAGTGCCCCAAAGTCGCCCCTCATCCTGGTGTCGCAAGATTTTAACGGGGTTTCTCGGTACCTGAACCTGGTGGGTTTGGTGTTTGAACACGTTTTTCAGGTGTCCGAGATGGTTAGCAACCTAACTGCAAAAAATCACATTCGCACATCGAGGTGCGGCATAGTTGCTTACTACGTAGGGCATCGGGAAAATGTGTTTAAACAAATAACACACTACATTAAGAAACCAAAAACCCCTTGCAAATCTTGTGACACCAGGATGAGGGGCCGATTTTTGCTGTTCTATAGCCATATATAGCCGTATTGCACGGTATACTTTGCGGCTCTGTTGCCATGGCGCACCTCTGTGTGCAGCTGTGATTTTTGTGTAGTTAGGTTGCTAACCGTCTAGGTTATTTTAAAGAAATCCTTTCTATGTCAGCGCTCTTCGAAATTTGAAAAAGAACGAACAACATTTTCAACTCAATAGAAATCAATGAGTCATTGCGACCAAGAAATAGTGCTGCAGAAAAATATTAGTACTATTTAAAGTGGATAGGTTGAAAAGGTAATTTTAACAAATACCTAAAATTATGATATTTTTAAAATAATGGTTTTTTTTACCCATTAATCAAACATCATTCCAACTGTGCACGGAAAGAAGTTTTTTGTATTATTGTGCAATAGTATCTACCACACGCTTGTATATATATAAATACAATTTTAACGAGTGGTTTTGTCAGCAGGAGTTTACTTGAGAGCGTAAAGCGCTGGACATGTATCGAAGTTCAGCAATGAAATGTAAGGTTAATCTTTGGATGGGTGTGCGTTAAGGTTTAATGTCAGCACAAAGCTCACTTCATTATTTATTTATTTTTTTGTTAGACCCATCAAATTAATTATTATGTTCGTCTGATTTCCTGCACCTTAAAATTCGAAAATAAAAAAATGCCTCTGCACCTTGATTTTACGCATCATAAATTTCGGAAAAGTCGAATTTTTTTACACTCGGCCAAGTAGAGTTAAACTGAAAATTAGTAATTTGAGTTCTAAATTGAATCGCAATACAAATCAGCATTATTTCACTATTTCGGTAAAGCAGTAATGTTTTCGTGTTAACATACGGCATTAGAAATAACAATGACACAATTCTTTGTTCAGAAATATGATAACTGCACTCTGCCTTAAACCGTAAACTGAACTACACTCTCTTCACAGCTTACGTCATACGTGTCTTTGTAGTGTAAAAATATGAAGATTGATCCATAAAGAGCAGGTAGGACAGGGAGAAAATTTTTGAAATATGAAACACATTTGATTACGAATGATATTTAAAGAGATGATGATGGATATCGAAATATTAACTTTGAACTCCTTAAATCGTTCAAAAATTCCTTCCAACAGTACTTTCAGTACTTTGATTTTAACAAATATATTCACCGTGAAATTATTCATGTTTTGACAGTTAAGAAAAAACGAAAAATATCATGTAAAATGGTAGTATGTGAAGGTTTGTGGTGGTATGTGGCAGTGTGTGCACCCTAGTCAATTCTGACCTAGCTCCTGAGAAATTAGATTCGTTATACCTCGGGCGAATGCTTGAAATCAGTTAAACCTAATAATTTAAACGCAACATCAGCAGTTGAGACTTCAAATATAGTAACAGTAAATATTTAAAACCTCAAATATGCAATTTATTTTGCAAAGTTTCTATTATTACGAAATTTGACCGTGGCCAGTTCGGCACTACGCCTCGAAAACTAACGTATACAATCAAAGCACTGTAACTTCGTAACTTTGTAACTTTAATGCGCACTCCCCGTTGAATTAAAGCCAAGACTGGTTACTTCAACGTACCTATTCAGATTCAGTTCTTTATTAAAATAAATTATTACATAAATCAATAATTATAGGCATAATTTCATTAGAATTTAGTGTTAAAATGTCAGTTTTGTAAACTCCGCCTCTTATGTAGGAGGCGTATCTCCCTCAAGTATTGGGGCGTGGTATTCTCTCAAATCTTGCGATTTAGACAGTCCCGTAAAGCCAAAGGGCACGTTCCGCAAGGCGATCGCTAGCTGTCGCTTTTTGAAAGCGATTTTTTGTAGCATATTAAGAGGTATACGGAACGGTTTGCTTCAAGCTAGCAAAATCAAAATGGCGACCTCCTCAAACAAATAGTTCAAAATTGTAACAAATGAAAAATATTTAAATCAATTATCCCCATGAATATTTTTTTAACCACGTTGACGAAATATATGCATTAAATGAAATATATATCAGTATTCTTGAAAAAGAAACACGTTCCCACAGGGGGCAGCCATTTTGAAATAAGGACCAAGTTTATTCCGCGGATAAAATACCGAATTCCCCGGATAAAATATCAAGAATGTTAAAAGGGCTGTAAAAGCATTATTATTTATTCATTTTTCAAAATTTTTTGTGTATTATATTTAAGACACATCCAATTTTACATTAAAGTAAAAAAATGAAATTATGAATTTAAATGAGCCCTAAATTTACGTCTAAAGTTTGGTATTTTTACATAAAAAATTATCCGCTAAATCCAATTTGAATTCCCCGGATACGATATAACTACCTACTACAGCATTATTTGTTGATAAAATTTTAATTTTTTTCTTTCATAATGAAGATATTATATCAGACTTGAGATGTAAAATTTAAAAAATCAAATATTTGGATTAATTTAGTAGTAATTGGCATTTCAAAATACACCGTGATATCAAAGATATTTTATCCGTGAAATCCAGTTTGGATTCCCCGGATAAGATAAAAATCCCTTCAAAAGCATTATTATGTGTCCAAATGTTGTATTTTTTATTTTATTTAACAGATTTTATATCATACTTGAAATACTAAAATTAAAATTGAACAAAATGCAATCAAATAATACCAAAAAGTAACCTTCAATATACTGTATGAAATTCTATAATTTTTCTCAGTTGATTTATATGAGTGGACATTTTCATTTACCTCAGATATCATAAAACTACCAATAAAAACCTTATTATACGTAGAAATGTTTTGTTGTTGTTGTTTTTTTGTTGTTGCTTTTATTATTATGATCAAGCAGGAACACAACTAAATGAAATAGAGTAATGACTGTCAAGGTAATACAAATAGAATGCCAATGTATGCTATCAACCATCAGAAAATCCTTAATAAACTATCTATGCAGATAACTTCAGATTTCCCAGATATTAAAATATCAGCAAAACCGCCCTGATAGTCTAAATATTATAGT
The DNA here is from genome assembly GCA_025267735.1 of Mactra quadrangularis. Classification (NCBI taxonomy): domain Eukaryota; kingdom Metazoa; phylum Mollusca; class Bivalvia; order Venerida; family Mactridae; genus Mactra; species Mactra quadrangularis. The sequence goes on along the minus strand of CM046299.1, from coordinate 42,172,396 downwards.
TATCTCAGTTTTTTAAAGTAAGCAAATATTACTATACAAATTATATTGTAAGTATTTTGGTACGCTTTGTCTCAAATAAAAAGTGCACGAAAATGATCATACGAGGATTGCGAAGAAAATATATATGATACAAAGTGTTTTGTATAATTTCGAGTGACTTTTACACAAAGTTAGATATTTTCAAAATGTTATATTTTGGTAAAAGAATCATCAAAATTACAATGTTTAATCAAAAAGAGTTGGTATATATAAAACTTATATGCATTTTTAATGGTAATTGTTAATATATTCAGATCAATTCATTTTTTCATTTTAATTCAAAAAGATAAGCTGAACAATGTAATGCATGAATGGGAGCAGTTTTAGACTTTATGAAAACATCGGATGGGTAATTAAATAATGTACAAATTTAATAAGGTTAAAAGCATGTCTTAAAGTACTTTGCTTTTATATTCTAATTATTAAAGACATTCAATTATGCAATTTTGTAACGTATGTGAAACCGTTTTCTACAGATAATATCAATTAGTAATATTGATTGTATAAGTTAATCTCATCACATAATTAGATAATTTTAATACAATTGTACCATCTGTACCTATTGTCAACGCATTAAAAATACTGATTAAATCAACGATATCAAATCAATTATCATAACAGTTTGACTCCATTCAGAAGCTATAAAAATATTATAATACACGTGTTCTGGAGTATACATATGACACGCGTCAAAAATGCTACTGTTTTTTATCGCGGTAATCCGATAACAATTGTATATACATTTTAGAATTGTATATTCATAACAGGTATGTAATATAATAATTCAATTAATATTAAAGAAGTCAATGACAATGTTTAATGTAAAGTATTTTAAATATTGAGTACAAAAATTTTTTTTTTTACAAAAGCTGTTGGTAACAAACATTATCTATAAGATAATTATAATGATTTAAATAGATTGGTGTAAATTAGTTTTAATACTTACCGAGAAAAAATCTTTCAAATTTTAATTACTGTTTTTTACAAATATAATAATAATTGTCTTTGTCAAGTGTTAAAACACAACACAATAGGATTAAAAGTTGAACATAGATAATAATTCTTTGTCGGCACTTTCGTTTGGTACTTCAAAATGAAATAAATACGTGTTATAATGTGTCATCGTTAAAGCATGAAGTGTGACATACATTATTTCAACTAATCACACATTTGTTCTTGTTTCAATTATGCTTTGGAAACCTTTTTAAAATGTTCACTAATTGTATACAACATCAAAAACAACTTTTTAAGCCCAAACATTTAAAAATTGTTTATTGCAAACAAAATAAAATGAATTCGTGAAATTGGGTATATTTAAATTCATAGTTTCACGTTAATCTAAAACTCTCTAATTAACAATATTACTTATATATGCCTCCTTTAAATCGGAATATATTTGCTAATTTCAAATCTTGGCATGCGTTTAAAAAAACATTTTATAAAATTTATTATAGAATAACCAATTAACATTTGGGCGAGTAATTGAACTTTTGTACGTTGTTTTATGATATATGGAAAACATTTCTAGCGATCCATATCATGTTAAGTATATTTCTATGAATAATTGCATATAGCAATTGTGATTTTACTATCATCTCGTTTACAATTAGTGTATCTCAAACTAGTATTTCTAAAATTAAAGTAACAACTATTATTTAGTCCTATAAAAATGCGTTTGTTTAAGTTTTGAATTCTCGGAGGAATCAAAACTTATCCACACGGATATTTACCAAAGAATTTTCTGCTGTAATTTAGAGGTGCATTTTTATCAAATAGACATTAATTATTATATTCCTTAAAGTTGTACAATGAAGTTTTTGTTAAAATAAGTTTGTAATAAAAGCAAAAAACAAAACATTTGGACGCATAGTATTGTTTTTATATGTAGTTTCATGATATCTGAGACATATGAAAATGTCCATTCATATATTTCAACTGAGAAAAATATAGAATTTCATACGGTATATTGAAGGTTTCTTTTTGTTATTATTTGATTGAATTTTTTCCATTTTTCTTTTAGTACTTCAAGTTTGATATAAAATCTGTTGAAGAAAAATAAAAATACAACATTTGGACACATAATAATGCTTTTGAAGGGATTTTTATCTTATCCGGGGAATCCAAACTGGATTTCGCGGATAAAATATCTTTGATATCACAGTGTGTTTTGTAATGCCAATTACAACTAAATTAATCCAAATATTTGATTTTTTGAATTTTATATCTCAAGTCTGATATAATATCATCATTATGAAAGAAAAAAATTAAAATTTTATCCACAAATAATGCTGTAGTAAGTAGTTTTATCTTATCCGGGGAATTCAAATTGGATTTAGCGGATAATTTTTTATGTAAAAATACCAAACTTTAGACGTGAATTTAGGGTTCATTTAAATTCATAATTTCATTTTTTTAACTTTTATGTAAAATTGGATGTGTCTTAAATATCATACACAAAAAAATATGAAAATTGAATAAATAATAATGTTTTGCAGCCCTTTTAACATTCTTGATATTTTATCCGGGGAATTCGATATTTTATCCGCGGAATAAACCTGCCCTGAAATAAGCAGAAGTGTTCCGAATGATACGGCTAGCAAGAAAAAAACTTGCTACGGGCACGTTCCGCAAGGAAATCGCTAGATAGCGATTCGTCCTCTGGTACCTTTCTTGCACCAAAGGTATATACTATGTGGCACCAAATCGAGGGTACCAGGAGACGAATCGCTAGCTAGCGATTGCCTTGCGGAACGTACCCTAAGTTTCGCTAGCTAGCGATTCAACTTGCTAGATCGTAGCAAACCGTTCCATAGGAAATCGCTACAAAGCGCTAGCTAGCGATCGCCTTGCGGAACGTGCCCCTACTCTTCACAGCGGTTACGTCACGTGTTGATAAAGGGGGATTACCACTGCTTGTCACCCGGAAACTCAAGTACATTTGTCAATAAACTGGTAAAATAAGTAAAACTAAAGGTTTGGTTGGGTATGCAGCATTTCTTTAATTTAATAAGCTATCAAACGATCTTATTGATAACATGCTAATGTGTCATTTCTTGGCATGACGTGAAGAAAGTTTTGATTATGATTGTTATTAGTTTTCGCGATTTATTAATGGTATTTCGGTTAAGCAATTCTGGATACTTATACATGTATATGGTCCAATATCTCTGTAAGACCGAATTATCTCTTGTGATTGAATAACTTCAAGATTGTTTTGTTTTCTGTTTAAATATTGAGAGAAATGTGGGCTAATATTGTGTATCAACGTGACTATAATATCCTTAAGGTTCTAGTGAAGTCTTTGTTAGCATTAAAAATAATCTACATCTACATTGTACTTCCGAACAATCAATACTGATTATAATTGGAAGGCGCTGTCAGGGCAATGTTAAAAAATGAGAGAACTCATGTGCAAAGAATAAAATTTCTATATACAGGTGCTGGGTTAAAAACATAGTGAAAGAAGCTAAATGATATGTATAGCTGCCAGCCGCTCAGTAAATGTGCTGAGGCTGGGGCTGGACTGTACATAATGGGGGAGGCCATTCCATAGTCTAATTGTTCGGGGGAAAAATGAGTTCATATGGTATTGGGTCCGAGTTTGTGGAATTAGATAGTTCAGGTTTCGTGTAGGAATAAGATGGTTATGATCGACACATACTAGGTTGGTATGAATTTTATAAAAATAGATGAGTGAGCCGTGTGTGCGTCTTTGTTCTAAAGTTTGCCAGCGAAGGGAATTAATCATCTGGGTTACACTACTTGTATAGCTATAGTTATTGAAAATGTACCGAGCTGCAGATCTTTGAACTTTTTCAATTTTATAAGAGAGGGACTTTTGCCAGGGATGCCAGACTGTTGAGCAGTACTCAAGCTGCGGGCGAACATAGATGTTATAGGCATTTTCTTTGACTTTTTTGTTTGTGGTCTTTACATTCCTTTTGATAAATTTTAGGGAGTTAGTAGCTTTGTTGGAAGTACTATTTATATGTTCAGCCCAGGTTAGGTCCTTACTAATGGTAACACCTAGATTTTTTGCGGAGTCAGTAGATTTTAGTTCCTTGCCATGCAGGATGTATGGAAAAATGACAGGATTGTGCTTTCGGGTGATTCTCAGTACCTCACACTTATCGGGATTAAATTCCATGGACCAGTCCCGCTCCCACTGTTCAAGGGCATGCAGATCAGTCTGGAGTATTTGTGCATCTGCTGAGGACTTGACTGTGAGATAAACTATGGTGTCATCTGCGAACAGTCTGGCTTTGCTTTTGATAGAGTTGGGCAGGTCGTTTATGTATGCTAGAAAGAGGCAGGGGCCAAGGACAGAGCCCTGGGGGACACCCGACAGGACAGGTAGGGTGTCTGAAATACAGCCTTCTACAACTACTCTTTGAGATCGGCATTTCAGGAATGAATTAATCCATTGTGTGGCTAGAGGGTGGACACCTAGCTTTTCAAGTTTGAATATCAATTTAGAGTGATCAACCTTGTCGAATGCTTTGCTGAAATCCATTATTATGATGTCTGTTTGTTTGCCTTTTTCAAGGTTGTCATAGGCCTCTTGTGTCAAACTGATCAGTTGTGATTCACAGCTATGTTTACATCTGAAGCCGTGCTGGTACTGGCTTAGTAGTTTGTGATTGTCAGAGTGCTGCATGATGTTTGAGACCAAGATGTGTTCAAATAGTTTAGAAGCGATGCAAGTTAGTGAAATTGGCCGGTAGTTACTGGCCTTGGCCTTCGAGCCTTTCTTAAAAACTGGGGCTACAGTAGCACGTTTCCAATCTGATGGGACAGAGCCAGTTTCCAAGGACAATCTGAATATAGTGGTGAGGATGGGCGCTATCTCATGATGTAGTTCTTTTAGAACCCTTGGAGAGATTTCATCTGGACCAGAGGCTTTATTAGGGGAAAGCCCCTGTAGGAGCTTATCAACACCCTCAACTGTGATGGTGATCATGGGCATTTTGGGTGCCGAGCTGTTTGCAGTAGCTCTTTTACAGAGCTGTTTTAAACTGAGTGGCTGCGGTTTGGAGAAAACCGACTCAAACTGCCTATTTAAGATATTTGCCTTGGAAGTGGGATCGGTATATGTCAGACCCTCGTGCTAACGCGGTGCTACACCACAGTTTTCCATTTTCTTATGTTTTATAAAGGAGTAAAACTTCTTGTTTTTGCCAGGTTGTGAATCGTCCATGAATATGACAGATTCTAAGTAAGCCCAATAAGAGTTCCTTAGATGTTTTTGGATGCTGGCTTTAAGGGCTCTGAATGTTTTACTATTACATGAGGAAGACTTGGATTTTTTGAGTTTGGCATACATTTTATCACGCTTGTGAATGAGCTTACAGATCATTGGGGTTAACCAGGGGAGATCACAGTGTGTTTTAATAGTTTTCGTTGGAATGTGGAGACTACTTAGTTGGTTTAGTTCATCTTTAAACACATTTCATGCATGGACAGGGTCAGAGTGGTTAGAATCAGCAAATGTCTTCCCAAACTCTGATAAATCCCTTTTGAAGACATTCCAATTTGCTTTGTTGAAACACTTAGTTGACCTTTTGGGCTGAAGAGGTCAGCCTATATTTAAGTTGATTTCATGAAATACAATGTCATAGTAAAATGAAAAATGCTCTAACTCTTTCATACTTCCATCAAGAGCAGTATATTATGCATCAAAATGTTCCTTATGAAACATACAATGTGATGCTGGTAATTAATTCAGATGAAAACGTTTACCAAAAGACGCATTTGACTCATTCCCACTTAGAATGTACATTTGATGTCTCCAACGTTTATCAAGTTTCCAGGAATTTAACTTACAGAATTCATGTAAATGAAATGCATATTTACAAGTGATAGTGCTATAGTAAAAGTATAAACGACATATTTCGTGAAGAAAACTTCGATTTTTTCAAAATATTGTCTCTTAATTAAGCTAGGGTGTAGAAAATCCCTATGTCTCCAATGACAAATTCTTACAGTTAGCTTTAAATTGTTAAAAAATTCAGACAGATTTCCAATTAAATATATCTTTAATATGTTAATTATTACTAAATCCTCAAGAAAAACACATATTATAATGTAAATTCAAAAATAATTTTCCACACCTCATACCACAAACGTTGTCTCCAAACTCCGATAACGTACGGGACAATTATTTAAAGGCTTCATTAATCTCACAGCTTTGCACTCTTTACAAACTATTTTTGTGTAAGTAAAGTCCATAAAGTTATATCCTAATGATAAGATATTCATTTTAGCTGACATTTTATTGGTATCGGTAATTTATGAGCTCATTTATTAAAAAATGAATCGTAATTTTCACCACGTAACGAACGGGACAATTAGTAAAATCAAATTATCTAACAAACTTTTTCAAATAGATATATAAATTCTTCATTGAACTGATCTTCAATGATTAAATAAAAAGTTTATGAAGTGTTTTTATAATTAATTTAAAGTGCATATTTATGACACACAAAAAACCAGTAAAAACAAAATGAAAAATAACGTACGAGTCCGTAACGTACGGGACAAAATGTGACACAATAATTGATAATCGTCTGAATATTTATGATAAATTGCTTTTATAAGGTTCCTTAACATGCATTTAATCTTCACAGACGAAAATATTATGGGAACGGCAATTATAATGAAATTGGTGAAGTTCAAAAGTAACTAACAAGAGTGACGGAAAAATAAGTTATAGTACTTATTATTTGCAATAAATAATGAATAGTTTGCATTGTTCTTAATTGAATACCATCTAGCTTTGAAATGATAAATTAAAACAATGCCTCGTTTGATCAAATTATAACTTTAGAACCATTTTAGCACATACTGCAATAATTTGATCAGGTTCATACATTATCTTACTTATTTAATAACGTACGGGACACTGTAGAATTGTCTAAACATGCATTTGCCGGTTGATTTGATGGTTGTAAATCAAATGTTACTCCACTACTAAAAAGCTTTTATTAGTTTATGCGTTAGTTTGCTATGTTTCTTAGTTAAACTTGTCACAAAATTGTTGAATGTTGTTCTCTTGGAAAAATGAAAATGGTTCGCGTAATTATTGTAATTAAGAGATATTATAGTAGTTTTATATGTAAAACACAAGTGCATTGAATTGTAACACAAATTACACAACAATGTAAGTTGTATTCTTGCAGTTTAACCAAGTTATCAATAGTTTAGATGACCAAACTGAAGTATATAACGTACGAGCCAATTTTGCTAACGTACGGGACAACAATTATATTCTTTATTGGTTGCTTTGTGGTGGTTCACATGCACACAATGTTTTGTTATAACACTACGACAATGGTATCTTACTATTTTAAACAGTTACATTCTATATTTAACTTGTTTGTATCGTTCTGGAACAGTTGAAATGAATGACATTTTTAAAACAAATAAAACTAATGAAAATAGCGTATTCAATATTTATGTTTTTCTGAAAGTATCTGGTTTACTCTTCAGTCTTTATCATTTATTCCGAAACATAATACCTTATAGAATGCAACCGTATTGAATTTCTCAACAGTTTGACCATTACTACTTTTAAATAAGTGAAATATACAGCACATGTTCGATTTTCATAAGCACATTTATTAATGCTAGGTGTGACCTTTCACCAGCCTATATCTAAAAAAGTATACTAGCCCAGCTGAAAAGATTTTTATACTGCGTACAGAACATGTCTACAATGCCTTTAATTGATTAAAAACTCATATTTGATGACATGAAAAAAATGAAAAAAAATATGCCCATATGTCCACCTTAATTGGGATTGAGTCATTTGCAAAATTGATGCTGTAAAACTGAAAATTATAACAGACATTAAGAATTTTTTACAAACTAATTTAACATTAAATCATTTATAGAATATTAAAGTTCATATTACAATGAAGGTACTCCAATACTTATAACCTAAATAAATGTTAAAACAAAATTAAGGTAAATGAAAAACATTTTGACAGCTACAAGTGTAATGGGTTTTCACGACCCAGTTTCTACTTTCACTTTAGTTTTTCAATTGCCTTAGTTTTGTTTTAATATTTATTGAGGTTATAAATATTGCAGTACCTTCATTGGAATGTGTACCATAAGGTTCTGTAAAGGAATCAATGTTCAATTTTGTTGTAAGAAAATTTTAATGTAATTTAGTATTTTTATTTATGCAGCATCAATTTTGCAAATACATCTTTTGCTAAATATCTTTATCGTTATTGATGACCAGCATCACTTTGTATGTTTCATCAGAAACACTTTGATGTATAAAACAATACTGTTGGTGGAAATATGACAGAACTAGAGCTATTTCTGTTTTTACTATTTTTTAGCAAACCAAGACTTTACATGAACCTTAAAACTACTTCTGGATTCACTTGTTTCTAATGACATTTTGCACATGTCTTCTGGTTATCAGCTGCATAAATTGTTTATCATATAGTAAAATGCCCAGCTTTAGATATATGGGATATTTTAACCCAGTATAACAAACTTTCCTCAGATGTGTTAGATATTTAAAGATGATTTATCCGACCAGTTGACTATACCTTGCAGTTCTAAATAAACCATGCAGTCTTGTATAGATTTCTAATATATCCTCCGATCTCATGTTTCGACGCACATATATTTAGATGCCATCTTTGTTTTGATCATACTAGTGACAAATGAAATCTCGTATGAGGTCACTGATAGCGTGGCTTCACTTTGCAATTAAGATGAATGTGCTTTATGTTTAAAATTAAAAAAAGAGCACTTATAAAATATCAAAGTTTACTTCTATTGTGGTTAATTTTCCATTATTTTACTAAATGCAAAATTGTCCAACATCTTTGCATGTCAATTTTTTGCAATTATAATTGTGGGAATATTTTTCATTCTCTCAGTCGATGTCAAACATCTGTTTTTAGAAACCATGCAATAGGCATGCAATTAAAATGTGTTTCAAGGTAAAACAAATCACCCTTCAGCAAGCTGTACTCATTATATATTGTCTGCGAATGCTAATCAGATTTTAATTGCTTGACCGTCATAATATGTTCATTTGATGCAATGCTTTTAAAATATTATGTTATTCAAAATTTTACTTTATAAAAGTATAAAAGTCATATATGTCTTTTAGCCACAGGGGCGGCTCTAAGATTTTTTTCTAGGGGGGCGGGTCCGAACTTTTAGGGGGGTTCGAACTTTTCTAGTGGGGGTCCGAACCTCAAAACACAACCACTTTATACAGATTTTGCAGAAAAAAATGCAACATATTGATAATAAAAACTACATAACCATTAACTTTATGTTAAGCACCAAGAAAAATTGCTTCATACTACTTAAATATTACTTTCAAGCAAGAAATACACTAATGGACATGTACATTTTCCAAATTCTAGGGGGGGTCTGGACCCCCTGAACCCCCTGCTGGATCCGCCCATGAAACATCAGAGATTTAGATTATATAAGAATTGTTAGTTTACTGAATTATCTTGTTGAATGTAGGGGTAATTATTTTGTCACCCGATTTTTATATGTACTGGGTTCATTTTTTTTAAAGGGAAAAAAAACATTGACTCGCATGTTTTTATTTTGTCTAAAAAATAGTATGTAGACATTTTTGCATTATGTGATGGACTGAGTGCTCGTAGTTATAAATTTGCTTTGTCCATGTTACATTACAGTTGATTTTTTAGTAATGGCCGACTTTGAGAGCAGACCAATCATAATGCGTCATTTCATATGATTCTAAACAAACATGGATGCTGCCACAGCCCCTAGGTAACAATAAAAGTTTAACCATTTTAGACGAGTGTTAAGTCCTTGAAAATGTTTAAAATTGCACAAAAGGAATGAACTCATCGATTTTTAGTTGTAATTTGCTGCCTTTTCTTTGAAATTACATGATATGCACATTTTTTTGCTTAAGTGCGTCGAAACTAATAACACCAGGATACCAAGTTCATTGATTTAATTTTTTTGTAAATCTCATCCATAATCGGATTGCATAATGTATATAATATTATCTTGAACAGCAAAGAACACACATCATTTTTCTATTACAGTGTCAAAGTGAAGAAGAATGGCATCATTCAAGTTACAGACTTCATGTGTTCTGCTTCATAAATTGATATGTCACAGATTTACACTAACACAGAATGTCCTCATGAGGTCATGTGACTGGAGAGGGATTTATGATAGGTCACCAAGAATAGGTTTTACAGACTATCACAGTGTTAGTCATTCATGTGAAACATGGCCAGTATTAGTCAACAGCAACTCTTTCTTTGTTGTACAATCGTCTAAAAACAAATGGGAAAACGCTCGATATTATTCCACCATTGTGGAAAACAAATCTAATCTGTCTTCTCAGGATATAAACTCACATGCAGAGTCTCTTGTCCATGAATTGATATTAAGAGCAAGTGATATGGATAAAATGGTTATCACGATAAGTAAGTTAGTCTTACAAAAACAAGTTAGACAACTTCTGGACATTGGAATGCAGGAAGACAATATAGTACAAATCTTCTCTCTACCCGAAAACTTGAAGAAATTATCTCATATTGTTGAATTGATTGATGTTTTATGTCAGTATGGATTTAGTACAGATGACATTGTGAGCTTATTGAAATCTCCGGAAGTATTGACAATAAATGAATCACAGTTTGTTACTGTATATGAAGACTTGCATAATATTGGCTTTGGACATGACGCCATTAATTCAATGATAGTAAAATGCCCTGCTTTACTCACATGTGATGTAAAAACAAAACTTTCGATGATTGAAGAATTAAAACTATTGTTTAAGACGACAGATACATACAAGTTGATTCAGCGATCACCCAATGTCTTATTCTACGATATGAGTTATATAATGGAAAGATTTAATTATGTTTTTCACCAAATGGGAATCACCCAACCACAGATGATGTGCACTAAATTATTCTCATATCCAATGGAATATATTATTACTAGGCACTTGTTTGTTGTACGCGCTGGCTACTTCAAGAAAGTCAAGAAATCTAAAGGCCAAGTTGACTTGAATCCTAAACTTGATAGAATGATAGACACATCTGATGAAGAATTTGCTAGAACATTTGGAAACATGACAAGGTTAGATTATCAAACATTTAAATCATTAATAAAAGATGACATTGTGAAAATAGAAGGAGAAGCTTCGAATTAGGTTTCCCGTGATAGAAAACATTGTTTTCAATAACAGATTTTTTGAAGAAACTGGTTTCTAATTGAAACCTGTATTTCTAACATTTTTACCATTTTAAAATTATATAAATTATCATTTCTCATGAACAAATTAAGAAGACTATAAAAAATGAGTATTTTCATATTAAAGGAGATAATGACTCACTTTTTTGAAAATTTATCGTCAGTAATATATTATTATGAATCCAATCCATGCAAAATGATTAACATGCTGTGTAATAAATTAAAGATATATGTAGTATGTACTATGTTTATTATGTTTTGTAATGTAATCATTTATCTTGGTTTTAAATGTGTAAATTGGCACCTTGGAAATTCAACCTTAAGGCCACAACAAGTTGATGATATGTTCTACGGATTTTTCTAGAAAAAAATGGGGCGAGCTAGCGAAGAAAAAGAAGAAAAAAAATCTTCATTAAGTTGCTTTATATAGTGGTTTGACCAAATTTTTATGAGCAAGCGAGGAAATAAAAAATATTTTTTGTAAAAAACATCAAAATTAAGGTGCGAGCGAATCCATAGAACATATGATCAATTTGGTGTGGCCTAATAGACATAGAGGAAATTTGTTTTCTGAAAAACATTTGCAGTGGTGTGGAATTCCAATTTTTTAAAAATCGACTTGTCCCAGATCAAAATGCCTTTGTCCTGAAGTGCAATACTGTATGTTTATAGCTGAAAATATAATTATTACTTGTTCGCAGACAAGTGGAGTGGGAATATTTACTTGTCCGCAGATAAATATGTACGAGTGGGACATACGAATCCACACACCTGTTTGTCATGTAGCGAAGGCTTAAGGTACTCAAAACTACAGAAGTTAAATGATGCCTCTATACAGTAAAAATTTACCCTTACACTAGGTATTGCACGTTTTATAAACATATCGACTTATATTAAAAATCATTTTAAAATTCTCGAATAAAAGTTAAGCTATAAGAAATGTATGAATAAGTACTGTAAAACATCACTTCCAGGGCTGAACATTAATTTGTATCTCCATTTGAAAATAAGGAAGTTACAACAATGTTTTGTTCAGCCCTAGACCGATTTAAAGTACTGAGATTTAATCATATAAATTTTTAAAAGAGGATGCATTCTCCTGTATGTCAGTGTATGCAAAAAGGTCATATTGTTAGATAAAACTTTATTTCCTGGCCTTATTTTATTATTTACTAATCATGGTATCTATGTAACATAATAACCTTATTTACAAGGCCATAGAAAAATAATAATTTGTTTCTTATCACCCTAGAAAAACCTCCAATTAATGTTATTTTCATTCTTGATCCCAAATTCTTCTTTAAAACAAGGCCAGTAAACACAGAAAGTCTGTCAGCCAGAATGATAACTAACTGGTCTGAATGATTATATCAAACTAAACCAGGTAGGTAGCGCAGTTGGTAGCCCACCTGGATTTCGACTCGAGAGATTCCAAACTTCAGCTGCCTATGAATTTCATGAATATTAGAAGCTTAATAAATAACTACAGTACCATTAATTCTGTTTGTATTGTTTACAGTAAAAACATAATTTGTAATGACCTTCCCACTTTGTTCAGAGTAGAAGCACTTGTGATTGCTAAATCTTCCTTATATAGATATACATGTATAGGGTTCGTGGTTAGTATAAGACAAATATTTCCTTATATGGTTTTACTTGCAATTTAAAGCTGCTTGATAACAGAATTCAACCTTTTTTATCAATTTTTCTAAAACTTTTGAATTTGTTTAGAAACATTTTGAAAGGTATAAAGCTGTTTTTTGATAATCTCATTTTTGGTGCAAATTGACATACAACTGTAAAAGATAGTGATCTTATGCATAATAATCTGTCTTGTTAGTGATACTATATACGCTCTCCTTGCAGATCAGTGAATATACTACATTCACCTGATGCCTTAATGCATGTTGATTTATGATATTGACCTTATCAGGGCTTGAATTTAAGCTCGTGTACTTGCAAAATACGAGTGGGTTCTGAAAATTGTAAAGGACTTTAATTTACAAATACAGTATGCCGAAACGTCAATAAATGGAGTAATATACAGAGAGAAGACTTTAATTTACTCACAAATTTTTGCAGGTTGAAATAGCTGCCAAAAATATTACTGTCCAAACTAATGAGACTGAAATCAGCATTGAAATGACCAGTTAAATCGACAGTATCAATTTAAAATTCACAGTAAAATACATGTTTGATATTATTAGTCTATCAATGATGCTATTGTTATATTATGAATTATGTTGTTTTTATACTGCTTATAATCACGGTGGCGAACCCACGTGACTTCATCCGGGTATATTTTACCATATTTGGAATATAGGTCACTCGCATAAGGTAGGTTTTTTGCTTTTTTCTTACTAATCACGTAGTGTTTTTTTCCAAGTATACGCGCATAAACCCCCTGCTTACGAGATATGATTGCAGCAGTAATTGTTTTCCTGAAATATTTAGTCGTCTTGGAGTAATTTGGTACACAAATTTCGATGCGATTGAAATTGTCAGGGTAGCGTTCATTGTATTTCAACGGTTTATGCGTTTAAATGCCTTAATTTGTGCCGACAGTTATGCACATGGTATAATTATTTCATATACACTTCCAATTAACCCTCTATATACGATAACGATCTTTGAAAATAGCTAGTTTGTAAATTATGAGAGAATGTGGATAATGATAACGTTCATTGCTCGTGATTTTCCGGATAACGTTCATTTCCTACGCAGAGTTGTCCAATTTACTCACCACAGTTTCTTTAAAAGATGGAAAAGGTACATAATTAGTCCAATTAATTAAGTACCTTGCAGATTTAAGTAATTGAAGTTCACAATCAAAGATATTTCAAAACAGAAAGTATATGCAGTCGTAATAAGAACCAAGTTGCAATCCATGGTATTGCAATTTCTTTACGCCGTTTTAAAATCCCGGTGTCGTACTACCATCTTGCATGTTTTAGAATCTTAGTTTTTTGTTTTGTTTTGTTAAACAATTAACATAACTATGATCGATCTTTGAACGTCTTATAAATGCCAACGTACTTTAGCAGTAAAAGTGTACCTTAATTATCTGGCGCTATTGTGACACATACGCTCTGAATCGTTTTGTATCGTTTCTGTATATCTTCAATCTGAAGGAGTCATTTTCAAACGGCTGACAGTCTAATGTTGCAAACCTCTGATTATTTTGATTTATAACTATGATGAGATATCGTACACTCAAGGTAATAAGATCCCTAGACTATAGTAAGATAATGATGACGATCCAGAAGTAGTAAAATATATACATGAATCTCAAATTGTTCACTAATCCAATCATGTTATTTTTTATATATTTCAGACAATGTCGTTTTTGTGTTACATACATGTGTGGATATATGTTCAAAAACAAAAAATGTGTTGATGAGCATGAAAGAAGATGCAATGGCCAGTACAGAAACTACTGTTGTGGCAATGGCTTCTTATCTAGAGCAGACCTTGTTAGACATAAGTAGATCTATGTCCGACAATTAACAAGTAACAAGTTTGATTGATTTGGGTAGCTTTCCTTTACCTTTGCATATAACCAGTTCTCACCTACCATTCCACAGTGTCGACAAATGTCCATAAATTTATTTTTCCAGCGGGCAAAATCGACAATTGTAATTTTCATGGAAAGGAATAACCAGCGATTCGTCATCCACGAATTAACATATTGTTTTTTTTTAATCGATTAAGTCATTCAACATCTGTCATAGTCGACTTCATTTATTAACGTTAGTCCAAATTCGATGCCACATAAGGTAGAATGACAAACTGTGCAACCTACCCTGGGATCCTATTATCGTTTGCTTGTTGCAGAGAATTGAAAAATCACACAGCATGATTTTAAAAAAGTTATCTATGAAAAGTTTGAGCATACATGTATGTACAAATAGGGAGGTACTGTCTAGCACATGGACAGTATGTTTAACTATCGTTCACTTTCTAAAGTGAAGTATCTTTTGGATTACGCTCCCTTCTCAGCTCAGAGAACATGCTAAATTAGTAAATTCATGATTTATGATATTCACTTTGAACTACTGAACAACCAATGAAAGTTATGTAATTAAACATGGTTGTGTCTTACTCTAAAATAGAAATATCCGTTAGCCCATGGTCATTTAGAAGACTGAAAAAGTGCATGTGTTCACGACTTTTTTAGGGATATTTTTCAACAGATATTACTATGGTGAATTATTCTTTCATTAAAAGTTTATATTGATTAACGAATTGTGTTTTTTTCCATCTATGCAACATCACGTGTCTTATCGATGTGATCACGGTATAGCAGTGCATATATGCAAATCTAAAATAGAATCCACATCGAACTAACTTCCTCCATGATATAAATGACTTAGAGGCCGATCTGCAACCTCTCAATGATAAACGTGATGGGTTCGAACCAGACTCTGACAATGGCGTTTAATTGCTAACAGGAATAAAGTCTAATGCTCACACACAACTGGAACGTTTAGCAGATTTAGCAGATTAACTATCCGTCTCATGACTGAGATTGAAAAGCCACAAAAACAAAGAAGAGATTCACTGTTTTCAAATATATTATCTATATACGACATGTCAGATGACTTCTAACTTGTAATTCTTCAAACTTGTGTATGCATACTTAAAATATTAAACAAGAAAAATAATCATACTAAGTCATGATCAATTGTATATACCATGTAAACTTGAACTTTATCCATGTGATCCATGTAAACACATAATCACTTAACTTCTGATTTTTATTGTATAATATGGATTCTAGCAGAAATCCCTTCTGCCATACAAAAAAAACACACTCAGTATAATACATTGGGAAATTAATCAAAATAGCCTTATCAATTGCCATATTCAATGTAACTTTGTTTAAAATAAATCTCTGTTCTCATTAAGCCATCGCAGTTTGAAAAAACGTCATGGTGAGTATTACTAACAGCACCAATGGGACTTTCAATTGAAATATTATTTATATCGTGATACTTTGAGGTAACTTTTTGTCCAAAAATTTCATCAAATAGGTCAGGCCAATACTGAGGACCACTCTTGGCTTTTTTAGGACTTGATTGTGCCGATCTACATCCATTTTCTCTTCTATCTTTTTTCTATTAAGTGTTAATTTTAATTTTGTCTTGCCCATTTCTGAAATTTAAAACATAAAGAAAATAGTTGAACAATAAGAAAGATTGCTAATGTAAATTCATTTAAAAATGTCTATGCAAAAAATAGAGTCATCCTAGAATTCATGCACCTTCGTACATTGACTTTTAATTTTTTACCTATTTAATAGTTTTACACGTCAGGGTATACGTATTTTTTGTGCGTCACTAAAAAGTCATTGTATTAAATCTACATTAAGTGGTCAACTAAAATCTATGTTGAATCCTTTGCATATGTATATAAACTCTAAGTTGTATCCCATGCAATTTGTATAATGTTTGAAAATCAAAGAAAGGTCACATGATACATCACTGTACGTAGTCATAAAATGCAATGCACTATTTTGGTCATTTTTAAGAAACTGTGGTGAGTAAATTGGACAACTCTACGTAGGAAATGAACGTTATCCGGAAAATCACGAGCAATGAACGTTATCATTATCCACATTCTCTCATAACTTACAAACTAGCTATTTTCAAAGATCGTTATCGTCTATAGAGGGTTAATTGGAAGTGTACATGAAATAATTATACCATGTGCATAACTGTCGGCACAAATTAAGGCATTTAAACACATAAACCGTTGAAATACAATGAACGCTACCCTGACAATTTCAATCGCATCGAAATTTGTGTACCAAATTACTCCAAGACGACTAAATATTTCAGGAAAACAATTACTGCAGCAATCATAACTCGTAAACAGGGGGTTTATGCGCGTATTCTTGAAAAAAAACACTACGTGATTAGTAAGAAAAAAGCAAAAAACCTACCTTATGCGAGTGACCTATATTCCAAATATGGTAAAAAATACCCGGATGAAGTCACGTGGGTTCGCCACCGTGATAATGTTGGTTACTATGTATGCTATTACAATTTGGAGACAATATGCTAGTGATTTTTTTCATTTTGCGAGTTGAAATAAAATAAACTTGCAAAAATTTGTAAGTACAATTTTTTGTTAAATTCGAGCCCTGACTTTTATTATGAACCATTGAACAACCAATGAAAGTTTACCAAATTCCAATTTAGCCGAACAACTATACACATTTTTATTGGTTGAAACAATCACATGACTAAAATAAGTATAAGACGGGTAAACAACTCAGATTTTTTAGCAAGTGTATTAGTGAATATTTTTATATTTCTCAGAATCTATAAGTTTGCCTTAAGGTAAAAACTCTTATTTTTTAACACAATTATAAACATTGACTTGCAATTCTATAGGGCCACAAGTTGATGATATGTTCTATGGATGTTTCTAGAAAAAAATGGGGCGAGCGAGCGAAGAAAACAAAGAAAAAAAATCTTAATTCAGTTGCTTTATATAGCGGTTTGACCAAATTTTTATGAGCAAGCGAGGAAATAAAAATATATTTTTTGTAAAAACTGTCAAAATTAAGGTGCGAGTGAATCCATAGAACATATGATCAATTTGTCGTGGCCTAATATAAAAAAATTAAATCTATGAACATGTAGCTTTGATCTCCACAATTAAAAGAAAAGCTATTGTTATAACTTATAAGTATATAATCAAGTACTTCCTGTCCTGCATATTACTACTATAAAAATATGTTCTCTTCTGTTCTAGCAACTATTATCTTAAAAAATTTTATTAGTCATCAAAGTCAATTATCACTCATGCCTTATATGGTATTGGTATTAAACAAGAGCGTTAGTCAGCGCAAAATTAGTCTACCTTCATCCTTCTGTATTTATATGTACATGTAGTTAGTCTAGTCTTGCTCTAACCAATCAACATGTAGTCTGCTCTTCATTGTCTTAAGAGGTTATTGTACATTGCATCATAATTGACAATTCCATGTCATCACTGGTTAAATGTTCAGGGACTCCCTGCCTCCCCCATTGTTTTATATAATGTGGTGTATTTGTTTGCTGACAACAGCCTTGAGTTGATTGGTCTAGATGTTTTATGATCAATGTTTCTCTTACAAATTGATGCAGATTTTGTAACCACCATTTCTCACTATTATCAATATTAGTTTTGCTACTCCAAAAAACCCCCTATACATGTATATATTTTACTTTAATACTTTTCACTACGATCTTCTAGTGAAAGCATGGTTCTAGCCGAAATAAAGGCACTGGATGTGAGTGATACTTGAATATGAAAGTACAGAGTATTTTTTATTGCTATGTGTGATAAAACAGCTATTTCTTGTCTCAGGTCGATGTGAACAAGCTATAAATGGTGAAAATGTATGTATTGTCTTAGGTCAATGTGAACAAACTATAAATAGTGAAAATGTATGTCTTGTCTTAGGTCAATGTGAACAAGCTGTAAATGATGAAAATGTGTGTCTTGTCTTAGGTCAATGTGAAAAAGCTATAAATGGTGAAAATGTATGTCTTGTCTTAGGTCAATGTGAACAAGCTATAAATGGTGAAAATGTATGTCTTGTCTTAGGTCAATGTGAACAAGCTATAAATGGTGAAAATGTATGTCTTGTCTTAGGTCAATGTGAACAAGCTATAAATGGTGAAAATGTATGTCTTGTCTTAGGTCAATGTGAACAAGTTATAAATGGTGAAATGTATGTCTTGTCTTAGGTCAATGTGAACAAGTTATAAATGGTGAAATGTATGTCTTGTCTTAGGTCAATGTGAACAAGCTATAAATGGTGAAAATGTATGTCTTGTCTTAGGTCAATGTGAACAAGTTATAAATGGTGAAATGTATGTCTTGTCTTAGGTCAATGTGAACAAGTTATAAATGGTGAAATGTATGTCTTGTCTTAGGTCAATGTGAACAAGCTATAAATGGTGAAAATGTATGTCTTGTCTCAGGTTGATGGGAACAACTTAAAGTGTTGTCAGTGTTACGTTAGTTAAATTGACGAAGTTAAATAATTATTAATACTTATTAGTATATTTTTAAAACTTTTCTTGTTCTTTTATCGTCTGCAAGTACTGAATTAACCGTATTTGATTAGGTAATGAAACAGTTATTACGTATGAGATTTTGGAACAGTCAACCAGTTGTCCCTCGGTGTCGGGATAGTGTTTTGAACAGGTACTGTTGCCCTTGGCTTACGGCCTCAGGAAACAGTTCAAAATACTATCCCCTTCACCCTGGGTCTCTCAAATCACATATATGGAATAAATGTATAGTAATGGCTTAATGAAATTTAAAATCTTGTGCATATCATAAATTCTGAGTCATTTTGTGATGGATCTATATATATCTATATCTATAATGTAAAAATACCACTTAGCTATGGTTTCTTACTCTATATAAAGTTATAAACCAGTTAATACATGTTTACATACATATCTTAAGTTAACTTCTTAAACTCTTTTAAACATGGGTATATATAATCTATACCAGTATATACTGTCCTAGTAATCTATAACATTATTGATCTGAAGAAGCCTAGTATAAAAGTATTCAAGTTTCGGTCTTGTCAAAAACTTCCCCTTTAATTTCCTTGATAAAAATCTGTGTTGAAGGCGGAAGTTTTCCATTGAAAACAGTTTTTTTATTTATTATCAAGTGATTTCTGTAGTGTTTGTATCAAAATCTTAAGTTATTTATTATTTTGAAGCAATCTCTGTTCATAGATACAACAAATTGGAGTTAAACACTAATTCGCTAGTTTATAAACTCATTGTACAAGAGAGTGTTTGTGATTTATCTATAGTTGAGAGATATATGTTAAAATGAACGAAATGGATATGATAGACGACACCCTGGTCTTACCAGCCCAATTTGCCTCCATTCCACTGCGTGCAATCAATATGGCAACACGCCGGAAGTTGGCTAACATTTTAAACCTCGAAGGTAGTTTGGTTGTGGTAAAAATTGACGGTGAAGAAGTTGACGTTGTGAATGATGTAACTGGTTTAGCAGAACTCGCTGGATTTCAATATCAAGAAATAATGAACATGAAAACACAAAAAAGTCCAACTATTGAGTTTTTAGATCAATGGACGGCTCGTAATGGAACTCTGGGAAAATTATGGGAACTTTTATATCAGATTGAACGATATGATGTACTAACTGATTGCAGGGCTAATATGTGTAAGTATATTTCAAGTTGTCATGGCAATACTGATAACCTGTTCTCCTTATTTTACATCTGATATTATGTATGGCTTATTAATTCAAAGTTAATAAAATCCGGAAACCCAGGTCGGTAGCGCAGTTAGTAGCGCGCCTGATTTCTAATCTAGTGTCCCGAGGGGTGTACGGGTTTGAATCCCACCCAGGGAGGTTATACTCTTCGTCGGAAATTTGACAATAATGTCAATTTTCCTCCATTAATAAGGTGTATTGAGAAGTTTCCGGCCTAGTGGAAGGGTAGGTGAGTATTGGTTATTGACAAGAGTCCAGGAAAGCTAGGTTAGGTGCACTGGATGCCGTAAAATAACCTAAAAATGTGTTGACACAGCGTTAACCCCAGTGTAAATATAAATAAATGAAAAATCCAGATGAAGTAATTGCTTAAGGTAGAATATGTCCCTTGTAAAATGCTGTTAAGAAAATATGTTTTCTGTCTCTAAAAAAGAACTGACATTTTAGACCACAAATATTACTGAAAAAAGAGCAAAAAATGCATTGTTTACCTTTTTGCTACTCCCCATCATTGCCATGGTATCTGGGATCGGGGCCCAGATTTTTCTAATAGAAATTAAAGTCACCCAGGAAAAAAATTGGTCAAGTTGCATACATGTATCTGTCAGTTATTTAGTAATGAAATAAGAGCATCTTGAAAAAGCCTACTTGTGTTAAGGCGAAAAAATGGCTACTTTTAACGTGTCACAACCAGTAAGGCAAGAGGTTTTTTTACTCGAAGTGTTGTGACAAAAATGTTGACAGGAGGAAAAAACCTAGAATATTTTGATGTAAGCTTTATAACACAATCGTTGAGATTTATTTTAAATACATATGTATGATAAAGTTTAATTTTTGTATAAAGAAAATCTGTGATATTTCCCAAGGAAACCAAATAATAGAACTTTAAAGTGTATATATCTATATATCTGGTGATCCACACTAGATTGCAACTACAAACAAACTATTCTCAAATCTATGGTTGTTAGTAATTAGGCTTCTGACTTAATTTATGTTTCCTTCTTGAATTAACAAACAATGTTTCAGGAAACGACATATTGAAAATTTTAAGTTTTTTGAGAGATAAATCCCCAAAATTACATTTTAAGAATTTGAGAATTTCCAAATATTTTTTTTTAAATTGGCAAAAATCCAACAGGAGAGTTTGAGTATTGAAAAATTAAAAATACTCGCCTAAAGGGTTAAGGACGTTACCCAGTTAAAGATACTTTTAAAAGCCTACATTCTCGTACCCAAAGCTATGTTATCGATATCCTTAAATATCTTGGTAACCTCTGGGTATCAGGTTGACCTAGCTGTATAAAAAAAACCAAGTTTGATATATTCGTTCAGGTGAGATATGAATTGGCAGAAATAAGCGAGTGTTTTCCCAAAATCTGAAAAGTTTGGCAGGTTTTCAAATACATGTATTAAATAAATATTAAAATCAATTCAAGTACGTCATTATAGATGTCAATGAGGGTACAGTATTAACTTCCGTCTTTAGTATAAAAGATTATTTTCTCGTTCAGAGGTGTTTATCAATAGTACCTAGAATCTTGATAGCTTCTGGGTATGAGAATGAAATCATATTGTTTTATACTTTTGCTGGCTTTAATGCTGTGTCAATACAATTTATGTAATTTTAAGGTGGCCAGTATACCTAACTTACCTTTCCTGAATAAGTCAGTGCAGAACTAAACTAGTCTAAGTACAAGAAAAAAAAGGAAATTGACTGGTATTAATCTGACCCATTGATATTTAATAAGAGTCCACTAAGGGGAGCATATCTAATTATGAAAAAAAAGTATGCAGACTCAGCAGACACAGCAGAAACAGCAGAAGGATTGATCCTTCTGTTGTGTCTGGCAGAAGGATTAAATATA
The DNA here is from genome assembly GCA_025267735.1 of Mactra quadrangularis. NCBI lineage: Eukaryota > Metazoa > Mollusca > Bivalvia > Venerida > Mactridae > Mactra > Mactra quadrangularis. Next base: position 42,149,993 of record CM046299.1, on the reverse strand, counting down.
TCAGAAGCATAATTATTTCTGCTGTTTCTGCTGTAATTTAATCTTTCTGCCAGCAGACACAGCAGAAGGATTGATCCTTCTGCTGTTTCTGCTGTATCTGCTAACTTTATGTTCATACTGTATAATGGATGATAACTTAAGAGGCTGGCTAAGTTACAATTAAAACACAACCATTATTAGTAAAACAATGTGTAACTTTTATGTATAAATAATTACATAATATTTTTTATCTCAGAACCTTGCCAAATGCCTATGGATAAAACATATAGGGGCGGATCCAGGATTTTTTGCTAGGGGGATCCAAACTTTTTCTAGGGGAGGGGGGTCCAAACTTTCGAACCACAACCACATTATACACATTTTTCAGAATTTTGCAACATATTAATAATAAAAAACTACTTAACCATTATGTCAAGCACCGAGAAAAACTGCTTTATGCTACTTAAAAAAGACTTACAGTCAAGAAATACACTAATGGACAGGTACATTTTGGAAATTCCAGGGGGCTAGAACCGCCTATGACATAATATATATCTTCAATGTTATTTGGATCCCCTTTTCAGATAAATAGTTAGTAAGAGTTAAGTATTTATATGCAAAATGGGGTTTCACCAATTGCAACCATATCATTGTATACTTAACATAGGTTTAGACTGGAATCCAAAAATGAAAATTTAAATATACATACATGCACATGTAAACATTTATGTTTGAAAATTGAATTCTAGTTATATAGTTTTTGGTTGTGGAACTACATGGGACCAGATGAAAGTTCAACACTTTCAAAATCTAGAATTTCCTGATTTTAGAAGTTTTTACATAGGAAAACAACCTTACCTCTGGCTCCATATATCCTTAAATTTTCCTATTGTTGAATATTTTCCTAAATTTACTTGCAATTTTTCTGTACTGTTTCTTAATTGTAAACTGTTGTATTCTATATTTACAGTACGTGATTGTGATCGCTATATAGATCATGTAGAAACAGAAAGAGAAGCGTATGATATGAACATTGAACAAGACCCAACAGGTAATATACTGGTAGTAATATCTCCTTATCTAGGCAAATTGTTAAAAATCAGCAAATGAAGTATTAAAATTGTATCCATATGTCTTCGGTCACTGTGTACAAGCTATAAATGATATGTTAAGATTGTATCCAAGATGCAGGTCAATGTGGACAAGCTATAAATGTTATGTTAAAATTGTATCCAAGATGCAGGTCAATGTGGACAAGCTATAAATGATATGTTAAAATTGTATCCAAGACACAGGTCAATGTGGACAAGCTATAAATGATATGTAAAAATTGTATCCAAGATGCAGGTCAATATGGACAAGCTACAAATGATATGTAAAAATTGTATCCAAGATGCAGGTCAATGTGGACAAGCTATAAATGATATGTTAAAATTGTATCCAAGACACAGGTCAATGTGGACTAGCTATTAATGATATGTCAAAATTGTATCCAAGACGCAGGTCACTATGGACAAGCTATAAATGATATATCAAAATTGTATCCATTTTTGGGGTATTTGTGAACAAGCTATAAATGATATGTTAAAATTTGTATCCATTTCTTAGGTAAATAAGAAGCGGCTATATATAATGATAAATCAAAATTTTAACCTAGTCTCTGGTAAATATGAATAAGCTATAATTTAAATAATATATTAAAATTGTAACTATGTCTCACATCAGTGTGAACAAGTTTTCACTAAATATTACATTATACTATTTTTATATTTCAGTGACAACATCAGAAATGAGGGTTAATGAAACAAAATTTGCCACCAGACAAGATGGTAAGTATTTACAGCATGTCAAGTGCAGGGTTGTTGAATAAGAATTTTTCTCCATTTATATTTATTGTTTTGTTAAGTATCATTGGATGTTGTAAACCTTTCTACCCCTGAGGAAAACATATTTTACTAATGCATACAGAGAAGTTATGCTGTTAGAACCATCAAAATCAATGGCCTAAATAGGGGAATCGTAGGGACCTTTTCCTCAAAAGATTAGGCATTTGGAACTTAAAAAAATCTTTCAGAATGGAATAATAATAATAAGACTTTATTTACAGAGACAACACAGTTAGGCAGAGCCCAATCTTCCCTGTGAGCCTCTTAACAAAAACATATTTACATATTATGTACAGCAAGCATGATAAACAATGAAATAAAGCATTTAAAAAATATATACTATGAGATAAATAGGAAATAAGGAAAACAATAACAGTTCAATGATCATTTAAGTTACTTAGTATTTTAACATGTATTTTGCATTAGCCAAAGTTATCTTTTTCCACTTAAGTGGAAGAAGAAGAGAATATTCACTAAGTTTGGTGTAAGATGGATTTTTATTTCACTGCATGAGCTAAAGACCCTATTTTCAAAAGTGTCATAGCCACAAGTGAAAATATCATTCTCTAAGGTCACTAGTTGAAATAAATTGATATTATTCCAAATTGACCAATTTTTCTTTTCTCTCATGCCTTTTCTGTGTCCTGTAAGAGATATTTTACATCAATTGTAGGACAATGCCATTAATCTTCTTTGTCTTTTGAGATAACATAATTTTAGTGTTATATAATGTACATGTATATTTTCACTGCAGTGGTTTTGTAAGAATTTGTTCTTACATCGTATATTTTTATCAAATCACACCACATTTAACTATAAACATGAAATAAATTGGATTACAAACTACAGTTGAAAACTCATAAGTATCTTTTTACCGAGAATATTATCCCAGGAGAGAAGTATAAAATTAGCAATGTTATTTCTTCAATCCTTGAAATTCTTTTGATCAGTTTCTTGTAAATGTCATGTAGGAGCAGTAGTCCAATGGTAGGATACACTTAGGGATCGAGAGGTTCTGGGTTTGAACCCCACCAAGGCCACTGCTAATTTCCTTGAGCAAGAATTATACTTGCGATTGCTTCACTGCACCCAGGTGTCAATGAGTACCTGCAAGGGTGGTATAATTCTGTTGTGACAATTTATTGGCTGCACTTATAAGGGCAGTATAAAGAGGATCCCCGGGAGATTAAAAGATAGATACCAGTAGCCTGATGACCAGGTGTAATAGGTGTAAAGTCGGTGAATGTGCATAAGCATGAAACTCATACTTTAAAATGACATTGCATTTTTTTCAGTCTTGTTTGTTAATAAACAAAATGTTGTCTAAAGTAAATGAATGTTATTTTTACAGTTTTAACTGGACAACAGAATACAATGTATGATGCCTTTGTGAGTTACTCACTAGAGGATGAGAAAGATCGAGAATTTGTACGAGAAATGATCAAAGTGCTGGAAGGAGAGAGAAAACTAAAATTGTTTGTACCTGGTCGTGATGAGTTACCTGGGGCAGCTACCCATGTTATATCAGCATATCTCATAGAAAGAAGGTAAGGCTTAAACTAAAAAATACTTTGTTTGCCCTTCACTGACCCTAAATTTTTGGGTTGGGTCAGTAGGTAGGAAAATATTTTATTTTTCTTCCTAAAGCAGAATTATAAGCATAAAGAAACTAAAGGAAAGTATTACAATAAACGGTCGTGACAAATAAAAAAAAAAACACCAAATATATTTTTATATTATTAAGCATTCATTGTAACTGATATTGTAACCATGCCAATGGAAATATATACATTGTATAATGTATGTGAATATTAAATGAAATTGTCTTAAATAATGTTTTTCTCAAAAAAACAAATTTGATAATGAATAGCCTTTGTTTCATGATAACCTACTGAACAATTCTTATTAAACTGACGTATAAATTTTGCAACTGCTTACATTCATAAATCATCTAATAAATTTATGATATTTCTTTATTTGTAGATGTAAAAGGGTTGCTATTGTGATGTCAAAAGCATTCCTTCACAGTCCAGCATGTGATTTTCAAGTTAAATTTGCTCATGCTTTAGCACCAGGTATAAAACTAATTTCTTTTCATGTTATATCTTTTTTAATATTCAACCCTTTACTGGTTCAAGACAGGGGCAAAAATTTTTTTTCAACTTGACATGATATGGTTATTTCAAGATGCTTGTATTTGATTACATTTTGACTTGCAAATACATTGTATACAGATTGACAGAATATTTCATGAGTGAATGTCCTTCAGAAAAAGCCATTTGAACCTATATCCTCGTCACCATGGCCACACTGAAGATAAAAGCTTCACATTGGTTGATACTATACTACTATACTAATTTATTTTAGCTCGGTTGTGAAACAAGTTCTTAAAACTTAGATTTATCCCTTTCGAGCTTGCTTCCTGGTCTTCCAGTACTGAGCTAATAGGATAAAGTTTCTTGCTCAAGCAAATAATGGGGTAGGTTTTGGATGGGATTTGAACTAATGCGGAGCTGGTTATCCAATGATTACCAGGCCAACGTTGTAACCACTCGGCTAAACCCGATTGATCAACACAAATGTTATATGAACATAACCCTCAGTGCAACGTCTAGAGATCCCATGACTGCAGCCTGTAAGATATCTTGTTTACAGAGATTGTGTAGACTTCAACTTTTTAATGTCTAATCAATCCTATCTTATCTATTCCTCAGGAGCAAGAAGTAAAAGACTTATACCAATAATTCGTGAGAAAAATACACAACTACCAAGAATTTTGAGGTTTCTTGCTGTATGTGATTTTTCTAAGCCTGATATGGTAGAATGGGTTTGGGATAGACTATACGCTGCAATGTTAGCACCCATTGGTCCTGTCACATATTTTGATGACGGAGAAGATGACAATAATTTGAAAGAACTCACTTATCCAACCCATTCCCCAACCCAATCACAGTTGGCTATACAGATGTCTGCATCAAGTCGTCCTCAGTTACAAGCTGTGCCATTTAGCAGACCTGAACCTATTGAACATTGCTCGTCACAACCACAGTCATTGAATTCACCACCACAGTCATTGAATTCACCACCACAGTCATACTTGGCTGAAATATCAATGTCTCCACCATCGTCAATGACATCTATAATGCCTGCTAAACCTCCCAAGGAGAAGAAAAAATGGTTTGGACTTAGAAAGACGAAGAAAACTGGAGAATCTCCAGATAATAAATGATCTACTTTTACTTCAAGACAAAGATCTATAATAAAGAACTGTAGAGTTTGATCTATCACACAGACCTGAAAAGTCTAAACTTAAATGGTAACCTGAAAAGTTAACTTTAATGAAAACATGAAAAGAAAGTCTCAATTTCAATTGGACATCGAAAAGTCTAATTTTTCATAGAAACCAAAAAAGTCTATACTTAAATGGGACCTGAAAAACCTAGTTTTTAATGGAAACCAGAAAATTATGAACTTAAATGTGCACCTGAAAAGTTAACTTTAGTGGAAACCTAAAAAGTTTTTTATGGAACATGAACAGTCTTGATTTAAAGAAAACCTGTAAAAAGTCTAATATTTAATTGAAACCTGAAAAGTCAACTAAAATAGAAAACTGAAAATTCTGAATTGAAAAAATGAAAAGTCTAAATTTAATCAAAGCCTAAAAACTCAAGTTTGATGGAAAAATAAAGTCTCAACATGGACACCTGAAAAGTCTACCTGATAATCAAGACCTGAAAAGTTTGATCAATGTGATCTAATGTACAAGTGATAGAGCACTTTATTTATTTAGATCTGTAAAATACACATATCAAAATGGCAGGAACATATTGTAACTGGTATTTGTTTTGCTTTTGACTATCATATTAATAGTTGGACATTTTAGTAGGGCTGCAATGATTCTCTGGAAAGTTGATTTGATGCTATTTGATTGCTTTTCTTTCGATTCGATTTTGTTGGTTTCAATACATTAATAGTATTTAATAGAACAGAAACGCATCCATTTATTCTTAAAACTTACTTACCGGTATATTGATATAATAAATTTGTTTCTTAAATTATTAACATTTACTTCAGAACAAGATCAATAAAAATGATGAATTTAGATACTGATTAATTTGATTTATTTATTACTACTTTATCATTGTACCTATGTTTCAAATCCTTTAAACTTTTATGGACAAGTTTGAAGGCCGGTATAGAATAAAAAATTGCAAATAGAAATGGAATCGTCGCCCTCACAATCAAGTTTTGATGTATTGAATGGAATTGTTGCAGCCCTACATTTTGAATTTTAGTTCGATTTCTGCTTTTGTATATACATACTTGTGTTTTTTATTTTTATTGCTTTATTTGACTGTCAGTGAGGTATACATTAGATAGGCGGGTGTGGGGGGGGGGGGGTCTTGGAACCCCTTTGAATTTCCAAATTGTACATATCCATAAGTGTATTTCTTGACTGTAAGTAAATTTTAACTAGCATGAAGCAATTTTTTAATGTATAGATTTAATGGTTATGTAGTTTTTATTAACAATATGTTGCATTATTCTGCAAAATGTGTATAATGTGGTTGTGGTTTGAAAGTTTGGACCTCCCCTAGTAAATTTCGGACCCCCTCCCTCTAGAAAATAAATCCTGGATCTGCCCCTGCATAAACTAGGCTGATCTACTTATATTTTTATTGATCTCAAATACAGAAATACTGTAGCGAATATTTAGATCAGCCAAATTAATGCATGTGCCACTGACAGTTGGATAAGATTTAACAATAGTTATTTTTGTTTTTTTTATACACACTGCCCTCCAAAAGTTCCTTCACACGTTCACAGTTTATATTGTACTAAATAGAATTTCAAAAGTTTGTAAAAACAGTTTATCATTGAATGATTTTCAATTTGGCTTTTTCAAATCAGTACATTTGTTTAATAGATATGAAATATTAAAAAATATCTCAAACTTGATATTGGTTCATTGAGATACATCGACTATAGTTTCGGAGGCTGATTGATAACTGTTGCTACAACTAAAAAATAAAATGTACCAACAGAAATTCCATTTCTGTTGCATGAATAATGAATACAATAAACAATGCTATAATAATTCTTCAAATTTGAACATAGAAATTGGAGCAATTTAATAAATTTTACTGTGAAGAAACTTTTGGAGGGCAGTGTAGTATGTAATTAATGTCACATGTTTAGAATCAACATTTGAAGTTGTTTTGCCATTAATAACCAGATATTGATGATTTTGAATATCACAGGTTGAACTTAGTTTGTAATATTAATAAGAATTTATTCACAAGCTAAAATTAAAATAATAAATATTTTTAGATGTCCTGTTATCTATATCCTATTTTACAACTGGTAGTTGAAGCTGTACTTGTAATCTCATAATGCATGGTGAAGTCTAATGGTGCCTCCACTGATTCCAGAGGACCTTCCAGGGGCCCGTTACAAGGGCCGTTTATACTCCCTATATGGGTACGCACATATGCGTAAACTTCATGCCTCGGTTAAAATGAACTTTCGAAATATGAATATTGGTAACAAGTAAGTCTGTGAGCTAATGCTCACTAGTGATACCCCCGCAAAAATCTAAAAATATGCGACAAACAGGAAGTAGATGAGCAAGGAGCATGAAATCGCTTTACACCACATGGGACTATGGGATGAAGCAATATGCAAAGTATTAGGCTGCTGCATGTTATAGTTGCCGAGAAAACTGCGACGGAAATTTTGTAACGGACGGACGCAAGGACTAGGGTAAAACAGTATACCCCCCTCTTCTTCGAAGCGGGGGTATAAAAAGAATTTCAATTGCAAAAAACAGAATGATTCAGTAGGTGAAAGGATATAGTCAAGTAAGAATGTTGACAAATACCTGCAGTGAGTTTTATCATTTCATCAACCTTGGCGTAGGTGAAAGCTCTCGTCCAGACACTCACATGGTATGACTTACTAAAAGGGCTGAACAAATGGTCAATATCATAAATGTTATTTAAATTCAAGCTGAATCAAACAGTCTATGTACAGTGCTCACCAAATGTTTGGAGACATTTTCACTTTGTAGGCTTACTGAATCTAAATTTGATAACTGTTTATATTGAAATGCTTTTCAGTTTTTCTTTATTTTATGGTTATCATTATATGTAAAGCTGAGACTACAAAAAAGCATGTTACGGAAAATGATTAAAATAAACATGGTTTTGGAGGCTTTAGTTAGTCAGACGCTGAATCTTATAAATATGCTGCATTCATGAAATTTGTTTTAATTTTATCACAAACCATATTTGAATATTTCAAAAAAAATGATTCTACAAAAAAATAGATCAAATTTTAAGAATTGTAGTAAAATTCTTTTGTCTCCACAAACTTTTGGCGAGTACTGTAGATACGAAGATATAATGGTTTCAAAATGTAAAAAATAACTCAAAAATTTATATACAGTGTTTATTACCTCACAATAATTTAATCTTATGAAAGACATCCGGCAAAATAAACTCTAGAGGCAAATTTACAAAAATAATCATACAATATTATGTAAATAATGAAAATACAAAATTAAATACAATAGCATTATTCAAGCACTTTTACTAGTTAACACATTGTCTATAAGGAATCATACTAGAATTTCAAGTAACTTTTATACAGTTCAAGATTTACACTTTAAAATGTAAAAACATGACCATCCATTCATGTAGGAGCAGTAGTTCAGTAGTAGTAGTAAGTACAAACACTTGGGATCAAATGATATAGTAAGATTTCTTTCAACTTACGAAGGTCACGGCGCTTACCTTTGTAAATATGGGCTAAACCATTATAAAAGAGGTTGTAACACCTGATTTCAAAGAATTTAGCAACATTATAAATAATTTCTTTACATTTTTGACAATTTTTTGCGTGCTTACACGTTTCAGACATGATGACCTAACTAACACTTTAAAGACATTTCGGTCGATATATACACTCTTTGTGTGCACGAGATTCACGAAGGAGAACAATTTGGATAATTTATATAATACTGACACCATATTATAAATAAGATGGAATAAAAACGTAGCAAGGTTTATTCTGAAACTATTAAGATACTGGGATTTGAACCTTAAACCTTTAGGTCCGACGGCCCACGCGTTACCACTGGGCTAAGGATATCAGTTAGTGAAATGCATCAAAGTAATTGTAATTAACGCTTGCTAGTATTGTATTGCACACATGTTCATCGCATTTGGATCTTCTTCATGAATATTCAATGCACTTTGACCTTCGTAAGGTGAAAGAAATCTTACTATACCAGGCTTGAACCCCAATAGGGGCACTACTAATTTCCTTGAGCAAGAAAATTACCTACAATTGCTACGCTCCACTCAGGTGTAAATGGGTACCTGATTTGTAGGCTGCAACTAGCAGAAAAGATTGGTAGATAGATGCCAGTAGCCCCATGACCAGGGTATTAGCAGTAAAGTCATGAACATGCATTTTTCTGAAACAAGATTGTAAACTGCCTTTACTTTTTTACGTATATTACTTTTTTGACAATAAACAATTACTAGATTGTGTTTAGTTTAAAATAATACATAGACTTTAAGAAAAGTAGAACTACAAATAACTTAATAGATCATTACAAATAAATATAGTTGTTTTCACATAAAACATTTTACAGCAAAATCTTATCTAAGCCAATAGCAATCATTCATATAATATTCAGTACTTCCTTTTTCCAAATTTAGGTGAGTACAAGTATACATACAATGTACATGTTATTGTATATTAAAGATGTTTTTATGTACAATATTAAATTTGTACATGAATTTTTGACACATGGTAATTGTTAAGGAATAATATGAAAACAGCCATTGAGTTTTCAAGCTAGAAAAGGAAAATAAACCAATGATTAAATAAAAACGTACATTCAAAATTAAACATTGATTTACACTGAAACATACTCAACATCAAAGACACAAAAATAGACAAAAAAGTCACCTTTATTATAATAGATCTGATGTAATCCAAAATTCAAAATATTGGGCTATCCAAGTGCACTATCGAGATACTAACAGCTTTTTGTACACATTATTGCACAAAATCATCAGTTATTAAATAAATTCTAGAGCTTATTTAAGTTATTAAAGGTACTGTAAACCAAAAAACGTTCCTATTCACAATGTTTAGCTTTTTGCAGTTGACTGACTATTACATGGCAATAAATTTTCACAAATTCACACCTGCTGCAGAAATTGCAAAATAATAATAATTTATTTTTCTGACATTTTCAAGTCTTTGTAACTTTGATGGTTTATTGCCGAATTGTCATTGTAACATTACAAGAACCATAATTTTGTCTTTGTATACACACATATTACTAATCTTAACCTAGGGGACATATGTAGAGCTGTGGATCGTTGAGCTAGTGGCGATCTAATTCGAACCCTGATTCATGTGTAGCAATTCACGAATCGAACCACGAATCACTTGTTAATGGAGAAGCATACATGCAGGAACTCTTGTTATAACAAAAAAGTGAAGACTGATTACAGAAGCTATTACTATATGGAAGACCTTGTACTCCAAACATTTCTAATACAAGACGTTAAAATGGGCATTTTCAGTGATAACATATTTGTTTGAATGTGTATCAATCGAAATTTTGACACAAGATGATTCGGTCCCTACATAAATAAAAGTTTTCATTAGTAGTGCAGCTCTTTTTCAGTAGTAATAAAGCTCCAAATATAGATTGTGATCCGACGATTTCGGACGTGACAAATATTCGTACTCAATTTTCTGGTCTAGATCGCAAATATCTGAGCACTCGGATACTCCCAGCCCTAGTCATATGTACATAAATGTTTATACAGATTGACACATCACCTTGGTGAATATTATACCTAACTTTAGTTATTTGAAAAAATAGAAAGTTTTGTGATAGTAAAACAAACAGCCAATTAGGGACGATAATATTTCACAGAAATACTATGACCACAAAATCGCAAAGGTAAAAATCGCAGCGTAGCAGAGTAATGTATCGTGGGATAACCGAGGATAGATTGACACAAGCAAATGTAAAAATCAATGCAATGAATTGATGATAGTAAAGAAAAATAAATAGATAGAATAAGGCCTATGAGACAAAATAATTCATGATGAAAGGCAACAAATAAAGACAATATGAAATAATTGAACTTATGTAATAATTACAGAATACTGATAATAACACTTGTAGATTAAGATAAAAGAAACAAATGACTAGACAATTAGAATAAAAAACATTTTAATGTGCACAAAACTTAGATCAGATGATATACATTATTATCACTCCAACCAGGTGTCAATGGGTACCTGCTAGGGTGGTATAATTCCGTTATGCCAATTTGTTGGCTGCATAATAATCGGAGTAAAAAGACTCCCAAGGGAGAGTGATAGATAGATACCAGTAGCCTGATGACCAGGGGTAATAGCTGTATAGTCTGTCACCTGTGATTGTAATGGTACATGTTTGCAAGGAAAAATCTTGTGTTTTCAATACAATATGTTTAACATCTTCTGTAAAAAGTAATTTTGTAACTGACTTATAATGGAAACCGTCAATTGTATTTAATATAGTTGAGATATTTACTACTTTAATATCACTAACTTATATTACAATGATATGATTGACAATAGCATATGATTTTCCAAACAAAATGGCTCACGGCACATAATGCAGCATAGCGGAGTAATCGATCGTGGGATATCCGAGAATGGATTGAACACAAATGTAAAATTCAATGCAATGAATTTACGACAGTAAAGAAATAAAAATATCACAAATAACTAAAATAGAAACAAAAATTAATTTTGTACAAAGAAACAATGATCAAGTATATACAGACATAGCAATGATGAAAGATTAACACACATTGTTCAGTATATACAGTGCCAGTCACCTTAACACATGTAAAAAAGCCGATATATTACAATTACATTTATTTACCCATTAGGATAGTTTTAATAATACTTTTGAAAAAGTTTAATTAAGTAATTAGAATCTATACATTATTATTCCCACAGTAATAAGCCATCATTATTTTACAGTTAAGAATGATTATATTAAAACAAGAAAAAAATAAAATGATTTTGTGTTCACATTATGAACTATTTTCTGTTGGAAGCCAAATTGTCAATTTTGTGCAATGAGATGAGCTTCTAAGAATAGAGATGTTTACATCATCTATATATGGAAAAGGTTTTATGAGGCAAAATTTATCATGATGAAAGGCAACGGAAAACAATATGAAATAATTGAACTAAAGTAATAAATATAGAATACTGATAATAACATTAGTAGATAAAGATAAAAGAAACAACATTTGGAACAACCTCGGCAATCATCTACCAAGACATACCTCAGAAATCAGACGTAGAAATACAACCAGGTTATAAGGACCGGCGACTGTCATTTTTATGTCAACATGTAATAATAACATTGTAACACGCTTCATCACCTCATTTCATCTGTACAATGTCTTACACCTTGTATTTCTGTGTAGTTCAAACTATATTACCACAGAAACCAAAATTCCTATATCTACTATTTCACCTTATGATATCCAAGGTGTATCTGCGTAGAAGATTGCCGGGGTAGTTCCGAATGAAGAAACAAATGACTAGACAATTAGGAAAAAAAATCTTAATGTGAACAAAACTTAGATCAGATCATACATTGTATATAATCTGACTTGTGAGAACAGAGGTGCTTTTCACAAAAATTCTTAACATCATTAATACGCTCATTTTTGGCTTATCAGTTCCAAATACACTTAACAACTTCTCAAAGTATACACATTTCCCCTGCATATAATTTCAACAGTTGCTGAAATATCTAAACGAAATTTCGTGAGTCAACTATGGGAAACTATATTTTTCATATGACACTAAATACGTTAATATCCACTGTGTAGTTACCGACTTCCAAGACTCATATGAGCCATAAGTATTTTTGTGAAAAGCACCACAGAAAACAGACACCCACTTTTTAGATTGGGCAACCAACAGTTTATTTTGGGCAACCAAAATTTTGCAAATAATAAATAGTGCTTGCTCTTAAAATAATCTGTTTAGAAAACCATTGTCATACCTAAATTTTGTAGACTGTAATTATCATTACATTTATAACAGATTCCTTTTACTAAATATAGTAGAAGTGTGAACAAAATTGCAGATAGTGACCAGCACATGAATAATAAATGAGTAGCAGAGCTAAATATTATGAAAGAACATTAGATATTTACACAAATCAATGATATCAAATGTAACATAAAACCACTAAATGGTTTTTTACAGCAATAATCTAAAATGTAAGCACTGAGAACTTTACTATTTTCTTTCTAACAGGGGACAAAACCCAAATGTTCATGATGTCATACAATGTAGCAGAAGGTGCAATGACATACTGTCATGATGGCTCATTGATAGACATATTTTACAGCAGGATTTAGCATGATAGAAAATAGACCTAATTCAGAACTCAAATTTGTGGGTTTTTCTGCTCATGCACAGGTGGTACAAACTATTTTTGTGACACATTATAGCTGAAAAGCATGAAATAGGGATTAAATCCTATAGTTCTTTGTACACATATTTTCATTGTGACCATGAAAGTTTGTTTGTTACGTAGTGGAAAACCCAAATATTTGAATTTCAGACATAGTCTATAGAGATTAAAGTGTACAACCAAATCAGTTAGTCATATTGCACACAAGATTATTCGTCAGTTTCTACAGGGACAACTCCCACACCAACACCACCTTCATGCGCCGTCATCCGTGCTACAAACTGCCATACATCTTTATCAGGATCGTACATCTCTACCGTACTTAGATTACTAGCACCGTCGTAGCCACCAATAGCGAATAGTTTACCATATGTTGACACCAGTGCTACACGACTTCTCTTTACATTCATATCTTTAACTTTAGTCCATACGTTATTGGCAGGATTATAGCATTCAACACTACTTAGGAACACTGAACCATCGTAACCACCAGCTGCGTACAGTTTACCATTCAATGCTGCCACTCCTAGACGACAACGTTTAGATGTCATTGGTGCTACATAACTCCATTTGTTTGTTGTTGAATTATAACACTCCACCTGAATATGAAATTGAAAAAATTTACAAATTAAATGAACAAACAAATGAACAAAACAATGGTAGTAAGTTCCATTTATCATGAACAAGTTAAAAAGTTGAAGTGCGGTTTAAAGTCAGCTTCAAAGTTCAATATACATGTTCAGCTGACTTCACAATCTTGTACAATAACCCTCGATCATTGAAATCTCCTTCAGGCAGGTGATCCCTTGCAGTACCCATTTAGACCTGGGTGGAGTGGAACAATTGTAGATAAATTTCTTGCTCATGAAAATTAGCAGTGCCCCTTGTTGTATTGGAACCTGGTACTTCTCGATCCCTAAGCATGCATCCTATCACTGGACCACAACACCTACAGATCACTGGTTTGTTAGTTCTTTGACAGATTTTTTATTACTTCTGACCAATCATTATTAAAAAAATATTTACAGTGGGCCCTTTAGCTAAAAACAGCATTTATATTAACATTTACCTGAAAAAATCAAGTATAACCAATGTTTGAAAATATTTAAAATTACTAAAATCTTAGTTAGAGTAGCATATAGGCATTTGAATATAGACACATTCTGATTACAATGCCCTCTATACTTGATAAAAAAGCATACAAATCTTGCTAGACAATTGAACCCACAACTTCTTGATTTCAAGTCCGATACTCACCAGGTGAGGGAGGGGGAGGGGTCAAGTCAGATTCTCAACAGGCGAGGGAGGGGGAGGGGTCAAGTCAGATGCTCACCAGGCGAGGGAGGGGCTGTGTTAAATAACGTCTACAGTATATATATATACTTACAGAATCAAAGATAGATAACCCATCATGTCCACCACAAGCATATATTTCACCATTTAATACAGTTACACCTGAGGCACTTCTATGTTTCAACATATTGGATAACATTGTCCATCTAAATACAAAATGTAATACAAAATATTTATTTCTCATATTTACATGAAAAAGCAGGGTTCAACACTAACAGTGTCCCAAGGATCCCAAAAAGTTAGGAGGAATCCCAGTGATGTTTTATCTAGGGATTTCTTTAGGGTCCCTATAAATTGCCTTGTTCTTACAAAATTTGAGGCATGGTATGTTATCATTGTATGAAGTTTCATAAAGATCTGACAATGAATGGCAGAAATATGTGGTAACGAAAAACTTTAACACAATTGTTAACGACACGGGACGCCTGCCCATCCAACCAAACGCCCACCTGCCCGGGTTTCGCCAAACTATAACCCGAATTTTTTCGTTGAAAAATCCGGCTAAAAAACTAGGTTTTTATTTAAAGTTTTTTTTATTCATTATGGCACATATTGACTTCATCAATGAGCGTATATTAAACAAACATGCATATAATAATCAATCTTTTCCAAACCTTTTAAATGTAAAATTCGAAAACCTTTTTCAAAAGTTCTCAGACAAAACCTTGATTTAAGGATAAACAGATTTATATTCACCATGCCCATGAAAAAAGAAATACTTATTTGAACCAATTACAAAATCAGTATTTATCAGTTTATCAACAAGTCATTCAAACTATGCTACACAAAAAAAGTTATAAAAAGTATAGACTAGTAAGATTACTTGTGGAATGCATCCTCAGTTTTTCTCAAAATTTCATTATATCTAAGAACTTTTGGAGGGCACTGTACAAAGACTAACTTACAGGTTGGAGTCTGGATCAAATACTTCAACAGATCTTAATGATGTAACACCATCATAACCACCTAATACATATAATCTTCTATTTAATGCTGCAGCACCCAGTGCACTAGAATAAAACAAATGGTATACATGTATACAGTTACATCACGTTTTTTAAATAAAGTTAAAAGTTAAATGCAGTTTAAAATCTGCTTCTATATACACATTCAGCTGACTTTACAATTTTTGTACGATAACTCCTGATCATTGAAATCTCCTTCAGGCAGTACTCATTTACACCTGGGTGGAGTGGAACAATTGTAGGTAAATTTCTTGCTCAAGGAAATTAGCAGTACCCCAAGGAGGGTTTGAACCCTGGATCCCTAAGCGTGTGTCTTACCACTGGACTACTGCTCTTACACTTAATAATTGAGGTACATGATTTTCTATTTTTTTTCAGAAAAAAATCTTATTTGATGCATGGTCTTGATATTTTCTCCTACATTATCAAATGTATTTAAATACAAGTGTTCAAAATGTGTAGGATGTTAAAGAGCCACAACTGTCTATGAAGCATATGTCTATTAAATTGCGATGGGTGAGAAAGCAGAAAACTTAACAAAATAAAATGAAATAAACAAACATATATTTTTTAATGTGTTCACATAAAGGTCACATTAACTTATAAAATATTTTCAATGATATACACACAACGATATAAATATCATTTCAAATTGAAAATATAAATTTTGACTCTAGATGTTTTAGTTCAGAACATCCTTGGTACAACATTAAAATAAGCTACTACAAATATTTAACTAGAACTGCCATCAGTGGCGAAAATACCCCCGCAACAGCAACATTTCAAGATAAAAGCAAGTCAACATAGTGGAAGTGCAAAAGGGTAAATGTTGTAAGAAGCATAAAATCCATAAAAAGAATAGGATGCAAATATCAAATTGGAAATAAACAGCAAATTACAGTGTAATTCACTATAGATTTATCAAAAAGCAAAATGAACAGAGTTGTCATATTTCAAATGATTTTTTACATGAAAATGAACACCATTTGGTCATTATGAATGTAAAGTGGAACAACAGACAAAGAGTGATCACATTTAAACTCATCATGAGTATGTTGTAACCAGATGAGCAAAATGTTGCCAATCAGCCATTATGAATTTGATAAAATATCAATACATCAAAAAAAAAGTTCAAAAAAAAGGAATTTGATAAAAATAGCAGTACATAATAGACTTCAGCAATTCAAAATGGCAAACAATGTGGAATAATGCTATATTTAATAAGTTACATGACATAAAGCCATAAACCCTTGATTCATCTTCGTCAATAATATTTGCTAATCAATGAGATTAATAGTTACTACGAGATGTAGAATTGGTCATACTATATTAACACATTCATACCTTCTCAAAAGAAAGGAAGCACCTAAATGTATACCATGTGACGTGCATTTCAATGTCAAATACGTTCTCCTTGACTGCCAGGATCTTAAATACATCCGTGACAAACATTTTAAAGTTAACTCACTTAA
Organism: Mactra quadrangularis; assembly: GCA_025267735.1. Classification (NCBI taxonomy): domain Eukaryota; kingdom Metazoa; phylum Mollusca; class Bivalvia; order Venerida; family Mactridae; genus Mactra; species Mactra quadrangularis. The sequence continues at coordinate 42,132,808 of CM046299.1, read as the reverse complement.
AGAACTTATTGAGTCTTTACCATCATATTTTCTAATCGCCGAGATCAAATAGTGATTTCCCAATGTAGAATTGGTCATACCAGATTAACACATTCATACCTTCTCAAAAGAGAGGAAGCACCTAAATGTAAAGCCTGTGACAAACATTTCTATGTCAAACACGCTCTCCTTGACTGTCAGGATCTTAAAGACATCCGTGACAAACATTTTAAAGTTAACTCACTTAAAGAACTTTTTGAGTCTGTACCATCATATGTGATACTTAACTTTTTGAAGGAAATAAAAGTATATAATAAGATAAAGAGCTTTACATCATTAATATCGTTTTAATAAATAGTGTCATTGATTGCTTTCGGCGCGATATGACCTTTTTGTGTTGGTGCGCCGTAAAACCAAAACAAAACCAAACCTGAAGGAAATAAATGTTTATCATAAAATATAGGACGTAAAATCTTCATTATCTATTGAAGTAATAGTATCATCAATTGTTTTCGGCGTAATATAACCTTTTTGCATCAATAAGCCGTAAAATCCAATTAATCAATCAATAAATCAATCAGACTTCAGCAAGAAGAAATTGGTAATGACTATTACTATACAGTTATTTAAACAAAGTCAAAATGGCTGCCAGTCTGCCATAATGAATTTGTATCCAGAGTAAATCCATGTACGAGTCAACTACATCAATAAAGACTTTGGAGCGAAATTTGGCTAAATTTGAGTAAAAAAACACATACACGTACTATACAGTTATTTAAAAAAATTCAAGATGGCTGCCAGTCAGCCATATTGAATATAAATTGATGAAGAATAGTCATACTGATCAACTGTATCAGTGAGACCTTGTATGCAATTTCTTTTCAAAATATGTATGGTTATAAGTCAATATAAGACTGTATTAATTTTGAAAAAAGGATGACAGCCAGTCCGCCATTTTGAATTGGAATTGAGTTAAAGTGTATGTACACATCAACTGTGAACGCCTGTGCAAAATTCTATCTAAGTTAAGAAAAAATCTGTTGAGAAATAAGCATACAGTAATTAAACTAAAAAAAATTCAAGATGGCCGCAAGTCGGCCATTTTGAATTGGAATTGATATAACATGCATATAAAAATCAACTGTAAACGCCTGTGCAAATTCTATAAAATAAGATAAGAAAAAAATCTATTGAGAAAAAAAGCAAACTATACAGTTATCTAATTAGATTTAAAATATATAACACAACTAATTATTTTAAACAAGTGAGGTATGTTTCCATAGTTACATGAGTTTTGTATACACCATTAAATCATGGTATATAACAGCTTCTATTCTAATACATTAAGAAATAAACATACTACAAATGTATTAATTTTTTGGGACAGACCACATATCCAACCAACCAACCAACCAACCAACCAACCAACCAACAAACCAACCAACCAACCAACCAACCAACCAACCAACCAACCAACCAACCAACCAACCAACCAACCAACCAACCAACCAACCACCAGGGTGATTCCAGTATACCCCCGAAAACTTCGTTTGCGGGGGTATAATTACTTTACCTCCTTTTACAATTCATTGATGCCACTTTTCTCCATCTTTTTGTATCTTGTTCAAATACTTCAACTGTACTTAATCTATCTTGGCCATCGTAACCACCAATAGCATATAATAAGCCTAAAAGTTGTAAATAAATTAGAGGTCAATACATGAAAGGTGTGCAAGATTGTGATAATCTACCTGGCTAGCTCCATAGTTAGTGCACAAGTCTACTGATTGAGGAGGATGTGGGTTCAATTCCCGACAGGACATGCTTTTGTGGAGTTTGGTCATGAAATAATTTCCACAGCCATTCTCTCTTCTACCATTTATTCTTAATCATGTAGAGAAGTTTTCAGTCACTGACAGTTTGACTGAAGTATGCACCTAGTAACTGGTTAACAGCTATATCCAACGATTTAGCCATTCTGGGATGGTGAGTAACACATTTAAAGAAAAATGTTACCAATGAAGTAAAGAAATTGCTTATATTTTAATAAGAAGTGAATCAAATGCTCACTGACAATTGAGCAAAAAAAAACCTTGTCAAAAAAATTGCCATTACCAATGTTAAGGTACCTAAACACTTTCCTCCCCAAAAAAGTTAAAGTAGGCTGATATGAATAAAATTTTGAACATTTATTGTACAAAAACTGAATCTTAGCAAAACATTATTGTTTTGACATCATCTACCATGAATATAAGGGCCTTAGGTAGAGCATGAGCATTTTGCTTAGCAGAGAGCTTAATATGTTAGTCACTCTTTCATGTGCTTTCAAAATATGAAAATAGAGACCATCTACACTTATCATCATGGAAGTAAATTAGAATATTCATTGGTATATATCTTACCATTCAATACAGCTACACCAACACGACTTCTCATTGTACTCATAGCTTCAGCTACATTCCATCTGTTTAATAATGGATCATAACATTCCACTGTACTTAATGAATCACCTGAAAAATGAAAACTGTAAGTTACATTTATATACAACAGCATCGCTGGAGTTAATGTCAAGTAGAAAGTATATTAGACCTCCATGTCTACCTATCTAGATTCATATCTTGGTTGTGACATGACATACTCTTAAAGAAAGTAAAAGGTTAACAGGATTCGCCCTGTTGGTCACCGTTGTCGCCAAATGCAACAATTTTTAATTTCTGGCGCTTATTTTGATAATTTGGTGAATTTTTTGGCGACAAAAGAATTAGCATGCATATTTTTTCTTTAATGTAAGTTTTGATGTCTTTAGTGGCCGAGTTCAATATCGCAAGTGATCAGAGATTAATAACGGCAAGCGTAGTGTGTATTACATTCGCCTATTTGATGTAATCGACAAATACGCAACGAGGGGAGGTGCTGTTAGTATACATGCTTCATAGACCGATAATAAGTGACGAGTTGTTTATAGTACAATGTATTGTACTGTTAAAACACTAGTAAGTTGAGCTAATTCATAAATAATGTGGAACAATATGTCAGTGATAAGGTGCATATCTAGGGAAGTAGAGACCAAGCTGTCCCGAGTTTGTACCTCACCAGAAGCACTGCTTATTTCCGGGAGCCAAGAAATTTACTTGCATTTGCTTCACTTCATCCATATGTACATGGGTATCTTGGAGGGTGGTATAATTTTGTTGAGTTTGATAGATAGACACAGGGCTCAAATTTAACAAAACATTGGACTTGCACATTTTTGCGAGTAGATTTGATTTCAACTGGCAAATTTAACAACTCACTGGCAAATTTTTTCTCAAAATTTTAGCAGCATACATAGTTACTTTTCATATATGCGATATAAAAACAAAATAGCACTATATTTTTAATTATGGATAGAACAATGGCGTTATTGTGGAATATACCCAATTTTCACAGGTTAGAATAAAAGTTACTCGCATTTATTCAAAATCCACTTGCATTTTGCGAGTATGCGAGCTTAAATTCGAGCACTGGATAGACACCACTAGCATGATCAACAGGGGTAACAGTTGTAAAGTGGCTAAATGTGCAACATCATGAAACTTAGACTACAATTTATAAAATGCAATAAACTTATTACAAAGAAAGGAATAAATACCTGAAGAAGTTAATCCACCAACAGCATATATCATACCTGGTATATCAGTACAACATCTAGGACGAGCTTTAAATGTTTGTAATAATGGTCTTCTTTCTGGCATTAAATGATAATCTCTAGCTACATCTAGTAAATCCCTGAGGTAACAATTAAAACAGTATTAATTTATAATTGATTATATAACTGATTAATAATGACACATAAGGCCACAACAAATTGATCATATGTTCTATGGATTCGCTCGCACCTTAATTTTGATGATTTTTACAAAAAAAATGTTTTTATGTCCTCGCTTGCCCATAAAAATTTGGTCAAACCGCTATATAAAGCAAGTGAATAAAGACTATTTAAATTTTTTTTCTTCGCTCGCTCGCCCCATTTTTTTTTTCAGAAAAATCCGTAGAACATATGATCAACTTGTTGTGGCCTAAATTTCAAAATGATTTTTTATGGTTAAGTTTATACCGTAGCAACACATTGCAGGTCAGTCAACCTACTTACCATTCCTAGTTATGCTAAATCTCTGATTTTAACTGTTGCCCAGTTACTAGTTGCTTACTTCTGTCAGCAACTGACAACCGCCCTTCATGATTGAGGATCAGAGGTATAAGGTAGAATGGCCGTAAAGTTATTTTATAACTAAGCTACATATTTTGTCATGTACCATGTATATTAAAGTGAGCAAAAAAGTGTATGTTCTATTCTGTACAAACACCTTAAGTGACTATCCAGGATGAAAGAAGGAAGATACAAGTTTTTAAATGACAGTATCAGCTTACCATACAAGTCTGGATCACTGGACAAGTAAAGAATGATTCAAGCTTGTGATAATTACATATTTCAAGCAGTCTGGTTATTTAATAATTTTGCTCTCAACAATATACCATAATAAATGGTATTTGTGCTCGAATTTAAGGTAATGACTGCAGTACATGGGTATAATTAAAAAGTTTGCAGCAGGTTATCTCATGGGAGAAAATTGAAAATACTGAAAACCTACAATGTACATTAAAAATACTGAAATAAACGGATTTCATATAAATTACTTAGAGTAACTTATTCTCAAAATACTGAAATCAGTATTAATACTGAAAACTTTCATCAATGCTATCTTATGATTACTAATCAGACGTCGTAACCACTAGGCGAGGCCTGCTCCTATGGCAGTATAAGTCTCTTACCTGCATTTATGAGAAGATTTGATAAGTTCTTCAGTAGCTACTCTATCACTGATATAATGAGGAGTTAATAATGGTAATCTTACTTTAACCATAACATCTGGTAAGTATTCATGACGTAATACATCTTTCTTTATCCAGGCAATAGCTGCTTCATATACCTGAAAATAATACAAAAAAGACAACCACTAATAAATACTATGATAACTCACTGTAGAATAAGTATACAAAAATACTTAGAGTAGGTTCAGGGCTCACGGCATAAAAGGTTATATTGCACCTGATAACCTATATTTGGGTATGGGCAACTTGTCGCCGCAAGTTAACATTTGGTTTAGACAAGTGAAATATATAGCTGAATAAACTACAATCAATGTTGATTCTTGATGTTTTTACATTATATCATGTTTCTCAATATTATTATTGAGTATCAAACAAGTACCTTTTGATCCTAGACAAGTTGATTTAGATTTCACTAGACTGTGGATAAGTGGAAAAACTTTAAATTCCACACCACTAACACTTTAACATCGTCATAAAGTTGAAACAAATTTTTAGTACAATAAATAAAATAGTACCTGCTCTTCTGAGTTAACATTAAGTTCATCCCTGCCAATAATCTCACAGATGTCATTAAAACTTAAGTTTAAAAATTCCTCTGACTGAGCTACCTCTTTAAAATGTTTCTGTATATATTTGTTAGCTCCTTCTACTAATGCTGGACACATGTATTGATCACCAAAACTTCTTATACCTAAACAATTCTGTGAATGAAGCCTGAAAGAAAACAGATAAAATTTTACAAATTAATAACACTCCACGGACAGCATGCTCAACTATTTGGATAAACAACAGCAACAACTACTCATACTTCATGCTAGAGGTATTTGACCTCCAATGGTAATCCTGTAGACATGTGTGAAGTTTCACTTTAATCTTTTCAGTAGTTTTTAAAGATAAAACATTGCACCAAAAAACTTAATCAAGGAATTTTTAAGTATAAAAGGGTCATAATCCAGTCAAAAGTCATGCTAGAGTTATGCAACTTAGTATATGACCACCAATGGTAACCCCATAGACATACGTGAAGTTTCAAGTGAATCCCTTCATTAGTTTAAAAGATACAAAAATGTTGCACCAAAAAAATTTAACAAAAAAACTGAGTAGGATAGCCCAACTATTTTCCAAATAGTTAAGCTAAAAATGACATGAGGTACCAGTACTTTTGAATTTCATGCATGCAAGTATAAATCTGGATAAAATATCTACCAATCTTGAGTAATATACCTTATATGTTAAAGTGATATAATTTATATCGCCAGCTTAGTGCAATACGGTAGTAACTCCATTTAAAAAAAAACAGTGAGTTACAACTGTTTTGCACTAAGCCCATATATGTTAACTGTATATATATATTTTTCATCTCGGATTAATGCTTGCTGCCTTTGATTGAATGTTAACTGAATTTTAGACTTAATATCTTATAGATGTTAGACCTGTATAGACATTATTTACCTTACCTCTCATATATGATTTCACTGCATTTAAAAAATAATATAACAGAAAACTATTGAAACAAGTAAATCTGTGAGCTAATGCTCACTAGTGATACCCCCGCCAAAATCTAAAAATATGCGATAAACAGGAAGTAGATGAGCAAGGAGGATGAAATCGCTTTACACCACATGGGACTATGGGATGAAGCAATATGCAAAGTATTAGGCTGCTGCATGATATAGTTGCTGAGAAAACTGCGACGGAAATTTCGTAACGGACGAACGGACAAGGGTAAAACAGTATACCCCCCTCTTCTTCGAAGCAGGGGTATAATAACTATAAAGGTGGTGAATTAAGTCTCTGTTTAAAGAATCCCTACCCTTTGCTGAATTATCAAGTAAACATTACATAATACAAAGATATACCTTTTTGAAAGGAATTCACAACAAGCATCTTTCACAGCTTGTAGATGTAGGAAACTAGCAGCAACTAATAAACATTGTACATTTCCTGCATCTAGTTCTACCCTCCCATTGTAAGCATAGTTCACTAATGCTTCTAAAGCACTGAAAATAACCATAAAATATACATTACATGATATCAAGAGTAAGAGCATACAATTAACTATTTGTAATTATCCTGCAATCAAGAAACTTAAAATTTGTCATCTACAGTGTATACTTATTTTTTGGGGGTTAACTAAACAAAATCTGTATCGATTGTGGTCACTGGTGTTTTCAATTGGTCTATGACTTTATCGTTAATATTCTGTGTATTCGAAAGATATTGGTGTTATTTTTGGGCTAAAGTGAAATTCACTAAATCATAAATCAATAAGTTATAAAACACCAATTTCAAGGCTGTGGCGACCATTTTTAAGGGGAGGTCCAGACACGTAAAAATGTGGAATTGACCAATTTAGGGTTAACCATCTCAAAGTCTGTTTCTGAAGTGTTTTCAATAAAGGTTTTACCGAATAAGTTTGCACTTTTCTATGTTGGCAACATCCTGAGGTGTATTCTGATAGAGAAGGTGTTCCAAAAAATCAATTTTCAAAGCAAACTTTTCTAAACTTAAGGGAAATTCATTGAATCCTACTAAAAGTTAAAACACTAACTTCAAGTCTAGTTGAAACAATTTTGAAGGAAGGGAGAGGTTAACCAAATGAAATTATAAGATTGACCTGTTTAGTATTTTAAGTATTTAAATCATTGTCTAGATTTTATAATCATTTATTTTTACTCTAAACATATTTTATTGTCAAATAGTTAACATAGATAATATACAACAATGACAGATACATATGTACAAAAATGACAATGGGGTCTGGCCATAAGTTCTCACAACTTAGTAACGGCCATCCCCCGATATAATCTTTTATAATTGATATTTTCTTCTAAAGGTTAAGTGGTTTAAGTGGCTATTAAAGTTCAAGTTCTTTATCAGAGATTGACACAGAGATAAAATTTATACTGAATAGCATATAACAATAATAGTAGTAATCTTCTTGATACGGAAGACAGGACAGTAAAACACAAGTCAAAAAGGTCAGAGTTAAAGGGTGAATTAAACTCTGCTTCCATAAACATTTACATGAACAGTCAACTTAACATTTTTGTACCCATGATATCACCCGAAAATTGAAATCACTTTAGACAGGTGCTCCCTCACAGTACTCATTTACACCTGGGTTGAGTGAAAAAACTTAAAGTAAATTTCTAGCTCAAGGAAATTAGCAGTGCCCCTCGTGGGATTTGAACCTAGATATCTACTGATAAATAGATATTTAATAGATAGTGACCATCCAGAGTCGTGTTTATGCCTAAGAGTGAGTCCAGCACTTTAATAGGAAGAAGATTGATGGAGTTTGAAATTAAGCATACCTTTTTTTAAAAAAACAACAACAACAACAAAATTCAAATATTACATTGCCAAAACAAATGAAAAGATAAAATATATAAAACATAATTCATATTGAGCAGACAAAAGTTTTGAATCTAAGGGCACAGCAAACTTGACCTTTGACCCCAATTTACAGAGTTCATTTACTGACCATGGCAAGTCTTTTTACCAAAATTGATTTCTCAATGCCTTATAGGCAAGTTATTGGCAGGCAAGAAAAGGAAAACCATCAAATGGACAGGCAAGCAGAGGGATGGACCACATGCAATATATCATACAACCTGAAGTAAACTAAGGACATAAGAAATGATAAAAAATCTTGTATATCAAGGGTTGCCTGCAAGACTGCAGTAACTGGCTCTTTTACTCAATGTACTTACTACAGTCTTGCCAGCAACTGTCGATATGCTCTACATGTAAAATAAAGTGTTGATTCCTTACTTTGGATCAATTCCTTGCATACTAATTTCATCTTGTTTGGCTTCCACCATATCATGTGTAAACATAGCATTGAAATATGGTATAGTTGATGCCAGTATAATACGATGAGCTCTAAACTTGCGGTCACCAACCTGTGAAGAAGATGAAATAAAATTTGTTGTATGATTATGAACATTATTATTATTATATACCACATTTGTATAGCGCTCTTTTCATATTGAAAATCTGTTCAAAAGCGCTTCAAAGTAACTGCATTTTATTGTCTAAGTTTCATGCTTAAGCACGTCCACTGATCTTTACAGCTATTACCCCTGGTCATTGGGCTACTGGTATCTATCAATCTATATACTATATACACTAGTGCAGCCAACAAATTGGCGCAACAGAATTATACCACCCTCGCAGGTACCTATTTACACCTGGGTGGAGTGAAGCAATCTTGGGTAAATTTCGTGCTAAAGGAAATAAGCAGTGCCCGAGTGGGATTCGAACCCAGAACCTCTCGATCCTTAAGCGCCCGTCCTACCACTGGACTACTGCTCCTTCTAACATCAGTCTGTTAATACACTAAAGTTAGGTGAATGGGTAGAGGATTTAATCACATTAAAACTATTGAATTCAATCTACAGAACAAGAAGACTGGCTTACTTCATGTACACACTTCTAGGGAATCAAGTTAAAGACAGTGAATGAAAGAATGGTTGCTACAGCATGAATACAAACATTGCACTAACCCAGTAGCTTAAAGCTAAGGACAAGTGAAGAAATTACTTCTTTCATAAAGTTGTATACAAAAACTATGTGAATTAATAATACCAAAGTTAAAATTATCTTTATTCTAAAGAAAGCTATAAAAATGAATCATAATAATAAAAAACATGTATGACAGTGAAGAGCTTCAAAGCTTTGTGGTTGAAAGTTGGTAATAAAATTCTCAGCAAATTACTTCTTATAAATTGAGCGCTCAATTTAAATTTGATCTGTTTCTAAAAGCTAAAAAATGGTTTCATGAACTGGTAAGCATTTTAGCAGTTACAGGCAAATATTTTCAGAAAATGGTTTTTAGCTCATTTTCGAAAATTACAGCCAAACATTTACAGGGAATCTTGTAAGTAAACATGTGCACCAGTCATTTGTAACCCCTCACCCTTAGGCCAGTGTGGAAGGAAAGTGTCATGATTTAACCTTTCACATACTGTTGCAAGGGTGATTGCAGTGTAGTCGTTTTCACTCCAAAAATAGCAGGGGCTAAAGCAGTGATTAAAAGCAGATTATATAACATAGTGTCCCATATTTCCGAGGATCCTAAAACTTGGAAGTAACTTGGAAGAATGGGATTCTTTCACGATTCCAGAAAAGTTGCATTCTGCTTATAAGACTTTGAGTTTCCATGCATAGTTTATCACAATTTGCAACTGCAAACCAGTATCAATTATTTCTTTTATGAATAGGAATCCTCAATGCAGGGAGGATTCTCTGCATTACTGTCAGACTAAGGACTCCTTTGAGATCCCTCATATAACAGTTAAGAGTCAAACCCAGGTTAAAATGGGATACTAGTACTAGATGATAGTACATTTACCTTTGTTGTGAACCCAACTGCAGCTTTGAGATATTTTTTGACAGACTAAAGAAGGGTTAAAATTGCTACATCAACCTCTAGGGAAGCCTATAAGACCCTGGCATAACAGCATTAATTTACAAATGAAAAACAAGCTATGTTGGGTCCTATATATACTATAGGACTAGGAAGAAATACCCAACTTACCAAAATTAAAGATAATTTTGACTTGAAGAAATAGAATGTTATCCAGTCTACAAAATGCGTAGATGTCTGGTTGCCTGTGACAAGTTTTTAGTGCAGGCAAATGAGGTTTAGTACTTGCTCCTAAAATCTCTTCCGACAATCACTTTGTGGTGATTGTAGGTGACTATCTAGTCATGCTGTTGGGTTAACTCTTTAGCCACGTGGTTGAGTGTCTTGCCTACCACCTGAGAGAACCAGGTTCAATTCCCAGTCAGGGCATATGGTTTAAATTCTCCCATTTATAGTCACTTCCAACAGCCTTGCTGTTGGATTAACCCTTTAGAAATGCTGTTAAATGTCTTGCCTTCCACCCGAGAGAACTAGGTTCGGTTCCCGGATACAGGGTTCGCGCTGCCGATCGCCAAATTCGCCAAATGCGATAAAATTAAATTTCTGGCGCCAATTTTGAAAAATTGGCGAATTTCGTGGCGACAAAAAAATCGGCCGGTAAAAATTTTCTTTGATGTAAGTTTTGATATCGTAAGTGGCCAAGTTCATATTCGCGAGTGATAAGATATTGATTTTATTGATAACGACATACGGACAGTTTGTGATGTTCGCCTTTTGATGTAATTGACAAATCCGCTCAGCGGGAGGTGCTGTTAGTATACATGCTTCATAGGCCGATAATTAGTGTCTCGCTGTATATGACATCGATGGTCCCTGATGTTAAATGCTCAGCCATGCGTCAAACAATTATTGACAATTACGTATATTCAATTAATAGGCGGAGCTTAAGCTTAGTGATATGCATCATCAACCAATCGGCGTCCGCTAAAAATCAATAGTGTAACACGTCGGCTCGATAACATTGCTTACGTAATCAAACGGGTGCAATTAACAAACTTGTGACAAACTGTGATATTGCATTAATTTCAGTGGTTTAAACTGTTTAGAGAAGATAATTGTTTTAAATTTGAGCGTGTTTTCAATAGGCGTAATTGGCAGGTTTTTAAGTCAATAAAAGGTGACAATAACAATAATCTCTGATTGAATAATCAATATCTTTAAATTCCATAAGAAAATTATCGTAAAAACTTTTTTTGTTTTCACTTTTGATAACAAATATAGTTAATAATTATACTTAGTAACTTTATTTCGTAAAAATGAAATCCCTTCAAACATCATGTCATTATGTCACGTATTTTCGCGACCGACGCTATCGCCAATTCGGGTGATTCATTGTTAAATCTACGTTTGTAATTTAATAATACTATTATTTTGAGTAATAGTTCTTCATAATTTAGCAAAAGTAAAAAGAAATCCCCTCTATTTTTCTATCTTAAGATTAAACACAGGTTGGTTTCGGCAAATTGAATTATTGAAAATAATAATAAGTTTTAGTGACATAATCAACTAAAGTCGTGTAACAGACTCTAAAAATCAATATTAAGTATGCATTGCTACATGAAAAGTAATATTTAAGAAACAAGTATGATAACCAACCAATATGATAAAACATATTTTAACAAAGAAAGGTCAAAATTGAGGACATTGATATTTTCCAAGAAGATATACCTGCAATCAGGGACCAGGAAATTCGCCGAAGTCAATCGGTCCAAAGCCGTCCGAGTACCGGATACGGGTTTTAACGTGTACCGTACGGACCCGACCGTTTACTGTACTTTATTCACGACCATGTTAGTACTTATTTTTTGCTCCCTTTTATTAGGAAGGCATACGATACATTGGCATTGTTTGTTTAATTTTTTACAAAACTTAACTTCTATCTAGCATAAAAGCGTGGTTTCCGAAATTACTCCCCGCAATCGTCGGTCGTTCAATAAACAGAACTTGAAAAAGGCTGTTTCATCTAGTTCTAATGTTGTTGGAAAACTCTGTCATGTGGGGAAATTATTTTAACTGCGCATGCGCAGAAAAAACGGGTCTAAAGTAAATGTCTCGCATTTAAGCATCGTTCGCTAAATTAAGAAAGAAAACGTAAAATAATGATAAGCTTTTTTAATTACACACGTAGATTAAAACGTTTCTCATGCGAAGTGACGATCTAGCGTGGGTCTCGAAAATGTATGACATCTCATCACAATGGTTCAAGCGGTTTCTTTTAACACAAAATATTATCAAATCGTGCATAGTACACCATTTATAGATAGTTTAATGACAATACTGCTCGTTCTGAAAATTATTTTCGTTGAATTTGGAATTTAATAGTAATCATTAATTTTGTTCACCAAAGAAGGGAGAAGAGAGGGTTGAATTTTGATCATCAACAACTGTACCTTCGATTAATAAGAATTTGCGTAGATACATGTCCTAAGATAATTTATTATTATTCACACCTCAATTTAAGATGTAAAAATAAATCATGAATCAAGTCAAACAAATTAAAGATTAAACGAATACATCAATCAGGAATTGACAACAAAAGCAGTTAAATCGTTTTCTTTAATTATTCTTAAAACATTCTTTATAAAAGATTATTGTTTTTTACAAGTTTACAGGTTTTAAATAGACCAATCGAAAAACGTAATCGGTTCGATGGACACGATTAAGTAAGAACATATTCTTCTGCTGTTCTTCAAATTAATCGAGTGCAAATCAAGCGTACCTTGCTGTGCTCGATCAAAAAAAATATCACTGCCTCAACCCCACATGATACCTGTAACCATGGATACATTATACAGGGTCCTTGATGTGTAACCTGTGGACAATTAAGCAGGATATTACATCAGTAAACAGTGGGTTTTAGCAACTGATAGTTGTTTGATAGTATTTTATCGATACGTTTTCTTGAAAATTATGGAAATTAATGGTTTGAGGTCAAAATTAGCGAATTTTTCCCGGACCGATTTTTTTAAGGATTTTGAAATCTCAATCGGTCCAAACTGAAAAAATCGGTCCGAAAACCGAAAAACCGGCGATTTCCTGGTCCCTGCCTGCAATCATTTAGACTTAACCAGAAAGGAGACATTTTCTATTGAAATGATAAAAAGATTATTTTAGGTTACAGTTTGATACAAAATCACCATGTTCTGAGGAATTTGTGTAAAGTAATTTAACTGAGTAACCAAACATTCCGAGTGTATTAATTAATTTTTAATGTAAATTAAATGAATTAATAAGTTTACATTCAAAATCTAATTATTTTGAGTTTTGTTTTATGACACAATTAATGGGTTAAATCAGAAGTGAAACATAAGAAATTCTACATTTGTGTGTGTAATAATTGGTGCTTCTGACATTCTATACGAATCTATTCTATCATTTCGGCATATGCATTTGCGTGACATTGACTGTTCTTGCTTTATTTATGTAAAAAATGAAAAATCTGCAAATTAAAAAATAATACAATAATTCAGATACAAACAAGAGTTCAGGAGAGCTAGACTACAATGAAGGTGTGCTTGCTGTCTTAATACAACAATTATTTGCGTTGATGCACAATAAACTTATTAAACCATAACAAATTTTGTTGGCTCCATTGGCCCAAAAGTGGCGACAACTTTTTTCATTTGGCGAAAATGTTGGCGACAACTTCTTATGACCCAGCGCCAACCCTGCGGATAGAATCTAGTTTAGTGGACCCTGGATGTTTGGTGCATTCTAAAGCTATTGCACATGCTCGGCCGTTGCATTGTTTACAAATTTTGGATGCCATATTGTTTTTACCAATGCAGTTTTTTATTCAACTATAACTAATTTAAAATGTGTTTTTATAATTCATTTTTAATATCAGGCGTGTGGGCAGCAGCCCCCATAATAACAGAAAATTAGCAGCACTCATCTTCACGCTTCTGCTCATAGAAACAGCATGCTGCCAAGCAAATTTATATTTACTTCCGTGGTCCGCTAAACTACACATGTTCCTCAATTCCCAGTCTGGGCATATGGTAGTCCTAAATATAAGACCCTTCATAACTATTTTATCATACGGACGTTCTTCTGTTATGCAGGGTCTTAACGGATTGCTTCAAAAACGCATAGCAAAATATTTTTTTCAAAAAGTAAATGAATGTGGGTCAAATTAGCACCAATCGATAGATAAAAGTTTACTTTTATTCTTTCCATAAAGCAAAAGATAAAAATCAGTTTTTTCCCATATGAAAACACCAATTAATTTTCCTGCTATCCAGGATTGTCGCCGCTTGCCTCCATTTTGAACTGAATTCGTGTCGGTAAATAAAGTTTCGAATCGCTTACAGTTTACTTAAACGAATTTTAATCTCTCAAGAGTAGTCGTTCTTACTGTCAACAGTCACAAGTATGCACGGAACGGTCCGGATACTGGCTTTTATACTGTACCTAATATATTCGTTCAAAATCATTTCTTACAAATGGCGTGACCAAATTTAAATTCGGATTGCTTTGGCTATTATTGCACGATTATTGTGACAAACTGAAAGTACTCGTTAATAAAGGATTTTAAATGGATTTTTCGACTGTCTAAGGTTAGCATTTGAAATTATTTTACTTTCATCATGTGTATTTTTCGTTTATCTTTCTATTGGTGTATCGTTTTATTGCAAATTTTTCGAATTAAAACGAGTAGAACGTTCAGACCTGATTCGATGTCTGTACACTAAAAATTTTGCTATGCGTTTTTGAAGCTATCCGTTAAGACCCTACGTAACAGAGAAATGTCAAAATGATAAAAAAGTTACGTAGGGTCTTATATTTAGGACTAGGCATATGGTTTTTATTTGTTCGGGACTTCAGTCTGCAGTAGCACAAGTGTTTTGAACCAGAACAGTGCTGATCTACCAATCAAACTAATATCACTAAACTGTTCTTTGTGAACGAATGTTTTGTTGGAGCCGGAAATCTAATTCCACTTTTCAAACCCGAACAAATTCAGTGCCTTCAGCGCTTTGATTATTCTCCCAATTTACTTGAACTTCCATCTTCAGGCACTTACGCATTGATCTCCCTTTATTTACCAGCCTCTTAACACAAAATGGGTGCACAATTTGGCCAAGATGCATAGAACTCTGTAACTGAGTGACAAAATAAAAATGGCATTTTGAATCTTGTCTTCTTGAACGTGAAGTTCTTCAATTTACAAAATGAAAATACAAGTTCTTGACAACAGACCGAAGCAACTCTGTATTGCATTAAGGTGATAATATACCAATTTTCTTTCACTTAGCAACCTATAAATGATAAATTTACCTTTAATGTAACATCGCAAAGTTTTCCTTGTCTTCTAATGTCTTCAAAAATGGGAAATGCAAGATTTGGTAAATCTTCTTTCACGAAAACTTCGATTTCGTCCGCCATGTTTGTTGTTTTTGTAGAGACGGTTAAAACCCGGTTTGGGTATAAGTCCGGTTTTCGGAAAATTTATTCAGAGTTATTGTTCGTTACCGCTTAATACAAGCGCTTTCCTTGGTCTATTCATTATTTAAGGGTCATTGATTCATTGAACATAGTTGAGGGATTTGGTGTTTGCAAAATTGATATAGTCTAATGGATAATTTGCGCCACATTATTTTTAAATACGTTTTGACCCAAACTTTTATTGAAGCATGTTTTATTGTACAAAAACGATTGTGAGGTACCGTACATGTATCTTAACGAGACCGCTTGCGCAGTACAGGTAAATATACGGACATGAATTTATGTGCCAGTTGTTGAAGTCATAGGTAAATCTGATCCCCAAATTTGCTTCAATACTTTGCTCAAAATTGATTCTAAAAATTGAATTATTGATACTGGTGGGTGACTTACCAACGGACGTATATAATTATAAGACCTTGATTTACCCAACGATGATAAAATACTGGTAAGGTGTATACAATGTATACATTCTTTATTTAACCAACATATCATTTACATAATACACATATGTAGTTATATTTTATATATTTTAATATATAGTATTCTAAATGTACAATGTATATAAAAAGACAGCATAAAACACCTTGCATAAGTATGTACAATTCATGCATCGACAATCCGACAAATATTCATCACAAATATCACATAAAAAAACTTTAAAAAAGGAGTTAATGATGATGAGTAATGAATACAAGAGCTCATGGTTAACATTCAATTAAGGTTTGTTTTATTTAATTAGGAAATGACTACCAAAACTGTTTCAACAATGTGGTCCAATGAATAAATCTTTTGATTTCATCACTACCCTTCCGAAAATTCCTGTAGGGGTTAATATTCATTCATTTAGTAAAACAAGCTTGTACTGGTCTAAGTTGATTCAAACATCCATTTATACCCTGATCAAACAATATTCAGTGATCCGATCATTGATCGTGATTGAGCAATTATTCACATTTCATTGCACATATCTTATACAATTTCATATATAATACGCTTTCAACTAGCGCCAATAAATCTAGTCCCATCATACAGTCATTTATACAGAACCCTTTAAATGTCACATGATTTTATTTCAAAATTAGTTGGTATAAACTAGGGGTGTAACAATACGGTAAAACCCGTATTGCAATTTATTGCAATATTCAAAAACAGTATCGCAATATATTGCAATATGTATCGGTTTTTGCATAGACATGTAATGTATGAATTAATGCACGTGCATGTGTCTAAATTGGATCAACATTACACACCTATGAGTATTTTCAAATGATAACTTATCCAAATATTTGAATTGAAAAAATATTTCTCCAATTTGACCAATGTTTAACACAATAAGATTATTTCAAGTTTTAAACACATTTCAACATTTGTTCAAACATTTAAATTTCATATTCTGATAAAAACAATCAGTATGGCACACAACTGCAAAAAAACCGGTTCAGGGAAAAACAAACCGGTTAAAAACCGTCAGAAATCGTATTGCAATATTAACCGGTATATCGGTTAACCGTTACACCCCTAGTATAAACAATACTACATTTTTGTACATTAAATTGGAAGATGTGATAAGTTTGAAATGTTCTTTGTCCACCTAAAATTCATCTCTTGCATATTGCTCCTATTTGCTTCAATGTTCTTTTCATTTTTAGGTTACTCAGCTTTTACCTTGATTTTTTATAATATGTACATTGTAAATAATATGTTTCTCTTATGTCCGTCGCACAAACTTTGTTTTTCATTTCTTTTTTTTTCAAATGTTCTTAAATCTATTTATTATTCTGTAAATATTGGATATAGATTGTTATCTGATTACTAGAGGCCCACATATGGAAGATTGGATTTATCCAAATGTGTAGCCTCTTAAAATAAAGTCTTTATTATTATTATTTATTATCATTATGTTTTCGTCGAGTACTTTCCTTTTAGCTTGGTTTTTGCTGTCAGCGTTTTTATTTTGAATATTTTATGAGTTTTTGCTCCCAACATTATCGAGATAAGGATATGTTGAAGTTTTTATACCAAGACAAATTGTTATAATGGTTTGCACTTGAACATTTTGTGGCAAGCATAAGATTGGTGCAACATAGAACCTGGTATAAACCCAAGGGACAATTATTTCGCCACTATCCTTTCTAAGGCACAAACCCTGTTGGTTCTTGTTTTCGTTTGTTTGTGGCATCTCTTTTATAACAAAGTTATAAGATCAAACAATCTCCCTCTTTGCCTTTTAATTGTGAAGTAGGTCTGTGCTTTTACCGTTGCTGTTCCCGAAATGTTTGCTTACGAATTTTAACGACGAAATAAATTATTTGATCATTGAAACAAAATTCATTTTTCGTGAAAAAATAAATATAAAAAGATTATTGCAAATGTCCCTCCTATTTTGGAGCATGTATTATATTTATTAATACAGCATCCCTATACTATCGTTGCATATTCAGTGTTATCTTTAACCGATGGGTTCTCTCTGCACAAACGGCTTTCATCTACCTCATCATATAAAGAACCATTCTTTTCTGACGGATATCTCTGTTTCTTAAACGTTCTCAAATCACTAGGTAAATCAGCATTCAGGTACTTGTTACTTGCATCTGAAACTGTTTTTGAGGCTCCAGCCTTGATATTACAAGCAGGATTGTCTTTTACAAGAAGATAACCATCATTATCCTCACACCCTGCAGTACTAAGACCACTGTATAATGATTTTGGATCAGTTCTGCTTGTATTTTCTTCCGTGATTGAGTCATACACATTAGCAGCATTCTGAAAAATAACCGAGTATTGTTTTTTTAGCTGCAGGCCTACGAATGTTGCTTCAATTAGGATTTAGGTCATTTCTCGTTCATTATATGACACGTATACATACGTTTACCATGTTTTAATGGAATTATTGATAAAAACATTTAAAACATCACTTGTTAATTATTTCAGTTACAAGTATGGTGCCTCATTTACCTTCTGAATATGTTTTTTATGTTCTATGTTCATAATTTTATGCTTACATGGAATAGTTTATCTTAAACTTTCGTTATCTCGACATTTTTATGGACGCAGCAAAGTCAATAATGAAAAATGACCACGTTTATGATAAATAACTATACTTAACGAAACTCCTAAGTACCCCGATTTCAATATTGTAAGTTTTTTTTTTTTACATTTATGTCCGAACGATCATTGAAATGTATATAGGGCCATATTGTTGATAGTTTTCGAGCTTTAAAGTCGGTGGGAGTGTCGCCGGTTCGCAGTACGCACTGAAATTATTTTATCCACACTCGAAAAACTCGGATACGATCGCCAGCAAAAAAGTTCGTTTTGATAAACTCAAGAGCGCTCGAGTAGAAAAAGTATCTGATAAAATCAATCCGTTCGGTACTGATCTTTTACGGAACTTGTTTGTTTTCGTACCATGTAACTTTCGACCTAAACTTGGACCCATTAATTTAATCAACGACCGTACGGGCATTTTCATGTCGTTTGTTTATATGAAAATATATAAGTGATTTTTAAATAACCTAGGTATCGACTTGTATATTGTATAGACACTTTGTGTATTGCATAACGAGTTTTATACTGTATATATAATTGAATACTGTTTAGAATTGTTTATATTGTATTTAGAGTTGTATTTTGGATATATAATTATATATATATAAATATATTTAATAGAACTGTATATTGAATAAATTTAGAACTGCATATTGTATTGAATTAAATAGAGTAAATAATTGTATTGTCTGTATGGAAATGCATTTTGTATATAGAATTGTATATTACAAGTACTTTGAACTTTATATTGTTTAATATACAATGCTATATACAAAATGAATTTCCACTACTCTATACACAAGACTCAACGTTAGTATAATAAACAATTATATATGCAATTGGAAATTTTATATAAATACACAATTCAACATACAGTGTACAACTCTATCAAATATACACTTTTACGTACAATATACATTTATATATAGAATGTTCAATTCTATAACGATAGAATACCAAATGTATATGCAGTTCTAAACAATATAAAGTTCAAAGTAATTGTAATATACAATTCTATAATTATGCATAATGCATTTTCATACAGACAATACAATTATTCACTCTATTCAATTCTATAAAATATGCAGTTCTAAAACTATTCAATATACAGTTCTATTAAATATATCTTTTTATTTAAAATATATTTTTATTTATATTTATCCACAATACAACTCTAAATACAATATATACAATTCTAAACAGTATTCAATTATATATACAGTATAAAACTCCTTATGCAATATACAAAGTGTCTATACAATATACAAGTCGATACCTAATTATATAAAAATCACTTATATATTTTCACATAAACAAACGACATGAAAATGCCTGTAAGATCGTTGATTAAATTAATGGGCCCAAGTTTAGGTCGAAATTTCTATGGTACGAAACAAACAAGTTCCGTAATAATCAGTACCGAACAGATTGATTTTATCAGATACTTTTTCTATTCGAGCGCTCTTGAGTTTATCAAAACGAACATTTTTGCTGGCGATTGTATCCGAGTTTTTCGAATGTGGATAAAATTATTTCAATGCGTACTGCGGACCGGCGACACTCCCACCGACTTTAGATATTTGCTTTGGGTACTTGGCCTATTTATGAAAATAGTTTTCTACACAATTTATATAATTATATATGGAATATAGTTTATTTTATACTGATAAATTCAATTAAACTTCAACGAAACTTATTAGTACATGTACCCCAATTTCCATGATGTAGGAAATTTTTATTTTTCAATATTTATGTCCGATCGATAATGGATAAGTGTACAATATAGGATCATAATGCCGTCTGCTTGCATCGCTTGTATGCTTCTTTATCGGTGCAAACCCGGTTTTGTCGTACATGCGTTAAAACTTGAGTGGAAATGGGAAGATTTCTTATTGCTTGGATTTAACAGAAAACAATAGCTACTAGAAATCTTATCTCTGCAGGTCACGCACTGCCTTGCAAAAGACATTATGGCAATTTTTCGATCTTGTGGCGACATTCGAGCCATTTCTTGATTTTTCGGAGTGCATATCAACACACTAATGATTTTCACCAAAACAGACTACATGGGATATTTGCACGACAAATACGTGCCCATTTCCTTTTTTCAACATATGCACGACAAAACCGGGTTTGCATCAATAAATGAGAATGATAACCATGCAAACGAATGACATTATGGTCCTAAATATACATTTCCAATATCGATCGGACATAAATGTTCAAAAATATAAATTTCAAACAATATTGAAATCGGGGTACTTAGGAGTTTCGTTAAGTATATATAAGAAACAGTCATTTCTCAAGTTTTACACTCTTATGACGTGTTTTAGCCCAAATAAACAATCAGTGAAAACGGCCAAAATTGGCCAAATTTTGGATACTTTGACTATCACCTGAAAATAAGAACAAGTCAGTTATATTTTTGACTTGTAGCTTCGTTTTAGAACCAGTTTTACTAGTACATGTATATGCTGAATTTCAGCATTATAACTACATGTTCCTATATTTTTACGAAATTTCCTCGCCCCAGGTAATCTAAACCAAACTCCCCTTATTTACCTGTTGTCTGGTAGAACCATTATTCTCTATAGTTATATGACTGCTAGAGTCAAATGATGATGATATACCATACATAGCATTGTGTGAGGTAGAATGTTTTGATTGGTTTCTATTTGGATTAGAATTTCTTCTGAAAATAAAATTCGTAAACTTACCACAAATTTATTTGATTTTACTCCACATGAATTTGCAAACGTAAAAATATTTATTGGTCCAGACCTTTTTGTTTTGAGAAAAATAAATTTGAAAAAACTTGCAACATTTATGTTGCAAATGTTCTTAATGACAAAGTTTTAAGAAATATTATGGTCTAATCAACAGTTTACTGTATTAAAATAAAGTTACACTAAACAAGTAACACTACTACATATATAATTCGTATCGTATGAACGTTCCGTGTTTTCCTATCTTCTGACGAGAGCATATTATGTAAATACAATGTACCTTTTCTTTACATGTACGAATCCAATGATAGCCGCTCCAGCTAATACTAACATAACTCCACCAAATACAATACCAGCAATAGCTGCACCTGATAATGACAATATAATACACTATTATAAAATCAAGGGTTGCCCGCAAGACTGTGGTAACTATATAGCTCTTTAACGCAATGCACTTACTACAGTCTTGCGGACAACCCTCGAAATGAAAAAGTCCTGTTTCTAGGAAAAGCCGATTCTACCAAAAGAAGCAAATAGTCATCAGAGAAAATTTCAAAGTCAGGAGTTATTAGTTTTCATCAGCGAAAAATTCGATTATGTTACGCAAGTAAGCTTTAGTTCGAGCAAAATAACTTGTAGAGAAATATTTGTCATAGGCGGATCTAGCGGGGGGGGGGGGGATCTGGGGGGGGGTCCAGACCCCCTCTGGAATTTCCAAAATGTACCTGTCCATTAGTGTATTTCTTGACTGTAAATCATTTTTGAGTAGCATGAAGCAAATTTTCTCGGTGCTTAACATAGATTTTAGTTATGCATTAAGATTTTATTATTAATATGTTGCATTATTCTGCAAAATGTGTATAATGTGGTTGTGGTTCGAAAGTTTGGACCCCCCCTAGAAAAAGTTTGGTTCCTCCCTGGAAAATAATCCTGTATCCGCCCCTGTATGTGAACACTGACCTTTCCATGTTAAACTGGATGTTGGAATGATTGCAGATCCTGTGTTTGATGACGTCATTATATCAACTGAAATATAAAGTCCGATTTACAAAGTAACACTGTTCATTAACATTTATCTTTTTCAAACATCTCCAATGAAAACAACTTTTTAAAAAATTCAATTATCGCATGAATATGTTTATGCTATTTATTGCATTTCGAAACTGAAAGTAGTTTAAACAGAAAGTATTTTGTTGCCAATAATCAAAACAATACTTGATGAAAGTATGTTTAAGATGACGTGCTGCAATAGAAAATAAACTTCATCCAAATATCATATTAACATTCTAAATAATTGTGGATCATAATCATATATTGCCAATGTCAACCAAAAAGAAAAAGAAAACATGACTATAATGTGTCCTTAAAAAGGGACTACATCTTTAAATAAATGGGATTCTTGTCAAGCTTTGAATGGTTTGAAATGTTTATTTTGATAACTTCACGGTTGTGATTCTGTTTTCATGTTTGCTGTAAATGAATTTTGCTGCATAGGATGGCTTAAATTCAATTAACGAAATATTTATAAGTTCGTTTTTATAAAAACATGCATACACGCATTTACATTTTTGTGTATTTACCTGATGTCCATGTGATATAAAACCCTTTTCCACTGACAGTATCATCAGTTTTCATTGTCAACATAACTTCATTGCTTTTTGTTTGTATAACTTTATGTTTCCATATTCCACATAATGTGATCGGTAGAGTGTCACTTTCTGTTACCTGAACATAAAATGATAGAAGAAGCTAAAGTATGTGTAGTACATATATATAATGTGTGTAAGGCACCACAAAATAATCTTTTTTTTCTTGTTCGCAATGCCTCAGAGAGTGTTACGCTGTTTCATATATTTAATACATTTAATAGAACGAAAAGTGATAATAGTTGTGTTACCACAGAAATGAGCCGATATTAAGGCCATCTTGGTTGTTGCAAAATTATGCAATTGTTGACGCATTTTATGTCCCAAATGCTAAATTAGAGAAGAATAAAAGCCCAATATTGAATATTATGGTCATTCCGTTGTAAGACAATGGTTTTTACTGTAGCATAGTTTTATTATTATGCAAGTATGTGGCGACACGTAATTATGCATAACGTTATTGTCTAGTCAAAACCTCGTAACTTTACCCTTTTTTAATATAAAATACGATAATATGATCCCCAGAATCAGTTTGAGCTGTATTAATTGTAAACAACAATATACGTTGTTTGTTATGCTAAAAAGACGAGTAAAGACATGATTTCCTCCATCTAGAATGATATGTTAACATCAAATTAGGAGGCAGACCAGACCGTGTATTTTTATACTGTGCTTAACGCCCTATCAATACAATTTAGGTTATTTACGGCAGTCTGCGCACCAAACATAGCTTAGCTTTTCTGTACTTTTGTCTATAACCAAAACCCACATACTCTTTTACAAGGCCCGCAACGTCTCCATATATCTTATTAATGGCGGGAAATTAACATTTTGTCCAAGTTTCACGAAAGGTTATTACCGCATAGACTCGGTAGACTTGAAGCAAATAAATGCACAGCGTATTGAGTAGTAGTAATTTAGTGTTACCTTCAGATAATCATAAGTACAGTCCTCGTTCTCTTCAATATCCAACTCTATAATCTCAATCTTGATGGTATTTGTTTCATTTACAGTTATTTGCCATTTACAAGTTAAATGGTCATCATAGTTCCTAGGATAGTTTATCGATGAGATATTTCCAACATCACCGCACATCATGCCGCCACACGACTTGTTAGCTATATAATTAATTGAGTGCATCATTCAATTTTAGTGCAAGATAGATTTTTATTTGCATGGCTTATATTACTTGAACTTATTTGACATTTTTCACTATAATATTCATAGCTTAAATAAAAAGTGCAACTAATAATATTATCATTTACACAGTTATATATTTATAGTTTATATAAAAGGGCCAATCTCCGTAAACAGATATCCTGTCGAGCGTTGTCGTACAGGATCTCTAAGATCTCAATGGAGGGTCACGTCGAGATGACCTAATTTATGTCGACCAATCAATGCGTAGCTTCCATCTACTAGTAGACGAAACACTCAAACTCCTCACAGTGCTTACGTCACGCTTTGCTACTTCTTGATTTCGTAATTTCTATTTTTAGACCAAGGGTTGTGAGCTAATTTGATAGCACTGGCACCAGAGTCCATATCTTATGATTATAATGCGTACGTCACTATAAGTAGTTCTCTGTACATACATACATGTATATATAATAAACATGGTATTGAACGTTTTCTACAGTGCATACGGCCCAAACCGTTTTTCTTCAATTCGACTTGTATCTGAAAGAAAATGTCGGTCTCAATTTAAGGATTAAACATTACTCTAACATCATGCAAAGTTACAAGTTTGTATCTGATACCGTTTTCGTGAAATTTATATTAATTTTAGAATCACTAGTTTGCAGCGATTCAACGTCACTACTGACTTCCGGTTTAACTTAACCTGGTTCCTGGATATTAATGATTACGTACTCAGACGCAGAATATATCATTGATTACGTATATATTCTATTTATAGAACTTGGGACACGTAAATGTTTACCTATGCAGTGCGCTCCGATTGGGTTTAAATTTGGCGCGCTTCATTGACAAGGTACGGGAAAAGTCTCGAGAAGTTTATCAACCAATCAGTTTACGCCGGTAAACGCGTCATGATTAAACCGGAAGTGAACAGTGACTCTCAATCGCTGCAAAATGATAGTATTGAAATTACGACTATTTTCATAATAACCGTTTAAGGCATAAAGTTTTTGAATAGTCAGTTTTGTAAGCAAATGTTTAATCTACAAATTGAGACCGATATTTGCATCCAAATATGTTGGTAAAGGTAAAATAAATCTGTCAGACCGTACCTACTGTCAAAATGGTTCAATACCATGTGAATATTATAATGATTGTATAGATCTAGTCATAACTCGTACACGGTGATGAATACGGGAGCGATTTTTAATTGTGTTTGTTGACAAAATATTATAAGTGCGTGCATTTTAAAGAATGTGAGGACTCTAGTGCCAGTGTTTGATAGCGGTATTATTCACACGGTGCGATTGGACGGCTTATTTCAAATTGCGTGACGTAGACGATATAAACAAGATACTAATAATAACAATTTCGTCATAAATATTATGATGAGAAAAGGTCACCTTCAGGAACGTGCTCCTCGTTTGAAAACGGCCTGATCTAATTTAACATCGCATACTGACATATCATAATATATATGGACTAATAGTTACTGATTATATTGACTTGTAATGGTTAAGAAGGTTACAATTCTAATACAACTAGTACTAGATTATATTACCGTGTTGACAGATATAACCATGTTGGTCAGTACTCTTAGCTATCCTGGTAACAACTGACATCTTTACCATGTCAACTGTTGCTACATAACTATACTTAGTGTCTTTACTACCTAAAAATAATTAAATGGCATAAATAAAAACATTCACATAGTATGGATTATACAGAACAGAACAGAACAGAACAGAACAGAACAGAATGTATGTTTTATTTTTGTAACGTATACATATAATGTATTTCATTACACATAACTCAAAGTATATAAAAGTAATTTGCCACAAAGAATTCAGCAAGTATTGCAATAAAACTGGTTAAATATTCACAATCCATTTTCGATACAAATGCGGTAAGCTCAGTCTATAACGCGGCTGATTACGAATTCAGGATCTTGGGTTTGATTCTCGATATGAACTTAAGTGTACCATCGTAAAGTTTAGTAATAAAATATTTTTTTCAACGTCATCCTTTCGCTTTCCTTTGTATCAAATAGGACAATTGATAGGCACTAATGAGGAAAATGAACGTTTGGATACAGTGATCTAGGTCTATCCCAGGACCGTGAGTAGGACGAATGAACGTCGTATCACATGTATGACTGATTTAAATGTTGAAATGCACTGTAAAGTACCGTATATTTTGTCTCCTGGAGCAAGTGCTGGGCTAAAATTTGAAAACAAATCTATAAAAGTCACGATAAAGTAAGTCTGTCTTTGGCACATCAGAAACAGAAAATGTGTTAGAATAAAATGGCGTACGGTTAATCTTTGGAGTCGTACAATTACTACATTTCTCAGAATATTAGCAAGTTTGTTTGATACATTTATATCTAGAAATAGAGTTTAATAGTTCGTACAAAATAACAAAGCGTGTTTGTGTAAACATTAAAAAAGAACCAATCAATTTCAAAGGTAGAGAGTATTGAAAATAAAAGTTATATACATGTAATTCATTTTCAAATAACAAAATTAGTGTGGCGGATAAACCACTACCCATTGGGAAGTCATGCTTGTAAAGGTAAACTGCTTTACAATTACACCAACAAGACACTCATAAAACTCATAATATTATCATCCTTCAGGAACATCCCCTGTCGTGGATTAAATCATTGTATTGTTTATATGAACAGTGTTTTATTTTAATACGAACCATAAAACCCTTGTGGCTTTCTGTACATCAACTGTAAGACTTGCGTTCTAAATTATTGTGGACCGAATATCAGTACGAGTTTAGTTCCAAATCTATAGTTAGACAACTGTGCAATTACCTTGTGATGGATTCCATACTATACCACGTGAAATGGTTGTCCAATAAGATTCGTTAAAATATTGATCCGGGAACTTGGGTTCAGACGCCATGTTTATAGCATTCGGATAGTTTGTACAGAACTTAATGGCGTCACTCAAACTCTTCGTTTTGACGTCATTTTTCCCAGGTAATGATGGATAAAATGTTTCTTTTGTTCCTAGATAAACACAATAGTTTCATGTTCTATGTAAATATGTTATTACATTTTTTTTTTACATTTTGTACAACAGAACAGAACATATATCTATTTGAAGATATTTACACAGAACATCATTCGGCTCGCAAACGAAAATAAAACGATACAAACAATTTTAGCCACGCAATCAAGGTTAAATTTGTCTTTGAAATGAAAGATACAATGTATGTTTTAGTTACATGTAGAAAAGGGTCAGAGGATAAACCAGGAAACAAGTTAAACACAGAAGCACCACCAAACACAAAATTATTCTTATACATGTATAATTTAAATACCTGTATAATTGTATCTGAAATAAATTAATCAGTCAAACAAGTAAGAACAATAAATAAAATTACTGGCATTCATTGTGAATGTATTTCTGTAGTAAAAGCGTTCTTTTTGTCTCTTGGTCTCTGCCTATTGTGCAGCCGACGATAAACACAACGTGATTTTATACTGAACACTGACAGGTACTCATGAATACTTAGGTGAGTGAAACAATAGCAACCCTTTTAATGCTCAAGAACGGTTTTAAGCAATGACAATACATGTAATAGGATTCAAACCAACAGGAGCTCTCGAACTCTTAAGAGCGTCCTAACTGTACTATTGCGCATGCGCTTAGATTAATATTTTCTGGCTAATTAAACGGGACCCATTTCAAATGTCTCAACATTTTAAGTTAGCAAATGAATAAAATTCATCTGAAACGGATTTTCATAACCTCAATCGTGTATGATGAATGTTAACATTTGGGTCGTATTACAAAATGTAATTTGTGTAGTACTACTTCAGTACTTCTTAATTTATGCCTAACTTGCCCAAACAAAATTCGAAATTCAATTTTATTTACCATTTTCTAGACGGCACGTGAATCCATGGCGACTTTGACAATCTTCAGTAATATAGTACTTGCCAACCTTGATCACACAATGTTTGGAATCTGTTTCCTTTTCTACTTTTCCATGAACTTGAATTATTGTCCAAAAACGATATACTTGTAATGTCTAAAGAATCATGATGCTTTTCATACGAAAGCCGGCCGGCACATTTCCAATCAACTAACGGGCACTATATAACAGTGTTAAACTTTGTGGATCAAGCTTGTGCTAGCCTCTTTTGATCAATAAAGTACGGTTATTTTTATAAAGAATATTGATAACCTGTGAGCACATTTATGATAATATTCATACCCCGAATAACATGTAAAGTAACTTTTTCTAGGACATTTCGTAAAGTTAATATAAAACAGGCAAAATATTAGGTAAGGGAACATAGTGTGATGGATTTAAAATCCAGTCTACGAAATTAGGAAATGAAAGTGGTTTAAAGAGCAAGCACAATATCTCATTTGCAGAATTTTGGTTTCTCAAAAGAAATTGCTGGTGGCCCGAACTAAAAAGCGGTTGTCCCTGGCAACCGGACACTCACTAAATTCGTAGACTGTGATTTAATGTTAGTCCTGTAATGTGATATCTGTTCTTTGCTGCGCTATTACCCACTACTGACCCAAATAATATTAGCTTTAAAAGCCTATTCATTTAGCGTTTTCAGGTAAAAGTCAGGTAAAAACTGTTTTGGCGCCATGTAGCTGATAAGCTTTAGATACAGAAGTCTAATGATTTCTATTTAAGTTGGAAGTTAAAGGCAACACTTTGAATTTAGATGTGAGATCAAAGCTAAGATTTGATTAGGACTTGAAAACAAAACATGGGCTTCCGTAATTACGTATTGCATAATAAGTTAAAAGGAGTATCTACATGCAATTTTATTTGATGGGATCAAATTGTCTGGCTCCCAGTCGTACTTTGTCCGGTAAAAGTACGTCAGGCAAAGCATGATCATGGCTGCGCCCTATGGAGTGAAATAGGTATTGGATAACTATGTTTCCAATGAACATTTCTCACTACACAAGCTTTAATCAAAGGATCATTGAACAAGAATTACAGTGGAGACGTTTTTTAGTTGTTTGGTTACATTTTATGCTTAATAAAGTATCCGAAATTCTAATGAGACTAATCTACGTCCGAATTTTGTTCAAGTGAGACATGTTTGTCAAAATCGTTCGCTAGATATATGTGTAATCAGAAAAATCGAAATCGAATAACCTATATAGTATCGAACTCCCACTAAAAAAAACTATCGTCAGCAAATGATCATGCAAGATCATGAAAACGTAATACCTGAATAATAACTGAGGAGGCCGCCATGAACACGGCTCGCCTGACCCGATAACGATAGTGGGAAAGGGCAGGTAATCCAGACTAGGAGTCAAATTGTCGTATATAAAAATGCATAGCAAAACTGCGATAAAGATAACAAGGAAAACTTCGTTCCGACGACAAGATAAAATTCATAACAATATGTACAACACAAAATAATGCATTGAATACTTACAAAATTCATAGAGGGTATGCACTGACACACCGCCATCACCACATATTTCATCTTGGTTACCTGGGCACGTCTCTGTACAACGTGTATTTGGTATAACTGAGAAATGTCTATCATTTGTTTCACTCAGACATTGACATAAATGTCCCTACAACACCAGTGTAAGTGTAAAAAGTATGTTAATGTATGAAAATCAGTGGACAGATTGATCTAAGTCATAATACATAAACATAATGTATGATGCTTTTCACTGTATTTCAGCAATTTATATCATATTCCGGTGAACGCTCGTCCTATTCACTGTCTCCGAGCAATCTTAGATTTCTGGAGTCTAGTGTTAAGCACATAAACTCGTCAGTGGCCAACAACTGTACTACTTAATACAGAGGATGGCAAATGTTAATTTAACAAAATCTGCGTCGGTTGTGCTGTTTGGAATCGGCCTACGATTTTATTATTCGGTGTATGCAAATGATGTTGGTATAGTTCGAAATAGCTAAGCCTTAGCTGTAAAATAAACCTGTGAAAAAATAAGTATGAATAGAAATGGAGAAACTGACCATTAACTGCATTTGGGTAAAAAACTAGACCGTTTTTTGAATAATCGTTTACCTTAAATATATACATGTATATGGGCTCGGAATAGTGTCAGGTCGCCTATGCCTGTATACATTGGCAATAACCGACATAAGACAGAAACGGTATTGAAATCATATTTGTTTTTATGCCAATATAACCTGGTATACTTACTGACAATATGAATCCTGAATATTGAGAGCAATGAATGGCACATTCTGTCATTTTGTTATTCTTCAATTCTCTGGGTAGGGAAATTATTCCCTTTTCAATGATTTGTACGCAGCCTGAAATAACCTTTCTAGATTGAAATTAATTGACATTTTTGTAAGATAATTTGCCTATAAAAAGATATTGATACAAAATATATATCAAACATTAACACATGAAGCATTTTAAGACCGGGGGGGGGGGGGTAATTTGGTTTGTAAGACCGATTTGTCCGATGAGAAAATACCAATGGTCTTCCCATCCTAGTTTAATGTACAGAATGTATATCATATTACTTTTAAAATTATTGGAAGGGGGAATTCCCTTTACCCTCTGTTTATACGGGCTTGTCAAATGAATTGACTGTGTGATCTTCTAATGGCATGACATCACTTAAAATTTCTTGTATAAAATGAAAGCTTTGATTTATAGCGTAAATTTTGACAATATGGTAAGTAAGTCATTCTGTTGAAAGTTCATTTCAAATTGTTATGGTATTGTTTTTATGCTTTGCTTCTAAAAATAAACAAATAGTTTGTTTGTTTGTTTTGTTGGGTTTAACGCCGTAGCAACACATTTTATAGGTCATATAACGGCGGTCAGTCAAGCTACTCACTCCTCCTGGAAAGGCTAAATCTCTGGATTTAGCTGTTAACCAACTACTAAGCACATACTTTCGTTAGTGACTGACAACTGCCCTACATAATTAAACATCATTGGTAGGAGGAAGAATGGCCGTAGAAATAATTTCATGACCAAACTCTACGAAAGTTTGCCCCGCACGGGAATCGAACCCACGACCCCTCGATCAGTAGACTTGCGTGTTACCAACTGAGCTAGCCGGGCGGCTTAAACAAATAGGAGTACCTATATACTTGATCCATGGCGTTAAAGACATTCCTATCCAATACCTTCTAGCAAGATTGTATATCTGGCCATTACCATTGCTTAGCAAATACTCGTCCACTGAAATATATAACAAGCATAGAATTATTTATAAACAAACCGGTTTTATTGCGTAGACAAACGGTGGAGGAATTGGTGTACATTTAATGTCATGATCGAGAACACAAATATTTGAATTAGACGGTTAGAGTAAAGTATACTGTATGTAAGAAAATTATTTCATTGAAACAGATTTTCGAAGAGAATTACTCTTTTATTTGACAAAATGGTTAACCTTCAAACGTAAATTGAGAATGTTTCAAATTTTAACACATCTTTTTTCCAAACGTTTAAATTTCGGATTATGATTATAACAATTGGCATTGAAAATAACAACAACAAACCAGTTCATGGAAAATCGAACCGGTTAAAATCCTTCAGAAATCTTATTGCAATATTAATCAATAAATCGGTTAACAGTTAACCTCTATCTCAAACATTCATATCTATAAGAACAATGCCTAGGCAAACAATAACTTTAATATATTTAATTGTATAAACAGCTAACTCAACAACTAACCTCTTTGTGGGCTGAAGAAATGATCATGTAGTTGTAATGTTACCACTGGGTATGTTTCTGCTAGAACATTATCCCTCCTTGCACAAGCTTCAATTGCTTCTATCCACGTCTGACTTGAATCATGTGTGGAATAAGCATTGTCTGAATCTGTATCAAGATTCTTAAAGTTATACAGTTATGTAGAATAGAGTAAATACGATATACAAAAGACATGTTCGCTGTTGGTTGAAGGTATTCAGTGTCTTTAGTCGCGTGATCTACAAGAGCGACTGGTACTGTAAACAAGTACATGCTTTTCGCCGAATGCATTAATGCATTAGAAATAATTAAGTGTCCTTACGTAGTATCTTGTTAACATGGCATGCTTGGAACGCGAAAACCTATTTGGGCCGCCATTTTGTTTACATAAGCATGCCTACAACGGGAACACCCAGTTAGGCCGCCATTTTGTTTTCATAAGCATGACTAGAAAGGAAAACACAGTTGAGCCGCCATTTTGTTTACATAAGCATGCCTACAACGGGAACACCCAGTTAGGCCGCCATTTTGTTTCATAAGCATGACTAGAAAGGAAAACACAGTTGAGCCGCCATCTTGTTTACAAAGTCATGCATACAACGGGAAAATCCCGTTGGGTCACCATCGTGTTTAAACATTCATGTATGCAACGGGGAAAAACTCTTTGTGCCGCCATCATGTTTACATAGACATGTCTGCAACGGACAAACCCCGTTGCACCGCCATTTTGTTAACACAAACATGCTTGCAACGGGAAATACCCGTCGGGCCATCAACGTGTTGAAACAAACATGTCTGCAACGGGAGAAAACACGTTGGGCCGCCATCATGTCTACATAGAAATACATGAAACGAGAAATCCTCGTAAAGTTGTTCTTGAGATGGATTTACGCCAAATATCTTTTCAATGTATACAGATAATTATGTAGTATTTTTTTAAATTTCTCAGCGATATACACTGTAAATGGTTGTACAGTTTCATTCAATAGAGCTTGGACAAAATCCTGTTTTTAGGTAAACCGATTCGCATTTACTCATGGACTAAAGGAACAAAGACGTCTCAGCAAATTCTAAATTCAGCTTGAATTCCTTTCTAACAAAACTATGATACATTTGTACTAATGTACTTTATTATAGTAAAACTACTGGTTGTAGGAATGGGATTTTCCACAAAATTTCATTTGTCCAAAAACTTTTGTAAGGCACTGTATAAGAAGTGCTTACTAACCAATAGGTATTTTAGCAGAGAAACTTATTCCTTTACTACTACGAATGGTCACATAATTGCCAGTAACAATTGGTAAATGGCTATTGTCCTTGATGCAGTAACGTATACTTGTTGACTCATATCGTACCTAAAAAGAAGACAATTCTGGTTAAAAACAAACATACATACATGGTGCATTCGGAACAACCTCGGCGATCATCTACAAAGATATACCTCGGAAATCAGACGTAGTAGGAATACAACCAAGTTATAAGGTCCGGCGATTAACTCGCTGGCAAGTAGTTCTATCATTGTTTATAAATGGACCTGTAACGTCGGTAGTATCCAAAACTTTGCCTGCTATTCTACTGATTAGCCACAAAACAACTTTTAGAAGTCTTATTCAAAGCAAATGGCCAGGGATTGTCAACATAATACATTGAAACACGACCCCCGATCATTTTCATGTACAGGGCTGAGTTCAGTTACCGCGAACGTTACAGAACGTTACATAACGATACATTCGGAATTCCTCGGCCATATAATTGTTTACTTTAACACCGGTAGTTTCAAAATAGCGTCTAAATATGTCCGAGATTATTCGCAGCAAATGATCGAGGAGTTCCGAATGTATCGTTACGGAACGTTCTGTAACGTTCGCGGTAACTGAACTCAGCCCTGCACTTAATATACAGTGTTACACGCTTTATCTAAACATTTCATCAGTACAATATGTCAAACGTCGTATTTCTGTCCAGTTAAGACTGTATTACCGTAGAAAACAAATTCCACCAAATTCACGTTTTCCACGGAATCCATGTTAGATTTACTTTCTCACTTTATGATATCCGAGGTACATCTGTGTAGAAGATCGCCGAGGTAGTTCCGAATGATATAGGTGCGGATTTCCAAGGTCCGACTTGTCCGACTCGTATACTCATGTCTATGGGCAAGTAGATATTTCTATCCCACTTGTCCGTGAACAAGTCATTTTTAAGCTGAAATATACTACATTGTACATGTATCATAGCAATCTGATTAAAACCCGATCTAAAATTTTCCGCTCGCCTACTCGCTAATTTAGATCTGGACTTTTTCAAACGAAGGTCATGTTCAGGCGACCTTTACTCATCATAATATTCATGACGAAATTGTTATGATACGTAACTTGTTTACATCGTCTACGTCACGCAATTTGAAATGAGCCGCCCAATCGCAGACTGTGAATAATACCGCTGTTAAATTAGCATGCAAAACTTGGTCTAAAAATAGAAATTACGAAATCAAAATGTGTTTTCGTCTAGATGAAAGCTACGCATTGATTGGTCGAAACAAAGTTCATCTAGACGTGACCTTCCACGGAGAAAGTAGAGATCCTGTACGACAACGCTCTACAGGATATCTGTTCACGGAGATTGTTATCATAGCTAAGCTTAATAATGTGAATGTCCCAAAGCTTCAATAAACAGTATTAATTTGTATCAATAATTTATCATTACTTATAGTATGTATTTTTATATCACATTACATTTTTTTTTAATTTAGTTTGGAGTATTGAACATCTAGGCAAGTGCATGTTGATCCCTGACAAGTTGATTTTTAGATTTCACTCGGTCTTGGACAAATAAAAAAAATTGGAATTCCACACCCTTGTACATGAAATTCAGTTGCATTCAGAATCAGATACAAAAGCGGCAAAATATATCATAGTACTATTGATTTTATTTAAATAGCAGCTAGCTCAGACGGTAACACTCAAGTCTAATGATTGGATCAAGGGGTCGTGGTTTCTAAACCTGGGCGGGGTATACTTTCGTGGAATTTGGTCATGGATTACTACGGCCATTCTGCCTCCTATCACTGATTTTTATCATGTAGGGCAGTTGTCAGTCACTGACGAAAGTATGCAATAAGTACTAGTAACAGGTTAACAGCTAAATCCAGAGATTTAGCCTCTACAGAAACCGTGAGTGGATTTACTGACCGCACGGGTTAATATATGCGCCACAGACAATTGAATAAAAACATATTGAATTTTGGTTTTCAAAAAAAAAATGTTATTTTATTTGGTTAAAATCGTAGACCTACCTCGACGTAGCCGTCGTTGCATGAAAGTCTTCTTGCCAATGAAAAATGGAAGAATGTCAGCTGAAACACATCACCTGGGTGAGTGACTAACTTCCACTCACAAGAGGTAGTGCCGTCAGTTTCTATGATACCTTCGTTTGGTAGAAACGTCCCGGAACAATTGTACGCTGTAAAATAGTACATTCCATTATACGCTATGAATTCATCATACGCTATACATTATACACCTTGTAATATACTGACCAGTACGTACTTAGACTATGATACTTATATCCACAACTACTGGAATCAAACCAGGTTGTCAACCGTACTGCCCGTTGTTCTTATAGTACATTAAATAATGAACTTGACAAAGACCAAATTGTATGATGATTTTGTCATTATTATACATATTTATAAATGTCGCATATAATAAAACAATGATAAAAAATACATGACTAAGTATTTACAATGCTGGGATAAGCAAATGTATTCCTTTTACAACTTAACTTTTTAGTGAAATCATTATAATCACATTTGCTTATCCCAGCTTACAAGTAAATAATACATAGTAAAACATGTACTGAAAGAAGGTGGCGCAAACCACATAGCCATAAAAGTATTTTTCATTAAACATGAAAAAATATACCGCGCCATCCAAGGAACCATTAGTTTGTATATATTAACATAAAAATATATTTAATATGATATTATCAACAAACTAATTAAATACACCTTGGGACATACTTCGTAAATTAAACAGTGCAAGATTATATCGACAGAGCTAGATTCCAAGTGGTACATGTACCAATTATTTTCTTTCTTTGTTGTTATTGATTGTTTTCTACTTTTAATTACTTTCAACAACATTGCCGTTAGCCCGATCCAGACGGAAAACTCTCGTCTGTTTAGGTTGCCAGTACTACCACATGAACATATTTCACAAACATGGTATTAAGCCATTCGGAACTCCTCAGACATTCACTAGGAATAATCTCGGACATATTTAGACGCCATTTTAGAACTACCTGTGCGTCACATGCCCAAACAAAATATCTCAACCGGTGTTGTTGAAGTGAACAAATCCACGATCGTTTAGGCGGTGATAATTATGTCTCGTTTTATTAAATTGAGTCCATAAATTTGAAATGCACGATTACATGATATCCACTGTGATTACGACTAGAACTGTTTTGCATACCCGTTACGAGCTTCGCCTGTGCTTCGCCTTGGGTTATTGGTGGACCCCCACCAAAAACTTTCGAGATTATTCATTTAATGAATGGTCATGGTGTTCCGAATGTGTATTGACCTATGGTGACTTTCGCAACCGTGAAAATAGCGATATTAGATTATTAGCATTTCAGCTGAACTCACATGCACTAACAAAGTATGATTCGTGCAACAACTAAGATACATACCGTACGATGGTTGACAATTTCCAAACTTAGATATCACAAAAAGTACTAAAATTAAGAACGCAACGCAGGTATATACTTTTTCCATTGTATTATGAATTTGTCTTCGGCTCCATCAAAATTATAGTTCGTAACAGAACAATGTTTACTAATACTAAACAGTTATAGTTAACAACTGATTTGTTTTACTTGTACCTTCAAGCCAAGTAAAATATGTAACTAACTAATCTGTAATACAGCACAATAGATGTTTGTTTATTTATAAAGAAACTTAGAAAGACAATATAGATTATGATCATTCTAGACGATAAAAAGTATTTTTAAGTGATATCGGAATATACATTCACTTATATAATATGCTATCTCCTTTATTAATCATTTTGATAGTTAATACATGTATTACTATTAGCAATTATTAAGTATCTAGTATATTCAATGGTCACGTTTAGGAAACTGTATGGTTGTTAAGTACATACGAATTTATTATTTGGTAAACAAATATTATATTTATAAGATGACACTTACATGATTTTTTTAATAAAAAACGAATGACGAAAGTTACGCGACGAATAGAAAGAATAGTATGTTGACTAAGATGTGACCTAAGATTGTCATGTCTACCGAACGTAATTCATAGATAGGTTCGTAGAAATCAAATGAACTAGCTTATACGGAGAAAATAGCTTTTAGCCACCCGGCTAGCTCAGTTGGTAGCACGGAAGTCTACTGATCGAGGGGGTCGTGGGTTCGATCCCCGGGCGGGGCACACTTTTGTGGAGCTTGGTCATGAATTTTTTTATACGGCCATTTTCAATCATGTAGGGCAGTTGTCAATCACTGACGAGAGTATGCGCTTAGTAGTTGGTTAACAGCTAAATCCAGAGATTAAGCCTTTCCAGGAGGAGTGAGAATGTTGACTGACCGCCGTTATATGACCTATAAAATGTGTTGCTACGGCATAAAACCCAACAAAAACCAAACAGAAAATAGCTTTTAAGTCACTAGCCTCTTGTCTAAGTCAAGTTATTTGATTATCATTGCATGATTTTCTTTACCCTTTGTGTCTTTATCTACCTCGCATTCATGATGGAATCGAACCAGATTTTTTTTTGGGGGGGGGAGTAGGGGGCTTTCTATTTCGGCAACTTTGTGTTGAGCCATAATAATGTTTATTACTGGACATATTGTTACGTCTATATAGGCCGGGGTTTTGGTCGACGCGTACATGTCATCCTTTAATAAGCCTCTTTAATACAATTCTGTCTTCACGTCAAATTTTCATCTCACTGGACATTCAGTCCAGTAAAATGAATCTTTTTTTGAATATGGAAAGTTGGTAGACCGTCGGATCACTCGGCCTACGGTCCAGTGGCTGAATTCACATACTGAAACATAGGGCTAGTTTCCTAAGTATTTTGCTAGCCAGCGCTTTGTCCCCCAGGTACCCTTAATTTGATATCACATACCTATTTCTTTTTGGTGTAGGAAGGGTACCAGGACACAAAACACTAGTAGCTAGCGATATCTTAAGGAAACTCACGCAAAATTAAATTAACAAAAGATACATACTACATACATGTATGATCCCATGCACTGTTAATACAGTTTTAATCAAATTGCAAATTTATTATAGTGAAGTATATAAATAAATAAACAGTATCAGTTGAGTGGTGGGTTTGACGATGATCTTTAAACATCTACATATAACAATGAAAATCATAAATAGTTTAAACATATTAACCTTTGATATAGTAAAAACAATAGGGTAAAAGTTTTACAGTCTAAATAAATTTAAAAAAAACGAATGAGTTAGAAATTAAAATATTCATAAAGCTATTTGTTTACGCAGACTTGTGGATATTTTTGCGCCTCCCATGAGTTTGTATACGTGGTATAAGTTAGTGTCAATCAAATACCAATAAGTAATACTATGATATGGGTAGTGGTTCAATATACTTGTAAAATGAAGGACATATAATAATATAACATAATTGTAAGTACTAGGATCTCACATAGTAAGAGTTGATCGGACAGCGTAAAGAATATTACCAACAAACATATTAAGGAATACATTAAGAAGAAAGTAATGGCTATGGCAAAAACTAAAGTAATTTTAGGAGCCGTGGTGATTTTGATACTTTTGATGGTGATATTTAGTGGGATGTTCCCTAAACAGAAAGGACCTGTCATTACAACAATTTTACAAAATAGTAACACTGACAAAATGGTGCAACTTATTCAAAGACTTATAAATGAAAGAAACAATATTTCAAGACAATTAAATTTAAAACAACAAAAACTTGGACAACTGGAATGCGAGGTAAGAGATGTTTTATTTGAAAAATATAAATCAAGAATGAACTTATGAAGTAATTGTTACCAAGGCGAAAAGAGGAACAATCATATATATGCAATATTTAAAATGCTTGTAACGCGAAAACGCGACAATATACATAGAAAAATGCGAGAGCAATTTTAATGTATTTTTTATGCACACACTACCCAAGTATTTTACAGTATTGAAGATATAACTGGTTCTACAAATTTACAGCAACACATATTATCATTATTATTGTATACCAAATTTGTACAGCGCTCTTTTCATATTGAATGTATGTTCAGAAGCGCTTCAAACCATATGCATAATTTGAAAATAATTAAATGAAAATGGTTAAGAGATGATAAAATACAGAAATATAAAATGAATATTTAATATAAAACTAAGAATTAGTGATCAATAAAGTGTGCATAGTAGTTTAGAAACAAGTGGGTTTTTAAACATATAAAGATAGTGAAATGAATATATATTGACTGTTGGTAGATCGTAAATGGGAAAGCCGGCTAGATGCTCTGGAAAATCCATTATTGCAAGGTACTAAGTCGGGTTCTAATCCAAGGATCCCGCCAAAACATCCATCAGCGTCAGTGCCCGCGCGTCCCACTAACCATTATTCATTATACAGAGGTCGAATAAAGTATAGATAATAAGAGTAATGATTAAGTTATCAATGATAAGGCAGCCATCGGCCGATGAGAAATTTGACCAGATGCCTTGAAAAATCCATGATTGCAAGGTGCAAAGTCGGATTCTGCTTTAATGATCCCTCAAGAACATCCATCATCGTCAGTGCCTGATTGGTTAGATAAAGTATAAGTTAAAAAGGCATTGATTAGATTATCAATGGAAAGGCAGCCATCGGCCTATGGGGAATCTGGCAATGTTTAAGGTCGGATTCTGTTAAAAGGATCCCGCCAAAACATCCATCAGCGTCAGCGATACGCTTCCCACTATCCATTGTGCGTCTACAGAGGTAAGAAAAAGTGTAATTGATAAAGGCAATAATTAGATAATCAGTGGAAAGGCAGCTTCTGGCCCAAGGAGATTCCGACTAGATGCCCTACAAAATCTATGATTGCAAGGTGCAAAGTCGGATTCTAATCCAAGGGTCCCGCCAGAACACCCATCAGTGACAGCGGCCGCGCATTATTTTGTTATAAATCTTGTGCATACCCAGTAATTTTGGTTTGTTATTAATAATATAATGTTTTTATATGTTAGTAATTTGGGAAAATTTTAAGATCATTTGGCCAGACTTTTTATATCGATTAAAAGATTTTTCCTTGTAGTATAAACATCACAACCAGACTTACTGAGTTACATGTTGGCACTATTTATTGAATTGAGGAACGTTTAAACATTAATCATTTTAAACTTACAACAATCATGAACAATAAAAACTGAATAATAACAATATACGAGTACAAGTATATTATAAAATTTAATAACTTTTAGAATCAATTCTTATGTAAATATCATTGAACTTTCATTGTCTGCATATCATTTATTTTATTGCTTATGCAGTTTATAAGCGTTGTTTACATAGTTTATACGTTCTGTTGTAACTTATGTATTTATCGCTGAAAGGTGGGAATAAATTGAATATAGTACACCAAAATTCACTTTCCGAGAAAATCTAAAAAGAACACTTGTTTGCGGTCTTCGAATAGTTCATTTTATCGGTCTATTTCAAAGGCGTAGTTTATTGACCGAGCATGATTGATTTAGTGCTCATAAGGCCAATTTCATAAGGAAATCGCTTGACAGCGCTTTGTCAGGTACCTTTCTTGTTGTCTGGTTCCCAGTCGTACTTTGGCACGTAAAAGTACGCCAGGCAAACCATGATCATGTCCGCGCCCTGTGTAATGAATTAGATATTGGATAATTATGTTTTCAAATGAGCATTTCTCACTACACAGACTTAAATCAAAGGATCATTGTACAAGAATTGCAGTGGATACCTTTTTTAGTTGTTTGGTTACACTAATTTATGCAAAATAAAGTATCCGAAATTCTAACGAGACTAATCCACGTCCGAATTGTGTTCACTTGAAACATGTTTTTGTTAATCCTTCGCTAAATATACGTGAAATCAGAAAAATCAAAATCGAATGACCTTTATAGTACCGAACTTCTACAAAAGTAACTATCGTCAGCACATAATCATGCAGGATTAAGAAAACGTTATACCTATAAAATAACTGAGAAGGCCGCCATGATTCCCGTTTGCCTGGCCCGATAACGATAGAGGTAAGGGGCAGGTAATTCAGGCTACCTTTCTTGCACCTAAAGTAATAAGTAAGTGATACCTAATCGAGGGTAACAGGAGACGAAGCGCTAGCTAGCGATTTCCTTCTGAAACTGGCCTATAGTAATTAATTAGCAAGTATGTCTTTAACATATACGTTTATAATCTATTTATAGAGAAGTGAAAAGACAAGTAATACAGGAGGATGGTGTAAAAAGGCAAGTACAGAAACTGGTGGTCAACATCTAACAGATAAGGCATTAATATCATATCTCGCAAACTTCTTTCAAGGTAACGATTTAACTTTTTTGTCATAAAAGTAAAATCTTTTACATTGTTTAGCATCGACACAATAATTTAAATGTTCATAATTATAGTGATAATGATGATATTAAATATAATGATAAAAAGTGATAATGGTGATAATAATGAAAATGGGGATAATAATGATAATAGGGATAATGATGAAAATGCTGATAATAATGATGATAGTTATAATGATAGAATAAGGATACTGATGATAATAATTATAAAACAGTGATAATGGTGATAATAGTGATAATGATAAAAAAGTGATAATGATGGTAACAATGATGATAGTGATACAAGTAATAATGATGAAAATAGGGATAATGATAGTAATAATGATAATGATAGTAAAAATGATAATGATAGCAGTTATTATAATAATGATAATTATAATCGCGACAATAATGATGATGATAATAATAATCATTTCAATAGTGATATTATAATGATGATAATCATAATAATAATGAAAAAGTTACCAATAAATAAAAATGACAATAATAATTATAAAATAATGCGAAGCATTGCGTTTTAAAATGAAGTACATGTATTCATACTCTGTTTCTAGGTAAACGTGTAGCAAGTTTTGGAGACGGACCAGGTCGATATAAACAACTTATAGTTCAGTCTGGTAAAGTCAATGGTTACGACGCCTATGACGGCGCACCTTTTTGTGAGGAAACTAGTGAAGGTCGTGTTCAATTTCTTGATTTAACTCTTCCACAGTACGGACTACCAGTTTACGACTGGGTGATGAGCCTTGAGGTAGCGGAGCATATTCCAAAAGAATTTGAGAGTAATTTTATGGACAATATTGTGAGGCATGCACGTGAAGGCATTATTCTAAGTTGGGCACGATTAGGACAAGGCGGTTACTCTCATGTGAATAACCAGCCTAAAGAATATGTTAAACAATTGATGGATGATAATGGGTTCTTCCATGATGAAGCGTCGTCCCAAGATATCCAAAATGCTTGTTCATTTAAATGGTTGAAAGCAAACACCAACGTTTATAGACGCAAAGATATTGTGTTGTTTGACAG
This sequence comes from Mactra quadrangularis, assembly GCA_025267735.1. Classification (NCBI taxonomy): domain Eukaryota; kingdom Metazoa; phylum Mollusca; class Bivalvia; order Venerida; family Mactridae; genus Mactra; species Mactra quadrangularis. Next base: position 42,090,179 of record CM046299.1, on the reverse strand, counting down.
ACACGTAAACAACGCATAAAACTTTACAAAATATTGCTGTAGAGTGTTGGAAACTCTAACTGCCTGGATATGCCGCATAAGTTTCGGATATACACGCTTTTTAATATGCTTTGTTTTGCTTTGTCACATGTTTGTGTCAAATACGGCAATCAGTTGACCCGAGGTGTGTTCAACCATGCCAGATCTCGAGAGAGCGCCCGCTTCGAGAATTCTTGAGCTATTGAACGCCTGCAAGCGCCCGCTGAAAATCCAAAATGTCGTCAAATAGAACATTATTTGAAAATAACGGGTGGGGGCAATTATTTCTGCGGATACAATAGATTTTTATATATTTAATCATATAAGACTCATTACGATATATACACGCAAATGCATATGTAATAAATTATGTTTCACGGAACAAGTTACACATACGTTTGCTTCCCACTTTCCAGGGATAATTTTGAGATAAAAACTGAATTTCCTCCAGACGCCACCTTTGATATTTAAGCGAAACACTTACCGAGCTAAATGCGAGTGTTCGCGAGCACTGGCGCAGGCGCCCGCGTTTAGAACGAAAGCGCTCGGTGTCGCCCCGAGAGCTCGCATTGTTGAATGCACCTCTGATCACAATCATGGAAGAAAACTTATTTAGACCCAATATTTTAACTAGTGACTGAAAACCTAATGAAAAATGGCCAAAGATAACACTTTTATGACCATACTCCACAGATCACGATGCTACGTGGCGCCCAACGATGATTCTACAATCTTTAACGAATAGACTTGAATATCACTTTTTAACTTTTCAGTGGATTTAATGATCTGGGTTAAGCAAATGTTTGCTGGAACTTCCATTGCTATGCTAAAGACCTCAGAGCAATATCAATGTGGAAAAGAATTATCATATTTCAGTCGGTAAAGGCTCTTTGCATTGACGCTGGACCCTTATCAAACGTAATTATCTGTAAAAACATCGATTTTGCACACATATTTTTCCTTCGTCTGCGGTAGGGATAATAAGCTGTTCTGAATAAAACACCGTCACACATTGTATTTATACGATGTTTCGATACAGAAAAGAAATGAAAACCGCTACAAACTACTATGCACAAATGCAAATTCATTTAACAACAGAATTGTATAAAAAATTACAAACAGAAGAAAAATGTAAAATACAAAATAAAACCCCAGTAGATGAAAGTCCAATTCTTCACTGATCCTGGGTTTCTTAGTTTGAAAATCTCACTATGTTAAATGTCCAATTTATTAATAGTCCCACAATTTAAATCCAAATCCAAGATGTTAATTCTGTTATTCCAACACAGTCTGATAAACACCCAACATAACTGAATGGTATGACTGACTAGTACATCCAGGATCAGTGGCCTGTTATAGAATGGTCAAGGATATCATAGAAACGTCAAGGTTAAATAAACAATTGAATAGTACATTCAAGATTCTTTCAGAGCGTTCTATCAACATAACTAAAAAAAGAAATGATGCAATATCATGTATACTGTACACAAGAGAGACAAGATAAGGATATTCTAGAATTATCAATGTAACATAGTTTTTTGTATATCATATAGTATATAACAACGAAATCTCGTGAACTGACTGTAAATGGGATGCTTAAAAGTTACGTTCGACGGTCTGCTTATTTAGTGTAAATCGGAGATCTTATTTGTTATATTTGTGACAGAACATATTTACAATTAAATAAAAGGTTTGTTTAAATTAATTAGATGGACCACCAATTTCGTGTTCTCAAATATAGCTATTACTAATTTTGTATCTACTGTTTTGTATCTGTTCTGATTATGGCTCGTACTCATTTAATGAAACCCTCTTTTTGGTTTCAAAATTTGTGAAGAATGCATACGGAAAGTAAATAATGTAATTTAGAAAAAAATCTGAATTTTTGGATTCGAAAAGGAAAATTCTACTTATGATCACATTCAAACTTCTAGTTAATTCCATCCGATCTTTATTGATCTTGTTCATGATTTAATGGGTTCAGGTTGAACGCAAACTACCAATACATGCACACATTAAATACGAAGTACCATAAGCCCTTCATTCGTGTTACTAAACAAAACGTACGTCAACAAATGTTTAAAATTATTAGATGTTAAAATATACATAGAAGCAGATACTAAAGAATAAACAAATACCACAATGGTATTAGGTAGATGCTAATATTTTTTTTCTAATCGGCGTTTTCAACGTCGCATAAATTTATGCACAGAATATATACACTTGAGTTTGCTATTGAGACCAGCAAAATCGATGGTCTTAATAGTGAAACGGTGTTAATATAGATTTTTTGTTGAGCCATAGTAATGTTCATTTCTGGACATATTGTTACGTCTATATAGGCCGGGGTTTTGGTCGACGCGTACATGTCATCCTTTAAAAAGCCTCTTTAATACAATTCTGTTTTCACGTCAATTTTTTATCAGCACTAGACATTCAGTCCAGTAAAAATGGATCTTTTTACTGGACCGAATGAAAGTTTACTGAAATAAAAAACTTAGCGATACGGTTTTTGTTGTTGTTTTTTGTGTGTTAAATATGCTTTCAATTTAAATGATTTAGCATTATTTATTCTAAGATTAAATTAGCAATTAAACAACAAATGACGGTTTTATTGAATATGGAAAATGGTAGCAGAAAAAAAGTTGGTAGACCTTCAAATCACTCTCATTCTCAAAGTCACTGGACCGACGGCCATTTCAATGGACTCGGCCTACGGTCCAGTGGCTAAATTCGAAGACTGAAAACAAAGGGCGAGTTTCTTAAGCATATCGCTAGCCAGCGCTTTGTCCCCCTGGAACCCTTAATTTAATTTCACATGCCTTTATCTTTTGGTGTAGGAAGGGTACGAGGACACAAATCACTAGCTAGCGATATTCTAAGGGAACTCGCCCATAATTGAATTAACAAATGATACATACTATATTTATACATGTATGATCCCATGCACTATTTTAATCAGATTGCAAATTTATTATAGTGAAGTATATAACTAAATAAACAGTGTTATCAGTAGAGTGGTGGGCTAGAGGTCTCGCGATATTTCAACATCTATAAAGATTATAAATAATTTACATTTATTAAAATTGATATGGTTAAAACAATAGGGTAAAATTATAAAAGTTTTATACTTCAAATAGATTTAAAATGAGTGAGACGGACAAATAAATGTATGTGTAGCTATTGTTAAAGCAGTTTTGTGGATATTTTTGCTCCTTCCACGCGTTTGTATGCCAGACATACGATAGTGCCAATCAACTTCTAATTAGTGATGCTTTGATTTGGGTAGGGGTTCAATATAATTGTAGATGATAGGGTATCTATAGGAATATATATAATATACAATTGTAATATATAATTGTAAATACTAAGATCTCACTCAGTTAGAGTTAATCGGAAAGCGTGGAGAATATTACTAACCAACATAAGGAATACAAGACGATGAACGTATGATGGCAATGGCAAACACTAAAGTGATACTAGGAGCCGTGGTGATTTTGATACTTTTGATGGTGATATTTAGTGGGATGTCCTCCAAACAGAATGTACCTGTCATTACAACAATTTTAGAAAATAGTAACACTGACAAAATGACATATACCATTCAAAGACTTTTTAATGAAAGAAACAATATTTCAAGACAATTAAATTTAAAACAACAAAAACTTGGACAGCTGGAATGCGAGGTAAGAGATGTTTTATTTGAAAGGTTTATACACCAAGAATTAACTTAAAACATATTGTTACCATGGCGGAAAGAGAAAAGATAATAGTTGCAAAATTATTGTTTTTGAGATAAGATTAACTGAGTTGGCAGATATATCGTGTTATGAATGTTGAATGGAACTATTTGTTGACAAGTAGAGAAATGGACGATTGATTTTCGACACTTCACGGTACTATAGTTTCAACAGTCTGACCACTGTCTAGCTAAAAATCACTATAAGCTATATGTATTGTACTTAGTACGTGAAAACTTGACAGTACGTAAAGAAAACGAGAAAGCAATACATGTACCAGGATTTTTACAAATGAAATGATTATTTTGGATGGCACTTAAATCCTAATGTATAATACACATGTAACATCTAAAAAATTAATAAGTATTGCAATGAAAAAACAGCATTTTTTACAAGTGTAATGATTGTTTTGGATGGCACTTATATTCAAATGCATAATAACATCTAAAACAATAATAAGTATTTTAATGAAAACCCAGCCTGTTTACAAGTGAAATGGTTCTTTTAGATCACACTATATGTATGTATATAACCTATTTATAGAGAAATGGGAAGACAAGTAATACTGGAGGATGGTGTAAAATGGCTAGTACAGAAGATGGTGGTCAACATGTTACAGATATGGAATTAGTAGCATTCCTCACAGACTTTCTGCAAGGTAAGTATTTAACTTGTATCCCATAAAAGTACATTTTTTTACATTGTTTAGCTATAACATAATACTTAAAATGTTCATAAAAATAGCGATTATGTTAATAATAGTGATAATGAAAATGATAATAATAGTGAAAATGATAATAATAGTGAAAATGATAATAATAGTGAAAATGATAACAATTATCATAATAATGATAATAATAATAATTATGATATTGATATTATAATGACGATGATGGTCATAATAATGATAATACATGTAATAATGAAAAAGTAATCAATAAATAAAATGATAATTATAATTTTATAATGATGTGAAACATTATGATTTATTCTAAAAATCTCACATTCTGTTTCTAGGTAAACGTATAGCAAGTTTTGGAGACGGACCCGGTCGATATAAACAACTTATAGTTCAGTCTGGTAAAGTCAATAGTTACGACGCCTATGATGGTGCACCATTTTGTGAAGAAACCAGTGAAGGACGTGTTCAATTTCTTGATTTAACTCTTCCACAATACGGACTACCAGTCTACGACTGGGTGATGAGCCTTGAGGTAGCGGAGCATATTCCAAAAGAATTTGAGAATATTTATGTTGACAATATAGTGAGACATGCACGTGAAGGGATCATTCTAAGTTGGGCACGATTAGGACAAGGCGGTTACTCTCATGTGAATAACCAGCCTTTACAATATGTTAAACAATTGATGGATGGCAATGGGTTCTTTCTTGATGAAACGTCATCTCAAGATATCCAAAACGCTTGTTCATTTCAATGGTTGAAAGCAAACACCAATGTTTATAGACGTAAAGATATTGTGTCGTTTGACAGACACGTAAACAACGCATAAAAACTTCACAAAATTGTGATTTAAAATGGGTGAAACCACTATAAGCTCGTTTAGGATAACTTGAGAAAAAAATACAACGATACCATTATCAGCTGACCTCCCTGTTTTATGTAATACCTGAGTCCCAAATATGTAAACGAACTGAGTCGTTTGTCTCAAGTTATCATAAACGAGCTATATAACTGATATAATATGTTTTTGTATGTTTGTTTACCTCATATTACAAGCACATGTATCAAATAAACTTGTTAAGTTGAATTTTTTCCGATATACGCGGTTTTTAATGTGCTTTGTGTTAACAAAAATTATCATTATCAAGTGTTAACTCACGACGAAAACCTAGCTTGGTAGAGTAATTGTGTTCGATCCTACCTCGGATGGTAATTGTTTATTTTCTGTTGTATCGCACCAATTAAGTAAGCTTGGAATATACAGAGACCCTTGTCCCTCCCAAGACCCCTAGGGTCTTTCTCTAGGGCCGCCCACAAAGGACTTTTTCTAAGGTTCGTTCCCCAAGAATCATCTCCATGGGCCATTTTCCCAGGACCTACCCCTCCCAAAGCCGAAATCCAAGAGTCGACCCAAGGACACCCCCTCCCAGGGATTTGTAATTTTCCCCCTACAATAGGGGTAAACTACCTTTTCACCATTGTCCCACAAAGGAGACCAGAGACCCTCTATCCTTCCAGCTACAGAGCTAAGTAACTTGGGGGAGCCGAACACCCCAGCAAGGGGGGGAACTACTCGACTCTTCTTTTCCCACCCAGGGGAACGGGTTTTCAACTCGAGAGAGCCGAACACAATAAATCGCTTTAACTCCGTTGAAACCAGAGGTAAAACGATTTCAAAGCAGACCCCCAATAAAAGGGGGACTACTCTTCCAAAATTGTCCCTAAAAAGGACTGGGTATTCAACTCTAAAGAGTCAAACACAAAAATATGTGCCTCAATACCGTTAAAAAAGGAGACAAAGCACTTGGGTTAACTCCGAACTATAACATAAAAACTTTGAACCCTTATACACAATATTAATGACAATAACTGTGTTTGTTGTAAAAGCCCACGTCTAAAATATTAAATGTGTCAAGTAAATAAAAACGAACATTTTCTATATTCAAACTTCTCTGGAAACATAAATATGTTCTATACTGTACAAAATATATTTTTATATTTAAAAACTTATTGTCATAACAAAGATTTAAGTATAATAGCGCAATAGGATAGACCGCTGGAGATAATAATCATGAAACAGTTTTAAACCAAACATTGCTGGTTCAAATTCAGTCACTGCCATAATTTCTATCTTTATTTTAATCATATTAGTACATAATACTATATTATCAAGTTTTATGTTCTAAAAACTAACATAAATAAAAAGCATTTTTTCACATTGGTTTTTGAATACCTTTCGTATAGATGTGCCGATTTTCATTTTAAAACAATAATGAATTATTTCAGTTTATTTAAGCCAAATTAGCGAATACTAGTAAGTAAAATCAAATATACTGAATTATTCAGTATAATTTCACAAGCATACGTGACAACTAAGAATCACAAGACCGGAAACTTCTCCATAAAGCTTATTATTAGAGAAAAACTGACATTATTGTCAATTTTTTATAGAAGGGTATAACCTCCCGGGTGTATTCGAACCCGTACCCCATTTTGGACTCTAGATTCGAAGTCCAGGCGCGTTACAACTGCGCTCCCTTCCCGGGGTTTTAAGTAATTCTATACCGACTTAGTAGGAGCCGTGGTCCAGTAAAAGCGCAACAATAAACGGGTTCAAACCGAACCCAAAGCACTGTTTTAATTTCCTTGAGAAAGAAATTTACAGGCCATTGCTTCACTCCACTTAGAAGATGTAAATGGGTGCCTACAATTCCTTTGCACGAATTTGTCAGCTGTTTGCAAGAGGAGTTAAATTTATCCAATTTTAATTGATATATAGATAGATAGATACCAGTGGCCAATGACCGGAGGAAAATAGCCTTGAAGTCGGCAAACGTGCACTAAATAGCATGAAACTTTAGACTATAAATGCAGTAGTTTCTTTTGTACTAAACAGATAAGGTTACAACCAAAACAGAAATACAATGTTCAATTTTGCTTAATGTAAAACTGCTCAACCAAATAAATGAAATATTTACAAAAAACGCCGGACATAAAAATTGATTTCAAATTCATAAACTAGCTGTAATATTACATAAGTAGTTACTTGGTTTAGCCTAACTTTCATGGCGGCCCCCATGATTATCTGAGAATAGTTTGAGAGCAGTAAAACCGAGAAGGTCCGCATGCAGGGAACTTATCAAAACTGTACTTTACAGGTAAAAGTACGTCAGGCAAAGCATGATCATGGCCACACCTTATGTAATGAATTAGGTATTGGATAATTGTTTTCAAATGAACATTTCTTAATATACAGTCTTAAATCAAAGGATCATTGTACAAGAATTACAGTGGATACTTTTTTTTTATTTGTTCGGTAACATTAATGCTAGATAAAGTATCCGAAATTCTAACGAGACTAATCCACGTCCGAATTGTGTTCAAGTGAGACATGTTTGTTTAAAGCGTTCGCTAAATATACGTGTAATCAGAAAAATCGAAAGCGAATGACCTATATAATCGAACCCCTTCTAAAGTAACTATCGTCAGCAAATGATCTTGTAAGATCAAGAAAACGTAATACCTGAATAAGAACTGATGAGGCCGCCATGATAACGGCTTGCCTGACTCGATAACGATAGTAACGATTAGTAATCCATAAAAGAGCACACTTCGGTATGCGTTCAACAAGAAATCGGTCTTCTCTGAAATTTTGGTGGCCATTTATATACATCGTTTTGTATTAAGGGATACTATTGAGAAATTTTATTCATCTGTCGGTGGCCCATACACAAAACCCAATTATTTAAATATTCACTACAGTATTTCTGTACTCACTATCGATAATCGAGTATTTAATTCATCGGGGTTATCATATGTGTCACTAACAGTTGAATAACAGTTACCAATACCTTGATAAAAAAACTCCTTATATTGAAACATTTATTCTAACTGATCACATAATAGTTTCAGTATTTTTCTTTTTCATAATTAAACAATGAGTAACTAAGTAACTCGCATATTTCAGATTTCTTATTTCGTAAATGCGCTTAAAATAGTATTCAATTTCTTTCTGTGATTACACGAATTAAAGAATAATTAACAGAAATTTAAAAAAAGAAATAATATCTCAAAAATGTAAAAATGTAATTGATTTGAATATCTATATAGATACATGTACTAATCCTCACTGATTCACGTGAGGAAAGCTCTTACTCATGTTCACACACCATAAACTTATCGACCATGGGTAAAACTAGTTTTCTCGCACGAGCGATTTCGGCGCACGAGAACCTTGCTTTCTAATTCGGTGAAGACGGCATGGCGGACTTGGTGACTGAATTTGCTGTGGTGAGTAATTAAATTGAAGTTTTGTATTTGTTTCGATTTGTTTGTGGCCAATATACAATAGTTTGTTGTAAACCGCTTTAAATTAAGCATTGCCTTTGCCCAGTGGCTTATTGAACTGCCTCCATAAACCGACCAGGTTTCCAGTCCAGACGAATGCAATTTCGAACCATCTTCATCTCTCGCCTTATTGATCAGTCGATATTCCATTATTTTAAATACAATCACACCAGTACCCCTGTAAAAGACGACTTTCAATAGCCTATTTTGAGTCATATTTGACTTTGTTATGAGCGCCTTACTAGACATTGGATCGATTATTCTGATACCACTCGACCTTGTGAGCAGGCGAGGCCCCTGATGTCACTCCCCCTCCTGAAACCACCAGACCTATCAAACCTGTCACATGCTCTAGGATCGATCTACACCCAACACGTGCTGAAGATGACGTCAACATATCATCGAGATTCGAACCAGGTGAACCACTCGACCATAGTTGCCTACATAGCCGGAAATACCGAACAACTAAGAGCATGTTTAAAATCCCAATACTATATAAATGTGGCTACAGCTATACGTTGATACGGCCCAGTGATAAGGTAGGTCCCTTAATCTACTACAAGAATCAAGATCAAGAGAAAGGATCCGCTACTGTAAGTTAAAGTTTGATTTTATTGTTCCCTTATCCAAAGCGGTCAGTCCATAGGTTAAGTCATCCTTGGACCCCGATCTTTATTTAGCGCATCAGAGCTGCTAGCTTGTTTTACTGTGTAATTCATAGGTGTTCATAGCTGGTGTGTATGACTAATGCATGTTCTAATTAACTGAATTATGTTTACATATCCGAGCAATTTGAGAGATATGTTTTATGTCTGTTAGCTTGTCATTATATTTGCCTTGGTGCTTACATTGACCACCTGACTGCAAGTATTAAACTTATAGTAAATGCGCATCACACAACGATATTCGAAGCTGCTGGCTAGATATACACGCCTGCTTAACCACTCGACCATGTTATGTGAATACTAAGTCCCTTGACCTTGTATTTTGTGCATCTGATATAAATGTACGAAGGGTCCCAAGTTTGTATCTTGGAATTTCATAAACCTGTTATTTTGTTTTCATTTGAGACAATTTTTATTAAATAAGGAATTTTCCGGTCTGAAATTATGTATGAAAACTCGAGGATTAAACAGGTCTTGAAAGATTCTGAAATCCAAAATGTCTAATACTTGTGTATGGCTCACTGCATGAAATTCGAAAATTACAATGATGTTTGAATTTTTAAAGATTTGAACGTTTGCCCAGATTAAGTCCAAAATACTTCTTGGGACCTTTCACCTATCGCGTATGTAAAATGTGCGATACTGTTTGTAAAAGCATATAAAAGACTGGCTCTTTCATAAATTTACAAACAGATTCATTTGTAATATTTCTACAAGAGTTAATCCTGTTGTAGAAAATTACAAAATGACAATACTGACCACTACGCGATATGTTTAATCATATATGGTTACACTGAAGTGCATGTGAATCTTTATGAAAAAAATAGCAAATTTTCACTGCACACATTTCACATGTGCTGTTCGCAATATGCACAGTCATGTGTAATTTTACAGCTGAATATATCTTGTATAAAACACATTTGAATCATAAACCGATGGAAGCTTGAATTTTGTAATTTACGCTGGGTCACTATGTATGTGTTTTCTTGTTATCTAAAACATCTTTAACAATTTAAAGCCACGCGATTTTGTAGAATGGTTAAAAGGGTTGTTTTCATGTATTATGTAATCAAATTCTTGAAATACGTTGTTATACGCTGTAGCATCAAAATGAGATCAGTTATGACTAAGATGGCGTAAATATATGACTTCTTTATTTTGTGTCAAATAGCCTTCTTTTGTTGTATTTGATACTAGTTTGTGTAAGGCTTGTTTTACATTAAACATCGTTTTGTGGTGTTTGAATGTGGGGCTCCTGGGTTGTAAATGGGTCTCAGGGAAGGATCCTTGTATGCCGAAAATTTATGTGCTTCTACCGTGCAATCATTCTAGTGTATGTAGAGTTAAAATATGCATAATGTGATCGCTTAAACATTTTCTATAAGAACGTTTGATGTAATTATAAATAAAATATATGTATTGTTCTGTAATTGTGATCATTCGTGAAATTCAATAATTTATTCGAAATCATATCGACATCTTAATCGAAATATTCGCGTGGTGTACCTTTTATTACTGAAATGATAGCTTCGAAGAAATGGTCCCGAGAATTCACATGAAATATTTTAAGTGGAAGAAATACGATCTGCACAGCTGGCAGGTGAGTAAATCTAAATTATCTATAAGTTGTTTGTTGTTCTGTTTGGTTGAGTTTAACACTTTGCCCTTAGCTACACTGTGTATAGGTCATATTACGGCGGTAAATCAACCTACTCACAGTTCCTGTAAAGACTTTTGCTGATAACCAGTTACTCGGTGCATACTTTCGTCAGTGACTGACGAATACTCTACATGATTTAGAATCTGTGGTAGACCAACCACACACGTATTACATGGATGTACTGCCAAAGTATTGTTATGACAATGTATAATGATTGATTACTGTCATCCAATGAAGTAAAAAACGAGCCCATCAGTCTATGCATTGTACTTTGCAAAAATCGCCATAAGTCTAAGCGAATGAAACCAGTGTTGTGCACCATGTCTTACCTTATCCTTTTAAAGCACGGAAAGCAACTTGTCTATATTACAGATAGTAACAATGAATGTTCGTTCCTCATACGATGTTGTATTGTTGCAATGTAAATTGTTACAACCATATATTATTCATGTTCTGTACTAAATTAAGTTTTGTTTTTCAGTAGGAAGATGTCCAGCAATATGATTCAACATTCAAGCGATATCTAATTTATTGAATATTTATTTTGGCGATTACTCAGTCAATAAAATGTAAGTTACGCAGTCTAATCAGTGTAATGTATGAGACGCCGGAGCTTCCCAAAACTAAACCTAACGTGTACACCCATGTGATATTTATGTGTTATTTACACTTTTATCATTACAAATCTGGAGCTAGGAATTTTCATGAAAAGAATAGTTTTCAGAACATTTAAAAGCTCTGGTACCATACACTACACAGTTTATTGTTGTATCGACGAGAACACAAGATCTTGACATTCTGTAGCGTAAATATTTTTTCTTCTTATAATAAAACATAAGAAGATGGAATGCGTTTGGAAGTTTGATGTATATACAGAATGTCAAGCTCCTGTGATGAGAACGTCTTTGTCTCTGTTGTTACTGTAGTCATGCCTTTTGTTTGTGTGAATGTTTGTTGAACGATACTATATTATTGTATATATACATTGTGTCTTGTTGTCGGGGAACCTGGGTTGTAAAGGGGTCTTAGGGGGGGGACTGGACATCTGTGTTATAAGATGATAAGAGTGTGTGGAGTGTGTTATGTGATTTATACCACTATCGCAACTTATTTTATTATTACAGTACATACATACGTACGTATGCATATATGAACACATGTATATATGTACGTATGTATAAGGACGGGTTGTTTTCTTGTTCGCTTTGTTGTTCAAATGTGTCACATTTTTAATGAAGTTATGCAATTCGAAGATACTTCAAAGTAAGTTATCTCTTTTATCTAAAGGACTTATTCAGCTATATGTTGTGTGATCAATTTATTATAACAATAAATGAAATGCTATTTGATTAGACCCACACATAAACTTTTTGTACAATGATCATGTATGAATGTACAAAATGCAACTTAAACCATGTTTTAAAACATGAATAATAAGATTTGGGGTATAATTGGTCACTTAGTACTGACAACTTAGTCAGAAATGCGCTTTCGTCTCTAAAACTGCACAAAAAACATACTGATAGAACATAACCACAGGACCTAGGATGCAGAATTAATATTGTGCAATAATATCTTATTATTAGTGCACCACACTGATTTGTAAGTATTAAAGCGCAAGGATGTTTTTTATATCTTTTTGCAGCTTAAACCAACCAAGAGTTATGTCCCCTAGACAAGCAGGAAGACGCAAATCGTCATCTTGTGAAGTCTTATTTCATCTTGATTGAAGACTTGTAAACAAGGGTATCAAAAATGTAAGTATATTTAACTTGTTATTGTAATGTATCACACATCAGAGTTCCACAAAATTGGCTATTTTCTTTAGAAAAAAAGCTAAGGCAGCATATTTCTGTCACCAGATAACCACATCACTAACAAGTTAATAAAGTAGTTAACTAGTTACATATCTAGATAACCTGTTGGAGAAATTTTGGATAAGTGGTTAACTAGTTAAATATCTAGATAAATACTAACCAGTTGGAAAAAATTTGGATAAGTGGTTAACTAGTTCAATATCTAGATAAATACTAAACAGTTGGAGAAATTTTGGATAAGTGGTTAACTAGTTCAATATCTGGATAAATACTAACCAGTTGGAGAAATTTTGGATAAGTGGTTGACTAGTTCAATATCTAGATAAATACTAACCAGTTGGAGAAATTTTGGATAAGTTGTTAACTAGTTAAGTATCTTGATAGTCATTTAATAAACTAGTGGTAAGATAAGTGATTATCTTGTTATTCAAAATATTGCTAAGTGGTTAGTGGTTGGTTAACTATTTACATAACTACTTACCAATTTATCACTTATTAAAAATTGCTAACTGGTAAGTGGTTGACTAATTATATAACTAGTTAAAACCTAATTAACTAAAACTTTAATTTAGTGATTAATTATTTATGTAACTGCTAATCAACTTACCACTTATCCATAATATTGCTAACCGGTTACATAATTAGTTAACCACTTAATTAATTTGTAAGTTTTGTGGTTTTCAAGTGACAGAAATATGCCACCATAAAAGCAACACATTTTAATTTTAAATATATGTAGATTGCTTTCAGAATTCTTAGTATGGTCATTTTTATTGTGACAACAATCAGTAGTCTTATACTGATACTTGAAGGCGTGGCTACAATTGTATATATAGATGGCTCTATCTTTAAAACAGTTAATCTCATCAAATGAAACCAATAAATGATGCACTTATTTCATTGGTTAAAATTACTATTGTAACCATGCCTACAACTATCTGTATGAGACTAGTGATCGTTGAAGCAAATCTATGAAATCTGTAAGATGATACATTACATATTTTGTTTTTAATAAGATTTCATGTTTGATAAGTTTACTTTTTTAGGCTTTTAAGATCTGTAGGGTATCTTGTCAGGTTGAAGCTTAGTGGTCATCCCCTTCAACAATTAGACTTGAGTCTAACAAAGTTCCTAATTGCTTGGATCATTATCATTCAAATAAATATTTAACCGTAAAAAATCTTAAGAATAATTAAGAGGCTGCCGCTGGATTGTTTAAGGAAGTCTTAAAAAACTATAAGTAGTAGGTCAGTAAAAAATTTCCTAGTAGAAATGGTTTAGTTCAAGGTTGTTGTAAAAATAATATTAAGGTTAAAATATAAGGCTTAAATATTGTGCGTAAAGTTTGACCACGACCTGACCTTTATGCAAGAATATTCATTACATTGAATACGAATGTAGTATTAATGTTCGATTACACCGTGTCCGTGGTCGTGAGGATTATAAGCTAAAATTTAACACACTAATACACTTCTATTATTTTACAATCAATGCCGAAGTGTAGAATAGGCGTGGTACTGATTTTCGTCGGGATATGTGTAGATAATTATTAGATGCAAATGTGAAAGGTCAGTTTGGGGTCAATATTTACGCACTATACATACAATAAAGTAATAAGAATAAACTAGGAAATAAACGTCAAAAAGGTTAAAATATAAGGTCTAAATACATATAACGAAATAAAAGCATAAATTAGAAAATAAACGTAAAAAAGGTTAAAATATTAGGTCTAAATACATGAATTAAAAATAAGATTAAATTAGGAAATAAACGTAAAAAAGGTTGAAACATTAGGTCTAAATATATTTAATAAAATAATAAGAATAAATTAGGAAATAAACGTAAAAAAGGTTAAAATATTAGGTCTAATTAATACATGTAATAAAATATTAAGATTAAATTAGGAAATAAACGCAAAGATAAGTTTAAACTATAAGGTCTAAATTATGTGGGTTTACACTTCTGTCTGTCTGTACTCCTGTCTCTTTGCACCCTGTCTCTTTGCACCCTGTCTGTTTGCATTCCTGTCTGTTTGCATTCCTGTCTCTTTGCACCTTTGTCTATTTGCATCCCTGTCTGTTTGCATCACTGTCTGTGTTCACCCCTATCTGTTTTATCCCTGTCTGTTTGTATCCCTGTCTTTTTGCATCCCTGTCTCTTTGCACCCAATCTGTTTGCATCCCTGTCACTTTGCACCCTGTCTGTTTGCATTCCTGTTTGTCTGCATACCTGTTTGTCTGCATACCTGTCTGTAAGCATCCCTGTCTGTTTGCATCACTGTCACTTTGCACCCTGTCTGTTTGCACCCTTGCTGTTTTTACCCCTGTCTGTTAGCATCCCTGTCTGTTTTCACCCCTTGTCTGTTTGCATCACTGTCTGTTAGCATCCCTGTCTGTTTTCACCCCTTGTCTGTTTGCATCCCTGTCTGTTTGCATTCCTGTCTGTTTGCATCCCTGTCTATCTGCATCACTGTCACTTTGCACCCTGTCTGTTAGCATCCCTGTCTCTTCGTACCCTGTATGTTGGCCCCATGTCTGTTTTGCATCCCTGTCTGTTTGCATTCCTGTTTGTCTGCATACCTGTCTGTAAGGATCCCTGTCTGTTTGCATCCCTGTCTCATCGCACCCTGTGTGTTGACACCCTTGTCTGTTTGCATCCCTGTCTGCTTACATCCCTGTCTGTTAGCATCCCTGTATGTTAGCATGCCTGTCTGCTTGCATCTCTGTCTGTTTGCTTCTTTGTCTGTTTGCATCACTGTCTGTTTGCTTCCTGTCTATTTGCACCTCTGCATCCCTGTCTTTTTCCATCCCTGTCTGTTCGCACTCCTGTCGGTTTGCACCCCTATCTCTTTGCACCCTGTCTCTTTGGACCCTGTCTGTTGGCACCCCTGAATGTTGGCACCCCTGAATGTCTGCACCCCTGTCTGTTTGCATCACTGTCTGTTTGCATCCCTGTCTCTTTGCACCCCTGTCTATTTGCATCCCTGTCTGTTGGTACCCCTGTTTGTCTGCATCCTCGTCTGTTTGCATCCCTGTCTCTTTGCACCCTGTCTGTACCCCAATCTGTTTGTACCACTGTCTCTATGCACCCTGTCTGTTTGCACCCCTGTGTGTCTGCATCCTTGTCTGTTTGCACCCCTGTCTCTTTGCACCCCTGTCTCTTTGCACCCCTGTCTCTTTGCACTCCTGTCTATTTGCATCCCTGTCTGTTTTCACCCCTGTCTGTTTGCATCCCTGTCGGTTTGCACTTAGATGTCGGTTTGCATTTATGTCTGCTTGCATCCCTATCTGATTTCAGCCTTGCCAGTTTACATGTTCGTATTTTTTGCATCCATTTCGAGCATGTAAAGCATTTATGTCTGTTGTTCGATGGCAACTTGTCTGTACTACGTACACACCAGCTTGCATTAACACATGATTATTATGGCTTATGACTATTTGCTAGTTTACCATTGACTTTTACATTGGAACATTGTGATGTTGACATGAATTATGATGGCGACATTTTATTTGGTAAGTACAATTTGACACGATAATTTTGTTTTTAATACAAGCTGACACCCCGCCAGACTAGCTCATTAAGTAACACACGTCTAAAATTCAAGAGGTCATAGGTTCGACTCGCAGGCATACATTCATGAATTTTTGTCATGAAAAAATATCTACAGCCATTCTCCTTTCTTCCATGGATTATAAAGGATGAAGGGTAGTTGTCAGTCACTGACTAAAGTTTGCGTCTAGTAACTGGTTAAAATCAAACTCCAGAGGTTTAGCTTTTCCAGGAACGATGTGTAGGTTGACTGACCGCCGTGATTTGATATAATGTGTTGCAATGGTGTTATATTCACCCAAAAACCCGTCTGGCTGATGGAGATCTGTTAAAATATTAGAATATCATGATCACATAAACCACCACATTGTTGTATCTAAGTTTTTCTTTCTGTTGAAAGCCACCCGGCTAGCTCAGTTGGTTGCACGCAAGTCTACGTATCGAGGGGTCGTGAGTTCGATTCCTTGGTCATGAAATTATGTCTACGGTCATTCTCTCTCCTACCAATGATTCTTAATCATGTAGGGCAGTTGTCAGTCACTGACGAAAGTATGTGCCTAGTAGTTGGTTAACAGCTAAATCCAGAGATTTTGCCTTTCCAGGAACAGTGAGTAGGTTGACTAACCGCCGTTATATGACTTATACAATGTGTTGCTAAGGCGTTAAACCTAACAAAACAAACAAACTTTCTGTTGCAACAATGGCTCAGTGATCACTGTAAACTGTGCACAAATCAAGTAACAGCGGTCATGGTACTGAATTGGAGCGCAGCTCTTCAAATCTTGATGTTGTTTGTGCACAAAATAATGATGGTTGAAAATGGCATAATGAGTACATAATGATCAAATCAGATGTTGAGACATGTTTAATTCAAGTATTAGACTTCCTTGAATGTTTGGCAAAGAATCAATTGTGCTGTCATGTATGGGAAAAGTGGTTCAGTTCTGGTAAGACATTTTTTCAGGATAGTTGATAAAGCATACTGGAAGCATTACTAAATCACTAGGAGTAAGCATGACTGAGTGGTTTAAAATTTGGACAGTTATTCATTGGATCCATGCTGCTCACCAAAGCAAATTGGCCCTTTATGGCAGTAAAATTCATAATCTAAAGAATGTAAAAGTCAAGTAGAATGAAAAAGTAAGTAAATTTTTATCAAATTCGTTTACTTTATTGGCAGATGAAATATAAGAGATTGTTGAAACAAATTGAGATATGTCTGGTAAAATCAGTTGGTAGTCAGTCTACGAAATAAGCGGATGCAACAAAAATCTATAAACTAGATATAGCGCTTGCTGCTAAAATGACCTGTTCAGACAACCACTTTCATATCCTAATTTCGTAGACTGTTGGTAGGACAGTTAGTTGTAGATAAAGTACTCATGGGTTTGATTCCCAGATGTGACATACCTCACTTCATGACCAAATTCTACAATCATTCTCCAACCTACAACTGAATCAATTGGGAGAGCTATTGGGACAGTCACTAGTGAATGGGTACTTGCTTTGTACTGGAAAAAAGCTTAAAATCTAGGGCTTAATGTACCGCATAAGACAATGGTTAGAACCGCTGACCGCTTGGGTATGAATAAAGTGATTGTTGAAAATTGGCATTAGGCACCATCCTGATTTATGAGATTGCAGACTTCAAATCTCTGTAGCTCTTACTTTAATCGTTCACCAGGAGCTTCACAGAAACGGGGGCTTGTTATGAATTATCTGCCTCATTTTTTTGTAAAGTTTTTGCTGCCTATTGTGGTTGATTAGTTAAGTTCATTGATATACAACCAATGTAACCTTCGACTGTAACCTTTCAATGGAGGCCAGGTACTGATTCCCTGGGACAATGATGTCACCTGCAGTCTTTGCTTTCAAAGTGTAATTTTTTGTGTACCTATGTACCTTTTCACAAAAACTCTTACGAAAAAAGTTATTGTAAGTCAATTTCATAAATTTTGCAGTTCAAAGTCAGAAGGATAATAAACATAACTATGATAATTATGATATTCAAAATGTATCAAATATTTAACACAGGCTATTACTACACTGTAGTAATATTTCGAATAAATTAAACAAAAAACAACCTGAATGTTTCTTATTTTCTACGATGATTTTTGTCGTAAGAATTTTGTGAAAAACAACGCCACTAGATTTTATTAATTTTAGCAGAATACATGCATAAAGCAGGCTTCTTGGAATGAAACCATGGATTTAATATGACACATTGAAACTTGATTTTAAAACTGAATTATGGTTATCATGGTAACACACATTGAGGTAAATGATTTCTTTATTTCATATTATTGGCTTTAATTATTGCACGAATAATACAAACAAGGTCCTGCAAGACTGTGACATGTACTACATGGTCTGGGTGCAGTGGTAAATAATCAGACTCGGATCTTAGAGTCTGGCACTTAGGTCAGACTCCTGGTTGTAAAATAAAACACATTTTCATGACAACTTTGTGATTATGTTGATGCATGGGTGATCTTTTTACATGTTTAAAAAAAGCAGAGCAGTGTGAAACCCAAATCATCGATGATTGTGAATTAGCCACATGTTTCTAAGGATTGTTATATATCCGCTGATGTTAAGTGAACGTCTGTCCTAAGCAGAACAAAAATAAATACATGCTGCTGCCCACAATGTTTTTTGAATCAGCTCAGCTATCTCAGTTGGTAGCACACAAGTCTACTGATCAAGAGATTGTAAATTCGATTCCCGGTAAAGGAATACTTTCCTGGAGCTTGGTATAAAATAATTTCTATGACCATTTCCTTCCTGCCACTTATTCTAAATTACAAAGGACAGTTGTCAGTCTGATGAAAGAATTCGCATAAAACTTGTTAACAGCTAAGTCCTGAGACTAAGCATTTCCAGGAACAGCGAGAAGGTCAACTGACCACCATTACACTTAGTATAACCTATACAATGTGTTGCTACTGAGTTTAACCAACAAAATCTTGCATTATTTTAATACATATTTTGGAATTAATATTTCTATTTGTACTATTGTATGATGATGGACACTGAGGGGGAATTTCATTGAATAAGCCAGCATAAACATGATGTGTATAGTGGCTTAAACAAGACTTAGAACAATGGTAAGAGTTTAAATTTTGACTTTTTGGACTATGTATACAGTTATGAGCAGAAATGTATACAGTTATGAGAAGATATGTATACAGTTATGAGCAGATATGTATACAGTTATGAGCAAGTATGTATACAGTTATGAGCAGATATGTATACAGTTATGAGAAGATATGTATACAGTTATGAGCAGATATGTATACAGTTATGAGCAGATATGTATACAGTTATGAGAAGATATGTATACAGTTATGAGCAGATATGTATACAGTTATGAGCAAGTATGTATACAGTTATGAGCAGATATGTATACAGTTATGAGCAAGTATGTATACAGTTATGAGCAGATATGTATGAGGTTATGAGCAGATTGTATACAGTTATGAGAAGATATGTATACAGTTATGAGCAGATTGTATACAGTTATGAGCAGATTGTATACAGTTATGAGCAGAAATGTATACAGTTATGAGCAGAAATGTATACAGTTATGAGCAGATATGTATACAGTTATGAGCAGATTGTATACAGTTATGAGCAGATATGTATACAGTTATGAGCAGATTGTATACAGTTATGAGCAGATTGTATACAGTTATGAGCAGATATGTATACAGTTATGAGCAGATATGTATACAGTTATGAGCAGATATGTATGAGGTTATGAGCAGATTGTATACAGTTTTGAGCAGAAATGAGCAGATATGTATACAGTTATGAGCAGATATGTATACAGTTATGAGCAGATATGTATACAGTTATGAGCAGATATGTATACAGTTATGAGCAGATATGTATACAGTTATGAGCAGATATGTATACAGTTATGAGCAGATATGTATACAGTTATGAGCAGATATGTATACAGTTTTGAGCAGAATTGTATACAGTTATGAGCAGATATGTGTACAGTTATGAGCAGATATGTATACAGTTATGGGCAGATATGTATACACTTATGTATATATTTATGAGCAGATATATATACAGTTAAGAGCAGATATGTATACAGTTATGAGCAGATATGAATACAGTTATGAGCAGATTGTATACAGTTTTGAGCAGAAATGAGCAGATATGTATACACTTATGTATATATTTATGAGCAGATATATATACAGTTAAGAGCAGATATGTATACAGTTATGAGCAGATATGTATGAGGTTATGAGCAGATTGTATACAGTTTTGAGCAGAAATGAGCAGATATGTATAAACAGCCATGTTGATCCCTAATTCAGAAATTGTATTTTACTAGAAAATATTAACACTGGCTTAGAGGGATTGATAGATCTTGTTAGCAACTTGTTTGAATATTGAGCTCAAATGAATTATTGTGTAGACTTATTTATTAAGAATAATTCAATATTCAATTTAAAGATATATATTTAATGTATTTTATTTTGTACTTCGTAAAATGGACATGGAGAAAACCTGACAACAGAAAGATTGAAGTCTGAGCTTAAGTCTCAAGTTACAATTGTATGAAGAATGAGATGAATTACTGAGGTAAACTTTTCTATAAATCAAGGGTTGCCTGCATCACTGTAGTAAGTACATTGTGTTAAAGAGCCAGTTACTACAGTTTTGCGGGCAACCATCAAAATATACATATGTAATTCTTAAAGGATCAATGGTCCAGTGATAGAATGCAGGCATAGGGATCAAAAGGTCTAAGGTTCGAACTCCACTAGAGGCACACTAGAGATACAAGGCACACTCATCAGTGACCGACAACTGCCATACATGATTTTGAATCAGTGATAGGAGGGAGAATTTATGTAGAAATTATTTCATGACCAAATCCCACAAGTATGCCCCACCCGAGAATTTAATCCTTGACCACTCGATAAGTTGACCTTCGTGCTACAGTCTGAGCTTGTCTGTCACACTTTCAGAGAAGTTATAAATTTGCTTGTTCACAGATTTCAATTAAATATAAGTCTTTATAAAACATTTTAAATGGTATAGAAACATTTTGGAAGCAGTTAAACAGTGTTCGTTCTGATAGTGAAATGTTAGTACAAATTGTTGTACAGCTGTAACGATGGTAACTTTATGTGTAAAAAAGGTACTCGGTTAATTAGTAATAGTGATTTTTATTCATGTTTATCATGATCAATAGGTCATCGTGCCACATTTACAGACACTGTCTGGTAGTTAGGATCAGTAGTCCAGTGGTCCTGGGTTTGATTCCCATTAGGGGCACTGCTAATTTCCTTGAGCAAGAAATTTACCTGCAATTGCTTCACCCCACCCAGGTGTAAATGGGTACCTGTAAGAGTCATGCTCTGTATGCTGTGGCTGCAATCTGTGCCGTATGTTAACAGTTGGTGATGTTGATGTCAACTGAATAGTGATACTAAAAGAAGACTTCAAAAACCTTGCTTTTTAACTTTTATAAATATAAAAAATAACAAACTATGTAAGCTGGTAGCTTTAGAAACAGACAGATGCAGCATATTAATGTACAGTTAAGAATAATGACTTCTGTTTTCAGATCAACTTGAATAAACATTATTGAAGACAACAAAAGAGGCGTGATAAACATAATAGTAGTGACATCAACTATAAACAATTTCTTGAAAGTTATTTAGAAATGTGAATAGACTATATCCGGAATTCAAATATTTGGGGTTTTATTCGCCTTAATTACATACACACTTTCACTGTTAAAATGATACATGAGTACAAATAACAATAGTATTTTATCCCTGTATTTTGCTTTCTAGCAATAATAAACCAAAATCTTCGTTTGTACTGCCTGTGCACGGTAAACCCCATAAATTTGAGTTCCGACCATTAGGATTCATAGTCAATACAAGATGTGTTCTTTATTTGGAACGGATGTACTGATGAACATTTTAAGGAAAATATACTCTGTGATATACAATGCCATTCAAAAGTATCTTTACACTTGGTGACTAGCTGGTTTTCTCATACAATTTTGATTTTATTTCAGATGTATGTATGTATGTATACATTATGATAGTTACAATTATAGATTGTAACATTTGAAAATGGAATAATGATACTTTATACATTTGTAATTGCTATACACATACATGTATCTAAAGATATGTAATTTATTCCCCAAATTATAGTAGGAAAATAAAACAAATCATACATTTCAACAAGTGTAAAGATTATTACGGATGGCATTGTTAAGCATTTGATTTCATGTATAAGATATTTTTACTTGTATTGTTTGTTTCTCAACTGTCAAAACATGTATAATTTCACAAGGACTTAATGTGTGAAAATGTTTATTGTCTAACAATTGTAATACATTGTATTCTGATACAGTACAACCTCATTTGAGTGACACCCACTGGCAGTGACTAAAGAGTGTTGCTTTACAGAGGATATTGCTCGCAGAGGTTAAATTTAATTAAAATTATGCCGAATGGAAATATTAAATAAGTTTTTGTGCAGAAAGTTTATTTTGTGGAAGGCCGCTCTGCAGAGGTAATACGTACCTTATCTTGTTTTAAGTTCAGTTGTAACAGAAAAATAGCTTAGCTATTTAATTCCTGCTTGCCGAGTCAACAACGTCTTCACGTTGATGTATTAAGTCCTTGTAAATTATTCAAACTTTAACAGTTGAGAAAAATGCACTATGTGTTTGTTAGATTATTAGTTAATAGTTTCAGGCTACCTTCTTTGTCCTAAACCAATGACAATGGTTGTAAAACTTAAAGACTGACTTCATGCTTATAACTCAGTTTTAGTCTTGGAAGATATTTCTTTATATACATTAGAATAAAACCTTTATGTGTTTGTGTGTCATTCAACAAAGCAAGCTTACAAGCTTTATTAGCTTAAAACTTTAAGGCTGTTCATAGTACGATAGAAGTAATATTTAGAGCTAATTTCAAACGTATGGTATTTCTTGTTTAGTCCATAATGTTATGACAAAAAATATTCTTTGAAGCTAATTTCAAACATATGTTTTCCTTATATTGTCTATAATATTATACATCATTATTCCATTGACGGTAGGACTGAATTTTGAGCATGGAGTTCATTATCAAGTTAAGCTTTTAAAATTTTATTTTGAAGTATATCGAACTATGTATGGTACAGTATGGTGACTTTAAGAAGATCTAGTTGTCTGATGGCATTGCATTTGATTTCTGGATGATATATTTTGTCAGGAAATAAGAGTTTAAATTTAGATATGAGCTAATAACCAATTAACATACTATGACAATTTTGAGAATTCAGTAAATCTTAGAAAAATAATTATATTTTTTATTTCATAAGAAGTTTGTTTTTCTATATTTTGAATGATGTATATTTTTGTTCAGATTTTTTTATTTTTTATATCATTTAAATGCCAGATAAATTAATATTGATACAAGAAATGACAAAAAGCTAAGGAACATATTAATTACCATAAGAAGCCAAAACTTTGACAATGTTTTCTATTTTGAACATATTGCATTATATATCTTCTATTCTAAAAGTAAAAAATCTGCTTTTTTGTTAAATAAGACAAACCTATATTTATCCTTTTCCAAACAGACATGTAATTATTTTCACAGCATAACAAATCTATGTGAATGTTGCCAATACAGCACCATAATGCAGTTTAGAAGTGTTTTGTTGTCAGTACTGGTTAAATGCTAAGGTCCAGAGACCTTAGCCACTCCAGGGACAGTAAGTAGGGTGATGCATTTTAATTTTGGAGTTGTACAAATTATACAGATTTATAGATTGTTATTTCTTAACTGTCAAAACATGAATGATTTCATGGTGAATGTGTTTGTTAAAATTAATTTAGTGATTCATTCATGATTTTCCAAACGAGCGTATTATGATCAAGTAGAGCTGCTTATGTCTTATGGTAGGTTTTAGTCAAGAAATTTTATTAACAACCAGGCCACTAGTATAAGAAATACTGCATTCGGTCACCGTGAAATTATTCAAGCTTTGACAGTTGAGAAAAAATGGACTATAAAACTGGCAACAATCAATAGCTTCATGTAGGTACACTAGTAAACAATATTGAACTTGCCCTCAATTAACTTTTGTATCGACTATCAGATAAATTCACTTAACCAACAAATATAGGTATGTATTTATTTGGTTCTTGTAATAAACATAGTACATGGTTCACAAAGTAAGCAGAGCACACAAATAGCATAGGATAGTAAACGAATATGAATCGAGGGCAATTTCAACCTTGTTTATTAATAATACTATAATTACGATACGTCACCATGGTTCCTACTTCCTGTATGAGATTACTAATAGTTGTTTAAATGTAATTTTGTAATACTCAGTACATTGAATAGTGACTAACAATTACTCCATGTGCTGAGTCAGTCACAGCATATATTAAGTCATCAACTCTATATGTATAGACTCTATAAGATCAGTTACTACATGAGAAAAGTCAGTTTCTTCATGTGTTAAATCACTTGCTCCATGTGTTAAGTCAGTTACTACATATGTACATAGAGTAACTAACTTGACACATGATGGCTAGACTTCACACACGTGGTCATAAACTTAACACACGAAACCACAGACTTAACACATAAGTTAAGTCTGTCACGTGCTAAATGAGTGACTCTTAGTGACTGTGAGGGAGTAATGTCGGTGACTTCATGTGTTAAGTCAATGACTGCAAGTACTTAGCCAATGCCATCATGTGTAAAGTCAATTCTTTCATGTGCAAAGTCATAGACTACATGTGTTTAGCCAGTGACTTCATGTGTTTAGCTAGTGAGTGCATACTTCCGTCAGTGGCTCCATGTGTTCAATCAGTGATTCATGAGTAAAGTCAGTGGCTTCATGTGTTAAGTCCGAGGCCCCATGTGTTAAGTCAGTGGCTCCATGTGTTTAATCAGTGATTCATGAGTAAAGTCAGTGGCTTCATGTGTTAAGTTCGAGGCCCCATGTGTTAAGTCAGTGGTTCCATGTATTTAATCAGTGATTCATGAGTAAAGTCAGTGGCTTCATGTGTTAAGTCCGATGCCCCATGTGTTAAGTCAGTGGCTCCATGTGTTCAATTAGTGATTACACATGAAGTCACTGACTGAACACATGGTCACTGTCTTACACATGTAGTACTTTATACTTTGAGAGTCAAACTTGAAGCGAAAAATTCATTATTAAAATAGGAGTAGCTAGGAAATTAGAATACTTTCCTAAAACCATACATTTATAAATATGCAATCTACTGAATAAATAAATTAAAAATATATTGACTTGTAAATTATGTAAGGTCAAATGATCAAGGACCTCTTGATCATTGATCTTTTACTCTTTATGATGAAGAGCTCAAACTCAAATCTTTAAAACTATGATTTTTGACCTCAAAGATCAAGAGGTCAAAAGATCAAAGCTCAAGAGATCAAAAAATCTAACGATCAAGAGATAAAGAGATCAAAAGGTCAAGAGGTCGAAAGATAAAGAGATCAAAAGATCAAGAGGTCAAAAGATTACAAGATCAAGAGGTCAAAAGATTTAAATATTAAGGGGTCAAAAGATCAAGAGGTCAAAAGATCAAGAGTTCAAAAGATCAAGACATCAAAAGATCAAGAGGTCAAAAGATCAAGAGGTTAAAAGATCAAGGGGTCAAAAGATCAAAAGATCAAGATATCAAAAGATCAAGAGGTCAAAAGATCAAACGATCAAGAGGTCAAAAGATCAAACGATCAAGAGGTCAAAAGATCAAAAGACCAAGAGTTCCAAAAGATCAAGGGGTCAAAAGATCAAAAGATCAAGACATCAAAAGATCAAGAGGTCAAAAGATCAAGAGGTCAAAAGATCAAGGGGTCAAAAGATTTAAAGATCAAGGGGTCAAAAGATCAAGAGGTCAAAAGATCAAGAGGTCAAAAGATCAAGAGTTCAAAAGATCAAGACATAAAAAGATCAAGAGGTCAAAAGATCAAGAAGTCAAAAGATCAAGTGGTCAAAAGATCAAAAGATCAAGATATCAAAAGATCAAGAGGTCAAAAGATTAAGAGGTCAAAAGATCAAGGGGTCAAAAGATCAAACGATCAAGATATCAAAAGATCAAGAGGTCAAAAGATCAAAAGACCAAGAGTTCCAAAAGATCAAGGGATCAAAAGATCAAGAGGTCAAAAGATCAAGAGGTCAAAAGATCAAGGGGTCAAAAGATTAAACGATCAAGAGGTCAAAAGATCAAAAGACCAAGAGTTCAAAAGATCAAGAGATCAAAAGATCAAGCGTTCAAGGGGTCAAAAGATCAAGGGGTCAAAAGATCAAACGATCAAGAGGTCAAAATATCAAGAAAGCAAATGATTAAAACACACAAGACAAATAACAGAATTTTTCAGTCAAAAAACATTTATTAAGTATGCGTTATTTACAAAAACAAATATTTATTACACAAATGATATATCAAGTTGGTACCACATTTTATAGCAAATATTAAACTTATTTAATTTATGGTGTAGTTCCAACTTGTTGCAGACTCTGTTGTACATTTCATTGCTTTGATTGTGAACCCTGAAATCAATGTTAAAAATGACTTTTTGTATTTCGAACAATATTGAAAACTAATTATTATAAAAAGGAAAGATATTCTACCTACAAATTATTAGGTATAAGATTACAACTCCAAGTTTAAATAATGCTTATAATCTTATAAATTTATGTGAGGAGTGTCTTCCTTTTTTTAATTTAATAAATTCCTTTGTTTATTCCAGATAAATGGCTCAACTTAACATAAACCATAATAGTACATCCCCAAGTTTACATTGTATTCAAGATTTACAGTCAATGCTTAAAATGCAAGACCTATAAGAATTTGTTTTGAATAATATCATATACAACTGAATAATACAAATAAATTTCAAAAGTAATAGATCAATAGATTTCATTCGGAACTAATGTTGATGAGGTTTACCAGCAGAAGAACTTTGTTTGAACAGGCCGTACCAGTGCAAAAAACTTTGTACAGGATGCACTAGTATAAAAACTTTGTTTGAACTTGATGTACCAGTGCAAAAAAACTTTGTTTGTACCGGATGTACCAGTGCAAAAAAACTTTGTTTGTACCGGATGTACCACTGCAAAAAAACTTTGTTTGTACCGGATGTACCAGTGCAAAAAAACTTTGTTTGTACCGGATGTACCAGTGCATAAAACCTTTGTTTGTACCAGATGTACAAATGCAAAAAATAATTGTAAGTAACAGATGTACCAGTGCCAGAAAACTTTGTACGGGATGTACTAGTGCAAAAACAACTTTGTACCACATGTACCAGTGCAAAAAAACTTTGTTTGTACCGGATGTACCACTGCAAAACAAACTTTGTACCGGATGTACCAGTGCAAAAAAAAACTTTGTACCGGATGTACTAGAGAAAAAAAAATTGTTCGTACCGGATGTACCACTGCAAAACAAACTTTGTACCGGATGTACCAGAGCAAAAACCTTTGTACCGGATGTACCACTGCAAAACAAACTTTGTACCGGATGTACCAGAGCAAAAAACTTTGTTTGTACTGGATGTACCACTGCAAAAAAACTTTGTACCGGATGTACCAGAGCAAAAAACTTTGTTTGTACTGGATTTACTAGAGCAAAATAATAAGTTGGAACTTAATTGTGCAAACACTAAACAAGAAGATTTTATCTGAGTTGCATACATTCCACCAATAGCGTGTAAAATAACTTCGTTCTATCTTTTTGTAGGGATGCATCCGGTGCAAACAAACCTCATTCAGCTGAAAAACCCATAAATTAGAGTTCCCAATAATAGGGGGGTTGTTATTTTCATTTTTAAAGATAACCAAGTGAGACCCTGCTTAAAATATGCTGCCATCAATATGATTATAGAATCCACAACAAAAAAATTTGTGTGACCCCATTAAACCCCCTGTACATACCCCTTGAAAGTCGGACACGCCCATTTTACACAAAAATAACAATCTTTTATATCCAGCTGTTATAAATCAATTCTTATAGGCTTTCAATATATCAATATGTAGGTTTGTTAGGCTGCTGAGTTTAAATATGAAGTCAAAATCTAAATTAAACAACTTAATATGGCGGAAAATTCAAAATGGCTACCAAAATGACCCAAATTTTGGACATATCTGGATATCATATTTACTGGGCATTGAATATGTTGAATCATGCCTGCAATATATCAATCTAAAGGTGTTTTATGGTGCCGAGTTCAAATATTAACTCCAAAACTAAATTTAACAAACAAATATGGCAGAAAATTCAAAATGGCCGCCAAAATAAATCATATTTCAGTTATAAACGGCACACTTTAAACATGTTACGCAATTTATAAATTAACTCTAGTTAATGAAATCTTAACAGAAGACCAAAGTTATGACACTTGATTATAAGTGTGTAAATATATTTTATACATTATATAGCTGAGGTAGAGCTCTAGAGGTATGATTAGAGATTAAGGTCTGAGAGGTCATTCGTTCCAACCTCACCAGCGTCACATATGATGTCTTGATTGAAAAATGTGTCTTTGATTGCTTTACTTCACTAAGATGTTGACGAGTATGTGCATAGAAAAAGTCTTGGCACTTTGGTTGCAAAGTAGAGTTAAAATTCCCAGGAAATTTCATAGATATTAGAAACTAAATGACCATCATGGGTGATGGCTGTATGCTATCATGTAAGCATCTAAGCTACAATATAGATTGCAACTTTTTTTAACAAGGCTGTGTTGTGTTGTTAAATTTTGAAAATATAATAAATGTCAAGGATAAATAAACTCCCGAATATGCTCGTACTATGGTTATTTTGGCGACCGTTTTGAATTTTCAGCCATATTGGTTTGATTAATATTGTTTTTGACTTTACATTTGAACTCAGCACCTTAATAAACCTATAAATTGACATATTGCAGTCCAATACCATACAACTTATTGCAATTAAATGTAAAAAACTGGTATTTTATGTGAAAAATGGGCGTGGCCAACCTTCAGAGGGTATGTACAGGGGGGTTAATAGGGTCAGAAATTAAAAAGATATGCTTTTCCTTACATGTAAGTGCATGTAGCATGTTTTAAACAGGGTCTCATAAAAAAGTCAAATTAACAAACCCCCTATAGCCAATAAGAACTATCGAACATATGCATTAACCATACCTGAGTTTTATTTTTGGTCAATAATTCAATTAAGTAATTATTAAAAATTATAAAAATTAAAAGACTTATTTTCAATAGTTCTTATATTAAGTTATTCAAAACAAGCTCTTCAATATAAATATATACAGAGTAACTCACTTCTGTTATAATAAGCCAATTCAAAACTTGGTTTAATATAAATTTTCTGGTACCCAAGTACTACATTATAATAACAAATTTATTGTGTCTGCATCCTGGTACCCCAGTAATGAATACTAAAAATTTAAGTTTGGAATTAACTAAAAGCAAATGAATAGCAAGCAACTTTAAATCAGTGGGGTAAATGTATGCACCACTGCCAGTTAAACAAAATTTAACAATATCATATTTTTTCACATGGAAGTCAAGTAAGATACAATATCATGTTAAACAAGTAAATCTGTGAGCTAATGCTCACTAGTGATACCCCCGCCAAAATCTAAAAATATGCGACAAACAGGAAGTAGATGAGCAAGGAGGATGAAATCGCTTTACACTACATGGGACTATGGGATGAAGCAATATGCAAAGTATTAGGCTGCTGCATGATATAGTTGCTGAGAAAACTGCGACGGAAATTTCGTAACGGACGGACGCACGCACAAGGGTAAAACAGTATACCCCCCTCTTCTTCGAAGCGGGGGTATAATTATATTGATGACATAGATTATTTAAACAAACAACTGTTAATCACACATAACCAATGGTACCATAATTGTATCCATTTCTCTATACAGAAAGAGAATTTCATTGGATAATTTATTTATTTATTTTGTTTGGTTTAACGCTGAAGCAACACCTTGTATAGGTCATATAACAGCGTCCAGCGCACCTAACCTAGCTTTCCTGGAGCATTGTCTGTAACCAGTATCACTTATCTTTCCACAAGGCCGGAAACTTCTCCATATACCTTATTAGTGGAGGAAAACTGACAAATTTTCATGGAAGGGTATAACATCCTCGAGTAGGATTCAAACCCGTACCCCCTTCGTAGTAGGGTAGTGTAAACAGATTATTGATAGAAATTAATTTGATAAAAAATGTAATTATTCAGTAAAATGAAACACTTAAACATGAAGACCATTTCTTTACAAAGAGTACCTCGTTCAAACATTTTGTTTGTTTAAATCCATGGAAAAAACCTAAGAAAAATATTATTGTTTACTTTACATACAATATCAGTGTTACAAAATACGTTTATTTAAACATTAAGAAAAACTCCACAATTTGAGTTTTAACTAACACATGTATTGAAAACAAAAAATATATAAACATAGATAAACACAAATGATAATACAAGTATTTTCCCATGAGAATTTACATGAACAGAAATTCCTGTCATAATAATTATCTTCAAATATCAAAAATAAAAGTACTACAGTAAGAAAAAAAGACACTTGCTAGTTAATATCCAAGTTTTTCATTTAGATGTGTTTTACCATCTCCCGTCTGATTTTTAGGTGGTAACCAGACAGCATAGTCTGGGTCCTCTACTCTATAACCACCATCATCAGTTTTCAACTTCTTCTGGTGTTTACTTTTCAATTTCTTATTTCTGCTTCTGTCTCCGTCACCATCGTCGTCACCACCATCATCATCAATTTCTCCTTGTAATTGCTCTAACACTGCAGCAAGTGGTAACGAGTGACTTTTTGATTTTCTTACTGGTTTATGTTCTGTTTCTTTAACCGTTTCTGTAATTTTCTCTACTTTAGCTTCCAATACGTCTTTGGGTTCATTTCTGTCGCTTTTTTTAACATTAACACTTTCACTACTATAATCATCACTATCACCCATCTCTTTTTCTTTAACATTCTTATCAATATCTTCAGTTTTATCAACTTGTTCTTCCTCTTCTTCAATTTCCTCAATATTTTCAGAACTTTCAATGGTTTGCTGCTCATCATTTTTAGCAGGTAGTACCTTCTGAGGCTTGTTACTTGGCAATCTTCCTTTAATTTTACCTGTATTTGATAGTAAACTAGATTTCATGCCAACAGTTTGTGTATTTTTACCAACTGGTTTAAGTTCAGGGAGTGATGCAGGCTTTGCAATGTTAACAAGTTTTCTTACTTTTTGTTCTTCTTGTTTGAGTTCCATTAATTGTATTTTAAATTTCATTTTAGTTTTAGTATCCATCATTCCAGATTTGATGGCATTCATGTATGCATCAAGAGCATCAACATCTTCATTGTCCATAGCAGCTGCCTGTTGTTTAGCTTGTTCTAACTTTGTCTCAATTTCTTCAATTTCAGAAGCTAGTTTTTTATGTTTCTCCAACAAAGAGTCATAGGTTTCTGCATCTTTTTCCTTTTTTCCAATCTTTTCTTTCCTCAATTCTCTTTTCTTTTCAATAGCACCAGTTCTATCAAGATAAACATCATCATCACTATCATAGTAATCATCCTCTTCCCAATTTCTTTGTTTACGTTTTCTGCTTTCCTGAGCTGATTTTCTTAATTCACCATGTCTATCAAGGATTCTACAAGCTTCAAGAGCACATGCTACCACTGCCTCTCTTTTCTTACCAGACACAACAACTTCAGCAACAATAGGCTCACCATT
The DNA here is from genome assembly GCA_025267735.1 of Mactra quadrangularis. Taxonomy (NCBI): domain Eukaryota; kingdom Metazoa; phylum Mollusca; class Bivalvia; order Venerida; family Mactridae; genus Mactra; species Mactra quadrangularis. The sequence goes on along the minus strand of CM046299.1, from coordinate 42,057,918 downwards.
TGGAGCATCTATTGGTAATTCAATAGTACACTTCCATTTTCCAAATCCTGCTTCATGAAATTCATACTCCGGTAATTCAAGGCCTTCTCTTTCGAAGTAACCATTTAATGATTTCTTTGGATCATTGATATACAAAGCTTCATTTTCAGGTTCTAAAGCTGCAAATGGATTTTCAGCATTCTCATCTTCCTCCTCTATTTCATCTTCATCAATTCCCCACGAACAACCCTAAAACAAAATAAAACAAATATTGAGGCAAATTTGGGGTGGTGCCAGGGGTATCAGGCATTGTTGAAGCAAGTTACACTGGCTGAAACAAAAGTGACCCAGTCTGATTCAAAATACAATGTACTCTAAAATCTCATGCAGGATACTTGGGCGATATCATAATAATTGTAGATCGAGAGAGAGAGAGAGAGAGTGTACTCTGTTAATGTTTTTAGAAATACACTGTAGCAGAATATAAATGTATTTGTGGTGGTTGGCAATAATGATTGCTAAATTTGTTTGACAATCCTATAAAAGCACATTGCGGTTTAAGCAGAAAATGGCCATAACCCAATTTAAGAGAAGAGTGTGTTAAAACTGTTTTGCGCTAAACCCGCGAATGACAGAGAAGTTTCTTACCGTCTCTGCACCATTGAGTCACTTACAAATTAAAAACTGGCTTCAATGTCCTATCATTGTAATGATACAAATAAGCAAACCACATAACATAAACGTACCCTTCAAAAGAATTTTGATAATTAATTTTGTAGAATCATTATTTTTAATGTATTTGAGTATGGTTTGTGATAAAATGAAAACAAATTTTATTAATGCAATGCATTTATTATATACAACATCATTAACCTCTAAATAACACCTTACTAGGAGCAGTGGTCCAGTGGTAGGACGCGTGCATAGGGATCAAGAGGTCCCAGGTTTGATCCCCACTAGGAGCACTGCAAATTTCTTGAGCATGAAATTAACCTCCACCCAGGTGTAAAAGGGAACTGTGAGGGAATGCCTGTCTGAGGGCGATTTCAATGATCTGGAGTTATCGTACAAGAATGTAAAGCAGGCTAACATGTATATGGAAGCAGACTTTAAACCACACTTTAACTGTTTTTAACTTTACCTTGGACTCCTCCCTTTTCTTTATTAACTCTGCCTTTCTTTCTGCTTCTTCAATCTCAGCTTGTCGTAAAAGCTCCGCCTCTTTCAGTTGTTTTTCCCTTTGTTCTTTCATTTCAAATGCACTTAATTCTGATTCGTCTTCCCTGTCTGTATCAGGACCTTGTAGTATAAATAGTCTGAAAGAAAATTTGAAAAAAATATATATAGAGGAAATTTATCAACTTTTTGTGTACCATCAATTTTTATTTCACTAAGTGACGCCTAAACAAGTTGATCATGTTCCACGGATATTTTTAAAAAATCAAAGCACTGGAGTGCTGAAGGAACGATGTCCTGAACTTATTTTTTGATTAAAGAATATATTATTATGTATATTATCTATAAAATAATGTATTAAGTATCCATTAACAGAATTTAACAAAAGCATAGCACTAGACTTCTCAAGTGGTTTGCTCATGGCAAGGTTTATCTTACTTTATCAAACAAAATAAACCAGTCAAAGAATTAATTTTCATCAACACATTCTAAGGTCATGTACAGCAGCGATCTCACCAAACCAAAGATTATTCTGGACTATTTACTTTAACCAATAGGAGCTGACAACTTCTCATTTTTGGTTATCAATGGGTATTTTTTAACGAGATCGTTGATATTTTCGTTAAAATTTTAAAGATTTGGTGTGAAATGACAAGCTGAATTTTTTCACACAAAAATTGACTTTCTAACAATTCATTTAAGGTTTCCCCCAAGTACTAAGCTCTTTTGCATCAAGCTACATTTCCATTTTTGTTCACGAATTTTAATTCAAATTAACGTTTTGCACTTGCAATTTATTCACAATAAAAATTACTCTAAGAATCGTCTATTTCCTATAAATATTTGCATAAAGTTTCGTACACACTTATACATATTCATTCCAAATTATAATCAAACTCTATAACTTAAAATCGCTCAAGTGAACTTTAAATGTGACACTTTGAAGACGACAACGTCATATCGCCGTATATTAAACATCCGGTAAGTGCATTAGACATATCCAAGGTATACAGACGATCCGTCCCCAAGACTATTCGCCCCCTTGACGATCCGTCCCCGAATGGTACCGTAACTCTAGCCACTGCTTAATATAATACGATCATTTAATATTGTTTATTACTATCGAAATAAATATGTTACGCATATAACAGGCATTGTCAAAAACATCGTAGGCTCTTTTTACTCCAACAAGTAATCATTGCAGTTGTCACGGGTTGAGTTGTCTACGGGTTGAGTAGTCCCGTCGCGGTTGAAAAAATAATATGTCCTGAGAGTAACCTCCCTTTTCCTGAAGAGTTTCAAGAACGACAACACAAGCCAGCGTTGTATTACATTTAAATGAGATGTTAATGAGTTTCACGCTTGAACTACGCCTCTTTGTCTATGTTGAAAATTGCTGAAGCGTAAAAAAGAGTAATCTTATACTTTCTTGTTACCATTGGAACGATGCTAAATTAGCATCGTTCCAAAAATTGGGCGAGCAAGCGAAGGAAAAATCTTAACTGAGTTGCTTTATATAGTGCTTTGACCAAATTTTAGTAATGTATATATATATCCTTTCTATTTTGTCCCAAGAGTTGTATGTGCCTGTTTTACATGTTTTTGGGCGTTATATCAATATAAGATGGCGATAAAACTTATAGGCGCATGTCCTGAAATTTTTCTTCAAAAATTGACATTTTCAATAGGTCCGTACGTCCTGTAAGAAATTGTGAAAAAGCCCTTTTTCTAGCATAATAATGACCATTTTGTCACATGATGCACCAGTTTGTTTGTGGGGTCAAGTCGGTCAAGAAAACATGCAAACCTTGGGTTCTAAAATCAAATCTTGAAGCGGTAGACCAGATTTTCTTGTTTCGTGCTTGTTTCCAAAATAATGAATTTTCAGTACTTTTGCCCGAGGAGTTGTTATACATGTTTTAGGGCGTTATATCAACGGAAGATGGCGATAAAACTTATAGGCGCATGTCCTGGGACATTTCGAGCCAAAAATTGGAGAACAAATTTTTTCATCAAAAATTAACATTTTCAACAGGTCCGTACCTGTAAGAAATTGTGAAAAAACCCACTTTTGCCCCAAGAGTTGTCTGCCCCTGTTTTGCATGTTTTTGGGCGTTATATCAATGGAAGATGGCGATAAAACCTATGTGCGCATGTCCTGTGACATTTTGAGTCAAAAACTGGAGAACAAAATTTTTCTTCAAAAATTGACATTTTCAACAGGTCCGTACCTGTAAGAAATTGTGAAAAAAGCCCTTTTTCTAGCAAAAAACTGACCATCGCAAAACTTGTCACATGATGCACCAGTTTGTTTGTGGGGTCAAGTCGGTCAAGAAAACATGCAAACCTTGGGTTCTAAAATCAAATCTTGAAGCGGTAGACCAGATTTTCTTGTTTCGTGCTTGTTTCCAAAATAATGAATTTTCAGTACTTTTGCCCGAGGAGTTGTTATACATGTTTTAGGGCGTTATATCAACGGAAGATGGCGATAAAACTTATAGGCGCATGTCCTGGGACATTTCGAGCCAAAAATTGGAGAACAAATTTTTTCATCAAAAATTGACATTTTCAACAGGTCCGTACCTGTAAGAAATTGTGAAAAAACCCACTTTTGCCCCAAGAGTTGTCTGCCCCTGTTTTGCATGTTTTTGGGCGTTATATCAATGGAAGATGGCGATAAAACCTATGTGCGCATGTCCTGTGACATTTTGAGTCAAAAACTGGAGAACAAAATTTTTCTTCAAAAATTGACATTTTCAACAGGTCCGTACCTGTAAGAAATAGTGAAAAAAGCCCTTTTTCTAGCAAAAAACTGACCATCGCAAAACTTGTCACATGATGCACCAGTTTGTTTGTGGGGTCAAGTCGGTCAAGAAAACATGCAAACCTTGGGTTCTAAAATCAAATCTTGAAGCGGAAGACCAGATTTTCTTGTTTCGTGCTTGTTTCCAAAATAATGAATTTTCAGTACTTTTGCCCGAGGAGTTGTTATACATGTTTTAGGGCGTTATATCAACGGAAGATGGCGATAAAACTTATAGGCGCATGTCCTGGGACATTTCGAGCCAAAAATTGGAGAACAAATTTTTTCATCAAAAATTGACATTTTCAACAGGTCCGTACCTGTAAGAAATTGTGAAAAAAAACACTTTTGCCCCAAGAGTTGTCTGCCCCTGTTTTGCATGTTTTTGGGCGTTATATCAATGGAAGATGGCGATAAAACCTATGTGCGCATGTCCTGTGACATTTTGAGTCAAAAACTGGAGAACAAAATTTTTCTTCAAAAATTGACATTTTCAACAGGTCCGTACCTGTAAGAAATTGTGAAAAAAGCCCTTTTTCTAGCAAAAAACCTGACCATCGCAAAACTTGTCACATGATGCACCAGTTTGTTTGTGGGGTCAAGTCGGTCAAGAAAACATGCAAACCTTGGGTTCTAAAATCAAATCTTGAAGCGGTAGACCAGATTTTCTTGTTTCGTGCTTGTTTCCAAAATAATGAATTTTCAGTACTTTTGCCCGAGGAGTTGTTATACATGTTTTAGGGCGTTATATCAACGGAAGATGGCGATAAAACTTATAGGCGCATGTCCTGGGACATTTCGAGCCAAAAATTGGAGAACAAATTTTTTCATCAAAAATTGACATTTTCAACAGGTCCGTACCTGTAAGAAATTGTGAAAAAACCCACTTTTGCCCCAAGAGTTGTCTGCCCCTGTTTTGCATGTTTTTGGGCGTTATATCAATGGAAGATGGCGATAAAACCTATGTGCGCATGTCCTGTGACATTTTGAGTCAAAAACTGGAGAACAAAATTTTTCTTCAAAAATTGACATTTTCAACAGGTCCGTACCTGTAAGAAATTGTGAAAAAAGCCCTTTTTCTAGCAAAAAACTGACCATCGCAAAACTTGTCACATGATGCACCAGTTTGTTTGTGGGGTCAAGTCGGTCAAGAAAACATGCAAACCTTGGGTTCTAAAATCAAATCTTGAAGCGGTAGACCAGATTTTCTTGTTTCGTGCTTGTTTCCAAAATAATGAATTTTCAGTACTTTTGCCCGAGGAGTTGTTATACATGTTTTAGGGCGTTATATCAACGGAAGATAGCGATAAAACTTATAGGCGCATGTCCTGGGACATTTCGAGCCAAAAATTGGAGAACAAATTTTTTCATCAAAAATTGACATTTTCAACAGGTCCGTACCTGTAAGAAATTGTGAAAAAAAACACTTTTGCCCCAAGAGTTGTCTGCCCCTGTTTTGCATGTTTTTGGGCGTTATATCAATGGAAGATGGCGATAAAACCTATGTGCGCATGTCCTGTGACATTTTGAGTCAAAAACTGGAGAACAAAATTTTTCTTCAAAAATTGACATTTTCAACAGGTCCGTACCTGTAAGAAATTGTGAAAAAAGCCCTTTTTCTAGCAAAAAACTGACCATCGCAAAACTTGTCACATGATGCACCAGTTTGTTTGTGGGGTAAAGTCGGTCAAGAAAACATGCAAACCTTGGGTTCTAAAATCAAATCTTGAAGCGGTAGACCAGATTTTCTTGTTTCGTGCTTGTTTCCAAAATAATGAATTTTCAGTACTTTTGCCCGAGGAGTTGTTATACATGTTTTAGGGCGTTATATCAACGGAAGATGGCGATAAAACTTATAGGCACATGTCCTGGGACATTTCGAGCCAAAAATTGGAGAACAAATTTTTTCATCAAAAATTGACATTTTCAACAGGTCCGTACCTGTAAGAAATTGTGAAAAAACCCACTTTTGCCCCAAGAGTTGTCTGCCCCTGTTTTGCATGTTTTTGGGCGTTATATCAATGGAAGATGGCGATAAAACCTATGTGCGCATGTCCTGTGACATTTTGAGTCAAAAACTGGAGAACAAAATTTTTCTTCAAAAATTGACATTTTCAACAGGTCCGTACCTGTAAGAAATTGTGAAAAAAGCCCTTTTTCTAGCAAAAAACTGACCATCGCAAAACTTGTCACATGATGCACCAGTTTGTTTGTGGGGTCAAGTCGGTCAAGAAAACATGCAAACCTTGGGTTCTAAAATCAAATCTTGAAGCGGTAGACCAGATTTTCTTGTTTCGTGCTTGTTTCCAAAATAATGAATTTTCAGTACTTTTGCCCGAGGAGTTGTTATACATGTTTTAGGGCGTTATATCAACGGAAGATGGCGATAAAACTTATAGGCGCATGTCCTGGGACATTTCGAGCCAAAAATTGGAGAACAAATTTTTTCATCAAAAATTGACATTTTCAACAGGTCCGTACCTGTAAGAAATTGTGAAAAAACCCACTTTTGCCCCAAGAGTTGTCTGCCCCTGTTTTGCATGTTTTTGGGCGTTATATCAATGGAAGATGGCGATAAAACCTATGTGCGCATGTCCTGTGACATTTTGAGTCAAAAACTGGAGAACAAAATTTTTCTTCAAAAATTGACATTTTCAACAGGTCCGTACCTGTAAGAAATTGTGAAAAAAGCCCTTTTTCTAGCAAAAAACTGACCATCGCAAAACTTGTCACATGATGCACCAGTTTGTTTGTGGGGTCAAGTCGGTCAAGAAAACATGCAAACCTTGGGTTCTAAAATCAAATCTTGAAGCGGTAGACCAGATTTTCTTGTTTCGTGCTTGTTTCCAAAATAATGAATTTTCAGTACTTTTGCCCGAGGAGTTGTTATACATGTTTTAGGGCGTTATATCAACGGAAGATAGCGATAAAACTTATAGGCGCATGTCCTGGGACATTTCGAGCCAAAAATTGGAGAACAAATTTTTTCATCAAAAATTGACATTTTCAACAGGTCCGTACCTGTAAGAAATTGTGAAAAAAACCACTTTTGCCCCAAGAGTTGTCTGCCCCTGTTTTGCATGTTTTTGGGCGTTATATCAATGGAAGATGGCGATAAAACCTATGTGCGCATGTCCTGTGACATTTTGAGTCAAAAACTGGAGAACAAAATTTTTCTTCAAAAATTGACATTTTCAACAGGTCCGTACCTGTAAGAAATTGTGAAAAAAGCCCTTTTTCTAGCAAAAAACTGACCATCGCAAAACTTGTCACATGATGCACCAGTTTGTTTGTGGGGTCAAGTCGGTCAAGAAAACATGCAAACCTTGGGTTCTAAAATCAAATCTTGAAGCGGTAGACCAGATTTTCTTGTTTCGTGCTTGTTTCCAAAATAATGAATTTTCAGTACTTTTGCCCGAGGAGTTGTTATACATGTTTTAGGGCGTTATATCAACGGAAGATGGCGATAAAACTTATAGGCGCATGTCCTGGGGACATTTCGAGCCAAAAATTGGAGAACAAATTTTTTCATCAAAAATTGACATTTTCAACAGGTCCGTACCTGTAAGAAATTGTGAAAAAACCCACTTTTGCCCCAAGAGTTGTCTGCCCCTGTTTTGCATGTTTTTGGGCGTTATATCAATGGAAGATGGCGATAAAACCTATGTGCGCATGTCCTGTGACATTTTGAGTCAAAAACTGGAGAACAAAATTTTTCTTCAAAAATTGACATTTTCAACAGGTCCGTACCTGTAAGAAATTGTGAAAAAAGCCCTTTTTCTAGCAAAAAACTGACCATCGCAAAACTTGTCACATGATGCACCAGTTTGTTTGTGGGGTCAAGTCGGTCAAGAAAACATGCAAACCTTGGGTTCTAAAATCAAATCTTGAAGCGGTAGACCAGATTTTCTTGTTTCGTGCTTGTTTCCAAAATAATGAATTTTCAGTACTTTTGCCCGAGGAGTTGTTATACATGTTTAAGGGCTTTATATCAACAGAAGATGGCGATAAAACTTATAGGCGCATGTCCTGGGACATTTCGAGCCAAAAATTGGAGAACAAATTTTTTCATCAAAAATTGACATTTTCAACAGGTCCGTACCTGTAAGAAATTGTGAAAAAACCCACTTTTGCCCCAAGAGTTGTCTGCCCCTGTTCTGCATGTTTTTTGGGCGTTATATCAATGGAAGATGGCGATAAAACCTATGTGCGCATGTCCTGTGACATTTTGAGTCAAAAACTGGAGAACAAAATTTTTCTTCAAAAATTGACATTTTCAACAGGTCCGTACCTGTAAGAAATTGTGAAAAAAGCCCTTTTTCTAGCAAAAAACTGACCATCGCAAAACTTGTCACATGATGCACCAGTTTGTTTGTGGGGTCAAGTCGGTCAAGAAAACATGCAAACCTTGGGTTCTAAAATCAAATCTTGAAGCGGTAGACCAGATTTTCTTGTTTCGTGCTTGTTTCCAAAATAATGAATTTTCAGTACTTTTGCCCGAGGAGTTGTTATACATGTTTTAGGGCGTTAAATCAACGGAAGATGGCGATAAAACTTATAGGCGCATGTCCTGGGACATTTCGAGCCAAAAATTGGAGAACAAATTTTTTCATCAAAAATTGACATTTTCAACAGGTCCGTACCTGTAAGAAATTGTGAAAAAAAACACTTTTGCCCCAAGAGTTGTCTGCCCCTGTTTTGCATGTTTTTGGGCGTTATATCAATGGAAGATGGCGATAAAACCTATGTGCGCATGTCCTGTGACATTTTGAGTCAAAAACTGGAGAACAAAATTTTTCTTCAAAAATTGACATTTTCAACAGGTCCGTACCTGTAAGAAATTGTGAAAAAAGCCTTTTTCTAGCAAAAAAACTGACCATCGCAAAACTTGTCACATGATGCACCAGTTTGTTTGTGGGGTCAAGTCGGTCAAGAAAACATGCAAACCTTGGGTTCTAAAATCAAATCTTGAAGCGGTAGACCAGATTTTCTTGTTTCGTGCTTGTTTCCAAAATAATGAATTTTCAGTACTTTTGCCCGAGGAGTTGTTATACATGTTTTAGGGCGTTATATCAACGGAAGATGGCGATAAAACTTATAGGCGCATGTCCTGGGACATTTCGAGCCAAAAATTGGAGAACAAATTTTTTTCATCAAAAATTGACATTTTCAACAGGTCCGTACCTGTAAGAAATTGTGAAAAAACCCACTTTTGCCCCAAGAGTTGTCTGCCCCTGTTTTGCATGTTTTTGGGCGTTATATCAATGGAAGATGGCGATAAAACCTATGTGCGCATGTCCTGTGACATTTTGAGTCAAAAACTGGAGAACAAAATTTTTCTTCAAAAATTGACATTTTCAACAGGTCCGTACCTGTAAGAAATTGTGAAAAAAGCCCTTTTTCTAGCAAAAAACTGACCATCGCAAAACTTGTCACATGATGCACCAGTTTGTTTGTGGGGTCAAGTCGGTCAAGAAAACATGCAAACCTTGGGTTCTAAAATCAAATCTTGAAGCGGTAGACCAGATTTTCTTGTTTCGTGCTTGTTTCCAAAATAATGAATTTTCAGTACTTTTGCCCGAGGAGTTGTTATACATGTTTTAGGGCGTTATATCAACGGAAGATGGCGATAAAACTTATAGGCGCATGTCCTGGGACATTTCGAGCCAAAAATTGGAGAACAAATTTTTTCATCAAAAATTGACATTTTCAACAGGTCCGTACCTGTAAGAAATTGTGAAAAAAAACACTTTTGCCCCAAGAGTTGTCTGCCCCTGTTTTGCATGTTTTTGGGCGTTATATCAATGGAAGATGGCGATAAAACCTATGTGCGCATGTCCTATGACATTTTGAGTCAAAAACTGGAGAACAAAATTTTTCTTCAAAAATTGACATTTTCAACAGGTCCGTACCTGTAAGAAATTGTGAAAAAAGCCCTTTTTCTAGCAAAAAACTGACCATCGCAAAACTTGTCACATGATGCACCAGTTTGTTTGTGGGGTCAAGTCGGTCAAGAAAACATGCAAACCTTGGGTTCTAAAATCAAATCTTGAAGCGGGTAGACCAGATTTTCTTGTTTCGTGCTTGTTTCCAAAATAATGAATTTTCAGTACTTTTGCCCGAGGAGTTGTTATACATGTTTTAGGGCGTTATATCAACGGAAGATAGCGATAAAACTTATAGGCGCATGTCCTGGGACATTTCGAGCCAAAAATTGGAGAACAAATTTTTTCATCAAAATTGACATTTTCAACAGGTCCGTACCTGTAAGAAATTGTGAAAAAAAACACTTTTGCCCCAAGAGTTGTCTGCCCCTGTTTTGCATGTTTTTGGGCGTTATATCAATGGAAGATGGCGATAAAACCTATGTGCGCATGTCCTGTGACATTTTGAGTCAAAAACTGGAGAACAAAATTTTTCTTCAAAAATTGACATTTTCAACAGGTCCGTACCTGTAAGAAATTGTGAAAAAAGCCCTTTTTCTAGCAAAAAACTGACCATCGCAAAACTTGTCACATGATGCACCAGTTTGTTTGTGGGGTCAAGTCGGTCAAGAAAACATGCAAACCTTGGGTTCTAAAATCAAATCTTGAAGCGGTAGACCAGATTTTTCTTGTTTCGTGCTTGTTTCCAAAATAATGAATTTTCAGTACTTTTGCCCGAGGAGTTGTTATACATGTTTTAGGGCGTTATATCAACGGAAGATGGCGATAAAACTTATAGGCACATGTCCTGGGACATTTCGAGCCAAAAATTGGAGAACAAATTTTTTCATCAAAAATTGACATTTTCAACAGGTCCGTACCTGTAAGAAATTGTGAAAAAACCCACTTTTGCCCCAAGAGTTGTCTGCCCCTGTTTTGCATGTTTTTGGGCGTTATATCAATGGAAGATGGCGATAAAACCTATGTGCGCATGTCCTGTGACATTTTGAGTCAAAAACTGGAGAACAAAATTTTTCTTCAAAAATTGACATTTTCAACAGGTCCGTACCTGTAAGAAATTGTGAAAAAAAGCCCTTTTTCTAGCAAAAAACTGACCATCGCAAAACTTGTCACATGATGCACCAGTTTGTTTGTGGGGTCAAGTCGGTCAAGAAAACATGCAAACCTTGGGTTCTAAAATCAAATCTTGAAGCGGTAGACCAGATTTTCTTGTTTCGTGCTTGTTTCCAAAATAATGAATTTTCAGTACTTTTGCCCGAGGAGTTGTTATACATGTTTTAGGGCGTTATATCAACGGAAGATGGCGATAAAACTTATAGGCGCATGTCCTGGGACATTTCGAGCCAAAAATTGGAGAACAAATTTTTTCATCAAAAATTGACATTTTCAACAGGTCCGTACCTGTAAGAAATTGTGAAAAAAACCACTTTTGCCCCAAGAGTTGTCTGCCCCTGTTTTGCATGTTTTTGGGCGTTATATCAATGGAAGATGGCGATAAAACCTATGTGCGCATGTCCTGTGACATTTTGAGTCAAAAACTGGAGAACAAAATTTTTCTTCAAAAATTGACATTTTCAACAGGTCCGTACCTGTAAGAAATTGTGAAAAAAGCCCTTTTTCTAGCAAAAAACTGACCATCGCAAAACTTGTCACATGATGCACCAGTTTGTTTGTGGGGTCAAGTCGGTCAAGAAAACATGCAAACCTTGGGTTCTAAAATCAAATCTTGAAGCGGTAGACCAGATTTTCTTGTTTCGTGCTTGTTTCCAAATAATGAATTTTCAGTACTTTTGCCCGAGGAGTTGTTATACATGTTTAAGGGCGTTATATCAACGGAAGATGGCGATAAAACTTATAGGCGCATGTCCTGGGACATTTCGAGCCAAAAATTGGAGAACAAATTTTTTCATCAAAAATTGACATTTTCAACAGGTCCGTACCTGTAAGAAATTGTGAAAAAACCCACTTTTGCCCCAAGAGTTGTCTGCCCCTGTTCTGCATGTTTTTGGGCGTTATATCAATGGAAGATGGCGATAAAACCTATGTGCGCATGTCCTGTGACATTTTGAGTCAAAAACTGGAGAACAAAATTTTTCTTCAAAAATTGACATTTTCAACAGGTCCGTACCTGTAAGAAATTGTGAAAAAAGCCCTTTTTCTAGCAAAAAACTGACCATCGCAAAACTTGTCACATGATGCACCAGTTTGTTTGTGGGGTCAAGTCGGTCAAGAAAACATGCAAACCTTGGGTTCTAAAATCAAATCTTGAAGCGGTAGACCAGATTTTCTTGTTTCGTGCTTGTTTCCAAAATAATGAATTTTCAGTACTTTTGCCCGAGGAGTTGTTATACATGTTTTAGGGCGTTATATCAACGGAAGATGGCGATAAAACTTATAGGCGCATGTCCTGGGACATTTCGAGCCAAAAATTGGAGAACAAATTTTTTCATCAAAAATTGACATTTTCAACAGGTCCGTACCTGTAAGAAATTGTGAAAAAACCCACTTTTGCCCCAAGAGTTGTCTGCCCCTGTTTTGCATGTTTTTGGGCGTTATATCAATGGAAGATGGCGATAAAACCTATGTGCGCATGTCCTGTGACATTTTGAGTCAAAAACTGGAGAACAAAATTTTTCTTCAAAAATTGACATTTTCAACAGGTCCGTACCTGTAAGAAATTGTGAAAAAAGCCCTTTTTCTAGCAAAAAACTGACCATCACAAAACTTGTCACATGATGCACCAGTTTGTTTGTGGGGTCAAGTCGGTCAAGAAAACATGCAAACCTTGGGTTCTAAAATCAAATCTTGAAGCGGTAGACCAGATTTTCTTGTTTCGTGCTTGTTTCCAAAATAATGAATTTTCAGTACTTTTGCCTGAGGAGTTGTTATACATGTTTTAGGGCGTTATATCAACAGAAGATGGCGATAAAACTTATAGGCGCATGTCCTGGGACATTTCGAGCCAAAAATTGGAGAACAAATTTTTTCATCAAAAATTGACATTTTCAACAGGTCCGTACCTGTAAGAAATTGTGAAAAAAAACACTTTTGCCCCAAGAGTTGTCTGCCCCTGTTTTGCATGTTTTTGGGCGTTATATCAATGGAAGATGGCGATAAAACCTATGTGCGCATGTCCTGTGACATTTTGAGTCAAAAACTGGAGAACAAAATTTTTCTTCAAAAATTGACATTTTCAACAGGTCCGTACCTGTAAGAAATTGTGAAAAAAGCCCTTTTTCTAGCAAAAAACTGACCATCACAAAACTTGTCACATGATGCACCAGTTTGTTTGTGGGGTCAAGTCGGTCAAGAAAACATGCAAACCTTGGGTTCTAAAATCAAATCTTGAAGCGGTAGACCAGATTTTCTTGTTTCGTGCTTGTTTCCAAAATAATGAATTTTCAGTACTTTTGCCGAGGAGTTGTTATACATGTTTTAGGGCGTTATATCAACAGAAGATGGCGATAAAACTTATAGGCGCATGTCCTGGGACATTTCGAGCCAAAAATTGGAGAACAAATTTTTTCATCAAAAATTGACATTTTCAACAGGTCCGTACCTGTAAGAAATTGTGAAAAAACCCACTTTTGCCCCAAGAGTTGTCTGCCCCTGTTTTGCATGTTTTTGGGCGTTATATCAATGGAAGATGGCGATAAAACCTATGTGCGCATGTCCTGTGACATTTTGAGTCAAAAACTGGAGAACAAAATTTTTCTTCAAAAATTGACATTTTCAACAGGTCTGTACCTGTAAGAAATTGTGAAAAAAGCCCTTTTTCTAGCAAAAAACTGACCATCGCAAAACTTGTCACATGATGCACCAGTTTGTTTGTGGGGTCAAGTCGGTCAAGAAAACATGCAAACCTTGGGTTCTAAAATCAAATCTTGAAGCGGTAGACCAGATTTTCTTGTTTCGTGCTTGTTTCCAAAATAATGAATTTTCAGTACTTTTGCCCGAGGAGTTGTTATACATGTTTTAGGGCGTTATATCAACGGAAGATGGCGATAAAACTTATAGGCGCATGTCCTGGGACATTTCGAGCCAAAAATTGGAGAACAAATTTTTTCATCAAAAATTGACATTTTCAACAGGTCCGTACCTGTAAGAAATTGTGAAAAAAACCACTTTTGCCCAAAGAGTTGTCTGCCCCTGTTTTGCATGTTTTTGGGCGTTATATCAATGGAAGATGGCGATAAAACCTATGTGCGCATGTCCTGTGACATTTTGAGTCAAAAACTGGAGAACAAAATTTTTCTTCAAAAATTGACATTTTCAACAGGTCCGTACCTGTAAGAAATTGTGAAAAAAGCCCTTTTTCTAGCAAAAAAACTGACCATCGCAAAACTTGTCACATGATGCACCAGTTTGTTTGTGGGGTCAAGTCGGTCAAGAAAACATGCAAACCTTGGGTTCTAAAATCAAATCTTGAAGCGGTAGACCAGATTTTCTTGTTTCGTGCTTGTTTCCAAAATAATGAATTTTCAGTACTTTTGCCCGAGGAGTTGTTATACATGTTTTAGGGCGTTATATCAACGGAAGATAGCGATAAAACTTATAGGCGCATGTCCTGGGACATTTCGAGCCAAAAATTGGAGAACAAATTTTTTCATCAAAAATTGACATTTTCAACAGGTCCGTACCTGTAAGAAATTGTGAAAAAAACACTTTTGCCCCAAGAGTTGTCTGCCCCTGTTTTGCATGTTTTTGGGCGTTAAATCAATGGAAGATGGCGATAAAACCTATGTGCGCATGTCCTGTGACATTTTGAGTCAAAAACTGGAGAACAAAATTTTTCTTCAAAAATTGACATTTTCAACAGGTCCGTACCTGTAAGAAATTGTGAAAAAAGCCCTTTTTCTAGCAAAAAACTGACCATCGCAAAACTTGTCACATGATGCACCAGTTTGTTTGTGGGGTCAAGTCGGTCAAGAAAACATGCAAACCTTGGGTTCTAAAATCAAATCTTGAAGCGGTAGACCAGATTTTCTTGTTTCGTGCTTGTTTCCAAAATAATGAATTTTCAGTACTTTTTCCCGAGGAGTTGTTATACATGTTTTAGGGCGTTATATCAACGGAAGATGGCGATAAAACTTATAGGCACATGTTCTGGGACATTTCGAGCCAAAAATTGGAGAACAAATTTTTTCATCAAAAATTGACATTTTCAACAGGTCCGTACCTGTAAGAAATTGTGAAAAAACCCACTTTTGCCCCAAGAGTTGTCTGCCCCTGTTTTGCATGTTTTTGGGCGTTATATCAATGGAAGATGGCGATAAAACCTATGTGCGCATGTCCTGTGACATTTTGAGTCAAAAACTGGAGAACAAAATTTTTCTTCAAAAATTGACATTTTCAACAGGTCCGTACCTGTAAGAAATTGTGAAAAAAGCCCTTTTTCTAGCAAAAAACTGACCATCCCAAAACTTGTCACATGATGCACCAGTTTGTTTGTGGGGTCAAGTCGGTCAAGAAAACATGCAAACCTTGGGTTCTAAAATCAAATCTTGAAGCGGTAGACCAGATTTTCTTGTTTCGTGCTTGTTTCCAAAATAATGAATTTTCAGTACTTTTGCCCGAGGAGTTGTTTATACATGTTTTTAGGGCGTTATATCAACGGAAGATGGCGATAAAACTTATAGGCGCATGTCCTGGGACATTTCGAGCCAAAAATTGGAGAACAAATTTTTTCATCAAAAATTGACATTTTCAACAGGTCCGTACCTGTAAGAAATTGTGAAAAAAAACACTTTTGCCCCAAGAGTTGTCTGCCCCTGTTTTGCATGTTTTTTGGGCGTTATATCAATGGAAGATGGCGATAAAACCTATGTGCGCATGTCCTGTGACATTTTGAGTCAAAAACTGTGAGAACAAAATTTTTCTTCAAAAATTGACATTTTCAACAGGTCCGTACCTGTAAGAAATTGTGAAAAAAGCCCTTTTTCTAGCAAAAAACTGACCATCGCAAAACTTGTCACATGATGCACCAGTTTGTTTGTGGGGTCAAGTCGGTCAAGAAAACATGCAAACCTTGGGTTCTAAAATCAAATCTTGAAGCGGTAGACCAGATTTTCTTGTTTCGTGCTTGTTTCCAAAATAATGAATTTTCAGTACTTTTGCCCGAGGAGTTGTTATACATGTTTAAGGGCTTTATATCAACAGAAGATGGCGATAAAACTTATAGGCGCATGTCCTGGGACATTTCGAGCCAAAAATTGGAGAACAAATTTTTTCATCAAAAATTGACATTTTCAACAGGTCCGTACCTGTAAGAAATTGTGAAAAAACCCACTTTTGCCCCAAGAGTTGTCTGCCCCTGTTCTGCATGTTTTTGGGCGTTATATCAATGGAAGATGGCGATAAAACCTATGTGCGCATGTCCTGTGACATTTTGAGTCAAAAACTGGAGAACAAAATTTTTCTTCAAAAATTGACATTTTCAACAGGTCCGTACCTGTAAGAAATTGTGAAAAAAGCCCTTTTTCTAGCAAAAAACTGACCATCGCAAAACTTGTCACATGATGCACCAGTTTGTTTGTGGGGTCAAGTCGGTCAAGAAAACATGCAAACCTTGGGTTCTAAAATCAAATCTTGAAGCGGTAGACCAGATTTTCTTGTTTCGTGCTTGTTTCCAAAATAATGAATTTTCAGTACTTTTGCCCGAGGAGTTGTTATACATGTTTTAGGGCGTTAAATCAACGGAAGATGGCGATAAAACTTATAGGCGCATGTCCTGGGACATTTCGAGCCAAAAATTGGAGAACAAATTTTTTCATCAAAAATTGACATTTTCAACAGGTCCGTTTATCTTCTGATGGTATGGATTTAAGGTCATGTGGGGAGAGCGTTCCACCACTTTGGGCCAACAACCACGAATTGACCTATCGGCTATCTTGGGTCCTATTTCTTGAAACAGCTAACTGAGCACTGCCAGAGGATCATAAGTTGTATGTAATGTTAACAAAACAAAAGTAAACATTTGGTGATTTACAGCACAATTTTACGGAGACCATAAAGAACTTTACAGCGCATTTCCACGGAGCCCCTAAAGAACTTTACAGCGCTTTTCTACGGAGCCCCTAAAGAACTTTACAGCGCATTTCCACGGAGCCGCTTAAGTACATTTGTATTTTACAATGCATTTCCACGGAGCCGCTTAAGTATTTTACAATGCATTATCATGGAGCCCCTAAAGTGTTTTACAATGCATTATCACGTAGCCCCTAGAGTGCTTTACAGCGCATTATCACGGAGCCTCTAAAGAACTTTACAGCGCATTTCCACGGAGCCTCTAAAGTTCTTTACAGCGCATTTCCACGGAGCCTCTAAAGAACTTAACAGCGCATTTCCACGGAGCCTCTAAAGAACTTTACAGCGCATTTCCACGGAGCCTCTAAAGAACTTTACAGCGCATTTCCACGGAGCCTCTAAAGAACTTTACAGCGCATTTCCACGGAGCCTCTAAAGAACTTTACAACGCATTTCCACGGAGCCTCTAAAGTTCTTTACAGCGCATTTCCACGGAGCCTCTAAAGAACTTTACAGCGCATTTCCACGGAGCACCTTAAGTGCTTTACAATGCATTTTACACTGTCCCTACAGTGCTTTTAAGCGCTGATCTACGAAGCCCCCTAAAGTGCTTTATAGTGCATTTCAACGGAGCCCCTAAAGTGCTTTACAGCGTATTTTACGGAGTTCTTAAAGCCCCTAAAGTGCTTTACTAAAGCCCCTAAAGTGCTTTACAGTGCATTTCTACGAAGCCCCTAAAGTGCTCTACAGTCCATTTCTACGGAGCCCTTAAAGTGCTTTACTAAAGCCCCTAAAGTGCTCTACAGTGTATTTTTACGGAGCCCCTAAAGTACTTTACAGTGCATTTCTACGGAGCCCCTAAAGTGCTTTACTAAAGCCCCTAAAGTGCTTTACAATGTATTTCTACGGAGCCCCTAAAGTGTTTTACAGTCCATTTCTACGAAGCCCCTAAAGTACTTCACAGTGCATTTCTATACGGAGCCCCTAAAGTGTTTTACAGTTCGTTTCTACGAAGCCCCTAAAGTGTTTTATAGTCCATTTCTACGAAGCCCCTAAAGTGTTTTACAGTCCATTTCTACGGAGCCCCTAAAGTGCTTTACAGTGCATTTCTACGGAGCCCCTGAAGTGTTTTACAGTCCATTTCTACGAAGCCCCTAAAGTGTTTTACAGTCCATTTCTACGGAGCCCCGAAAGTACTTTACAGTGCATTTCTATACGGAGCCCCTAAAGTGCTTTACAGTGCATTTCTACGGAACCCCAAAAGTACTTTACAGTGCATTTCTACGGAACCCAAAAAGTACTTTACAGTGCATTTCTATACGGAGCCCCTAAAGTGCTTTACAGCGTATTTCTACGGAGCCCCTAAAGTGCTTTACAGCATATTTTTACGGAGTTCCTAAAGAGACATTGCGATAATAACATCATTTAATTATTCTAATTTTTATACAACAGTTTTAGTACTAAAATAATAAAAATATCAGTTATATGTAATATATAAACCATCATTTACTTACGTGAAATGAATCCATTTTTGTTATCTTAATATTTTATCTACTATGCTTAGTTTGTCCTCTTAAAAATGACTTAACATGTGTAATACTTCATTCATTATATTATAACAAATTATATAACAAATGTGCGATACATGGTCTTATGCAATTAGTTTAAGTGCCACTCTTCAGAACTTTAAGCAGCTATAGTTCCCTTCAAAAGGTCTTGGTTAATTACATAATGGGGAAAAATTAATCTTGCATACCACGAGCATTTAATACTACAATTAAAGATGTATCAGGATTTGAAATTGAAAAAATCTATGAAGTGGGTGGGGTAACTAAACATATTGAAATATCCATAAATTCCAAAATAATTTCGCCAATTTTGACAAGTGGCTTGTCGCTGATTAAAATCTTTCCTTTATGATCTGAATCTGACGTCACACTGAGAGTGTTTACAACATTAATATTCCTTGATCTTTTCGTAATACAATTAACAACTATTGTACTATTAACATATATAAAAGCTACCCGTCCATAGTTTTC